>OX422210.1:146958218-147123218 GCA_949130495.1 Sambucus nigra | reverse complement strand
TTTCTTTTTATTTAGTATAATTTTATTTTGATTTTGATTTTATTAGTTTTTAGTTTTAGTTTTTATCTTTTTTTATTTTATTTTATTAGGATTAAATTTTTTTAGGATTTCATTTATTAGTTTTATTTGATTTTACATTTATTTAGGATTTAATTTTAGTTTTATTAGGATTTATTTTTATTTGTATTTGTATTTCTTTCTAGTTTCATTTTTAATTGAGTCTTTATTTTATTTATTTTTTAGAATAGGAATTTAATTTTTAGATTTTTAGTTTTATGATTTTTAGTTTTTGTTAGTTAGTTTTATTTTTGGTCACAACTTAAACACACACACAACACTCATACTACTAACCTACACCCACACACACCATAACCCACACCACCTCATCTTCTTCCCAACCTCACACTCTCTCTCCTCACTAACCTCCATTGTCAAACTGAACTTAAATCTCAAACCCATCTTTCCAATCCCATCTTCTCTCTCTCCACCATTAATTCAAACCCAACAGCATAGAACCAAAATCGGAAGCAAACCGAAGCCATTCCGGCGACCCTACAGCTAACCCCCATCGGAACCAAGCCCGACACCTTTCTCCGACGCACCCTCACGACCTGCGGTGCACTCTTCTCTCTCTCTCTCTCTCTCTCTCTCTCTCTCTTACCTGACCCGTGAGCCATGACCCTTCCATCCCCAACCTTTCTCAACCTCGGTGACATCCACCCCTGGCTTCGATCGACTGAACCTCAACCCCAACTCACAACCCTCAACCCAAATCCGAACACTGCCCGAATCAAGGCACTCGACGCCTGAACCAAAACCCGCCGCGACCCAGCCTTGACCCACCACCTCCTTCCGGCCGGCGAGTCCTACCACCTGTGTCCGTGACCAAACCACCTCCTCCATTCGCTGCCATAACTTCCGACGCCGGAACACCAAAACCACTATGGCGTTCAACTCCAAACCCACTTCACCATTAACTAACTTTCAATACCCACGATTAAACCACCTGCCAACAAACAAGACCAAAATAATACCAAAAATTAAAACAAATCCCACATGTCCATAAAACCCTTTATTCCCATTTACCCATTTTACCCCCCAACCACCTCTTTTACCCAACTTCCCATTATACCCTTTTAACAAATCAGATTTTTATTCCCTCTTCCAAATATCCTCACACCTCACACCCCCATGCACATGTGCTCTCACCTCTCCCACATGTTCACCGTAGCCAATTCCCATTTTTACCCCTAGCTCCATGCCTATTATAAAATGAAGATGAAGACCCCATTCTTAAAAGATCTCGGTAGAGAGAAGTTTTTAGAGAGAGAATTGTAGGGAAAAACACCAATTGTAAATAGTTTTTGTTTTATTCTTTTTTAGATATTTGTGAGGTTAAATATTGATTGAGATTTAATTGAGTGTTGATTTTAATTTCAAATTAATTGGATTCTCAATTGGAGGGTTGTATGCTTCTCATTCAAGGATTGAATTTTATTGAATTCAAGAGATTGGTTTGATTATTCTTCTCTCTACTCTTTTATATTAAATGCCTATTGAATATTTGTTTATTATGTTTGATACCATGTTAGGCTAAATCCCCTTTCAAGGGGTGGGGTGAAACCCTTATTTGATATTATTTTAGTTTAATCAGTTTGATTACTTGAAATTTCCCTTTGAATGTTAATTTTGATCCCTCACCCTTAAATTTACGCCTCGAGAGAGGGTAAATGATATTCGAGAGAAAATCGAAATTCTAGTTATAATACCCATTTTAGATTCGAACTAGAGATAGGGGTTTCTTAAGTGGGGTATTATAACTTGAATTTCAACTCTAAATTTATTTTCTAAGATTTACATGAATTTTAATTGATCGATCCTAGCGGGTGATTAATTAAAAGGAGTGTAGATCTATTTTTCTAGAGTTTTGGGGTGTTAAACTTAATTTTCTGAAATATTACTATTATAATTACACTTGCAACGAGAGTTGGTTTGTAATTTTGATATTAACTAGGTGTAAACCCGCGCGATGCGCTGACTAATTATTTTTCACATTGATTTATAACATAATGAAGAACAGCATGTATAATTCTTGAACTTTGTAGTATCTTTGTAGTCCATTAGGAATTTATTTTTATTAGATTCTATTATATATATACTTTTATTTATTTATTTATTTTAGTTTTATTTTATTAGGATTATATTTTTATAAGTTTAATAGAGTTTTCTTTTATTTTAGTTTGAGGTGTTAGTTTTTTTTAGTTTTATTAGATTTTAATTTTTTATTTTATTTAGTTTTCTTTTATTTTTTAGTAGGTGTCATTTTTTAGGGGTACGAATTAAACACACACACAAACATAACACCCCTAAACCAACCTATACCCAAACACACCCCTAAACTACTATTCATCATCATCCACCCACACCCACACTCGATTCTCTCACCTCCATTACCAAAAACCCATTTCCCCATCTTCTCCACACAACACTCTCTCTCTCTCACCTCCATTAACCCACCTGCCTTCAATCGGACCTAGACTCGCGAACCACCTGCTCCGGCCACTGCCCTTGCTCCGATTGTGACTCCTCCTCGAACCGCCCCAGCCTCCGACGGAAATTCTTACCTCACACCTCCACCTCCGGCGTTAACCAGTGTCCGGCCCCGTCCTGCTCAACCCGAAATCCCGATCCACCAACCCCAGAACCAGAACCCAACCGGGTTCAATCTAAACCCGACGGACCCGGCGACGATGCCCTCGCACAAACCCGGTTCCAAACCCCAACGCTCCAACCCGTTTTCCCAAGTCGACCCAGCAGAAATTCAAACCCGAGACCTGTCCGAATCCAGACCAATACACTAATCTCTCTACACTATCACACACCTAACCAATTTCTCACCCATCTTCTTCCTTACACCCACCATCTCTCTCATCAAACCTCCATTACTATACCCATCTCCAACATCCATAGCCAACAACCCTCAACATCTCTCTACCCCCACCTGCCTCGCCGACCTCCTGACCACCGCCGACCGGCCTGAAACCCCTGACCGCTGTTGCCACCACCTGTCCGTCGCCGGCCTACCCCTTTCCGGCGACCACATCGCAAACCCAGCAGCAGTTTTCAGACCTTGAATAAAATAGATACCTTGATCTAACTTTTCAAGCCTTGCAAATGGGAGATATAAAGAGATGAAATAAAGGTCTACATTCAACGACCTTGGATTAGATACAAAACCTTGCAAAGGGTCTACATTCAACTCCTCGAGAAACTAAAAACAAATATTGAATGCATCTACGAAAAAAAGAAAGTAATGGATTTATAGTCCCACGACTCTAGGGTGAACTTTAGTAAAAGATAAAGATAGTAAAGTGATGTGCCACGTGGATAGGCTAATTGTAAAGCATAATAAATGCCTTGTTTTGCATTTTAGAGTATATAGAGATTTGGGAGAATTTAAACAATTAAATTAATTAATTAGAATAGCTAAAATTTGTGGTGTAATCCCACTCCTTGATTGTTCTCACAATTATTTACCTCACTTTATCTCTTATTTTAGTGTTAGACATTGTTTTCATTTTAGTCACTTTCTAGTTAGTTATTTTCATCTCAGTTTAGTTTAGTTTAAAACCTCACCTCACCCTATTGTTTTAATATTGAAAAGGCTAAAAAAATTAGAAAAGTGAAAAAGCACAAAAAGAAAATAAAAAGTGAATTGCAATTGAATTTGTCTCTAGCTTACTCCCTAGGAAGTGGATTGATACCCTTACTTACCTCTACACTTGAGATTGTTATATTTTGTAGGTAATTCAAGGTTTTTAACTAACTTGGCTTTCAACAACGACACGCAAAAGTCAAAGTTATCACAAACAACCCTCTACTTAATGTCACATCTTCTGTAGGTGATGTCACTAGCCAGCTAAACAATGTCAGACATTCACTTGAGTAAACCACCATGGTATTTCAGGTTGTCAGGCTGTTGGTGAGCCACCTTTGTGACAACATCCCCTGACACACAGTGGTTAGGCAAAAGGCATGTCTTGGCATTTAATGTTTATGACGTGGAGACAACTAGTGCATGAGGCATTTAATGTTGTGAAAGAAAGTATGAGAGATGTCTTTTATAGCCTTAAATGACCGAGTTGCCTCGGGGATGGTGTGGGGGGCTATTTAAGGACCCCAACCACCCCTAAGGAGAGGATGATATTTTTGAGAGTTCAGAAGAGATCTTTTTGAGAGTTCAGAAGTTATTACTAGAGAGTTATTTAAAACCAGAGAGTTGGCTCATCCACCATTGTCATTTATTAGGAAGATTTTAATAATTGATAGAGATTCTTGAGGGTGGTTGGTGTGTTTGGCTGCCTGCCAAGGCGTATATAGGGTGCTTACTTATCTCACCCTCTAGCTAAGTTACTTCTAAGTTCATTACTATATTCTGAGGCGATTCTCCCGGTAGAGTTAGAAGTTCCCTCTGCTCGATATGCTTTGCGAAGTAGCATGCTCCCTCAGAATAGACACGTGCAATTGGAAGCGTTGGATGAACATAGAGATAATGCGATGAACACTTTCAAATGTATACGAAATAGCTCTCCAGGGCATATGATAACTTAGTGAGACCAAGGAAGTTTGTGGAAGGAGACCTCGTGTTCAAAGAAGTGATAAATCATATCAGAGGATTGCCCCTACCCAAGTTTGCAGCGAATTGGGAGGGACCTTTTATCTTAAAAGAGGTTCATGACTCAGGTTATTGCTTAATTTCAAAAATAAAAGAAGACAAACCATTTAAGATTAATAATAAATGGTTGAAAGTCTATCATGTGTAGGCAGTTATGTTTGACCACTGATGTATTTGGCTGTTCTTATGATACACAAGTTCTTTTTATGATGAGTATTCAAGTTCTTTTTATTATAACTCAAGTGGATATGAAATAATTACATAACTTCACACTTCACAATCTATGTCAACAGTTGTAACACAAAGAAATGTCATAAGAAAATAAATATCTTTTTCCACTCGTAAAACTTTGGGGCATTACAAAATTGGGAGCTATTACCCAAGAATTACATGAAAAGAAAAGAAAAAATATATATAAAAGTTCATTCGCCCAAAAGGAACCATAGATCTGGAGAAGAGAAAAAATCTCCGGGGAGGCCCGAAGAAGCTTCTTGGCAAGACCGTTAGGCGTTGATAGAGACCTCCAACTTTGTTTGCGCCTGTGTACGCTCGATCAGGATTTTCTCTCTTTCCAGCTTCGCCAGACGCAGAGATTCTTCGATGTCCTCCACCTCCTTGTCAATGGCTCCAAGAAGAGGTGCTAGCTCGGCCAACTTAGCTTCCTCAGCTCACTGGTCCTCCTAATGTTTTCGCAAAAGTTCACTCTGGCTATCCAGTCATTGGCTCTTCAAGGTCTTGAAATGCATGATAAGCCATCCAGAACGGAATCCGTTGCCACCCAACTCCCTCAGATAACCCAGAAATTCATTAAGGAGGGGCCTCGTAACATTGGAGGTCGGAGTATTGGCAATTTTACCAACGACGGTAGCCATGTCCTGAAGCCTATAACTCATAACGGAGATGTTTGAACGCAGGTAATCCACTATAAACGTCTCAGGATGATGATTCACAAGCTGTTCAACGACCAAATGATGGTTGACAGGCATTTGAGGGGAACGATGAAGTACCCACAAGCAGAAGGCATGAGGATCTAGGTCGGGCAGAGGAAGCTCGCAGCCCGATTCTCTCTCCGCAGTAGCACCAATCGTGAAACCTTGATCATTATGGCTACAATCTTTCGAAGTGACAGGTTCCCGATGGGGTGAGGCAATAGGCGAAGGAACTGGTGAAGAATTCTCCCGAGCAACCTGAATATAGTTAGAGGAAATACGGAGTTTATGAAAAAAAACCTTAACAAGCGTTTTCGTTGTTAAGTCACCGATACAGGTGGAGTTTATGAAAAATCTTAACAAGTGTTTTCATTGTTAAGTCACCGATATAGGTGGAGTTTATGAAAAAACCTTAACAAGCATTTTTGTTGTTAAGTCACCGATATTGGCGGATTTTATGAAAAATCTTAAGAAGGGTTTTCATTGTTAAGTCACCGATATAGGTGGAGTTTACGAAAAAATCTTAACAACCATTTTCGTTGTTAAGTCACCCTTATGGGTGGAATTTATGAAAAAATCTGAACAAGTGTTTTTATTGTTAAGTCACCGATATAGATGGAGTTTATGAAAAATCTTAACAAGCATTTTCGTTGTTAAGTCACCCTTATGGGTGTGAGTTTATGAAAAATCTTAACAAGCGTTTTCATTGTTAAGTCACCGATATAGGTGGAGTTTATGAAAAAACCTTAACAAGTGTTTTCATTGTTAAGTCACCGATATAGGTGGAGTTTATGGGGAAAAAAAACTTAACAAGTGTTTTCATTGTTAAGTCACAAGCACATGTGAAGCTCTAGAAACTGAGAAATGAAGAGAGAAATTTGTGAAGTACCTCAACAGTAGTAGAAGCGAGAACGGGAGTCACCACGATGGCCATAATGGTAGAAACCATTGGGGGCAAGCTCATTGCCTGAGTAGCTTCAACGAGGCCCTTAGTTGAAGAAGCCTCAATGGTAAGCAAACCTCCCTTGCCAATATAAGGTACTAAGTCCAACACAGGCGTATCATCAGTAGAAGATATTGGAACTTCAAGAGATTCGCCAACACCGGTGGGTACAGAAGAACTAAAATGAGCAGAAGCAATATCAACCTAGGCCTTGGAAAGGAAAAGGCCACTAAGAGCAAAGGGTAGAGAGAGACGTGGAGAAAGCTGCAGCAACAAAGCTAAGTGTTAGAAATGAAAAATTAGTACTCAAAAGGAGAGAAAAACTTATAAACGCTACTTACCCCCGTTATGGCACTAAAGAGGGGAATTGCAGTCAGAGGTCTTGCCAATACAGAAGGAAGAAGGATGTTGTCTACCAGAGACGCCATCTCAACCTGGGGCATCCCAACATGTCAAGGTTCATCATATTATACAGAAAGAAAAGAGGTGGAATAGAGAAATGTTTCCAGACCTAACAGGTAATAGATAATATGTTACCTCGAGGAAAATTTCTTCAACTGGAATAAGGGGAAGAAGAGCCTCGTTCTAAGGCTCTAATTCAAAAAAAGATGGGGGTGGGCTCATTGCCTCGGTAGATTCAACAGTAGTAGCCCTCGCAGTAGCATCTCTAACCCATTAGGAGGGTGAACAGCGAGAATAAGTAAGACTTATCAGGGGGAACGGGGAGGAGTAGTGTCTGGTGGAGAGATACCGTAACACCCACCATAAAATGACTTACGGGGGGCTGGGGGACTAGGCCCTTCTTCTTCAACTCCCTGCACAAAAACATTTTCTTACTAAGAAATGAGCAGATGCAACATACCTTAAGAGAAAGGGATTAAGAAATAAAGAATACACACATACCTTAGCTCCAGAGGGAGACCGAGAAGGTATAACCACTAGTGAAGGCAGCAGCAGAAGGATCTAGGGATAAAAGTTTCTCAGACATCCGTTTCTTCTGGGACTTGGTACCCAGCGTTTTCTTCCTTGAGATCATTGCATCACCACCTTCAGGTACCCTCGACCTCCTCCTCCTCCTTTTTGTCGTTGGCTCAGTGGGATCAACCACGATCGTGGGAAAAGCAACCGAGGGAGGAACGCCGATAGCGTACCATTGGAATTTAACATTTATTCTTTTGACCTCGGCTTGCACCTACCTTCGCAGCTCTTCAGCTACTTCTGGAGACATAGGAGGGGGAATGGAGGCAATAGGGAATGCATCCAAAGGAGTTGGTGCCTGATCCCGGGGCTTAGACTTCGAGGGGTTGGATTTTTTGGCTTTCTTAGAAGATGGCTGAGAAGGACCTTCTCCCATTATTGTAGCTTTGGCTGAAGGGGAAGGTGGTTTTGGGGTTACAGCGGCCTTGGGTTTGGGCATGACAATAGGGATCACGGGGCAGTATGGAGGAAGTTCATTAGGAGGTTCTTTGGGTTCTAGCTTAGAGGGAACTCAATCTAAAGAATAGAATTACCCTTCAACCCCAACTCCAAGGCAGAAAATGAAAGAACTAGAGGATACACAGGATCCCCCTCGATGAATTTAGAAATTTGGGCCAGTTTCCTCTGCTAGTACTTTGTTGAAAACAGAGGGGTCACGTCCCCTTGCCTTATGATACAGGGAATGGTGACTCGCCCAGCCAGTGTAGAACTCACTCCCCACGCAGCAGTTGAGGAAAACAGAGAACATGCCTCGCTAAAGGAGTCATTGGGTTTGGATAATTAAAACACCGGGCGAGAAGGCCCTTAATCAAAGCCAAACTGACGGATGCATCGATTGGGATTGTAGTGCTCGCTGGTGTATCCCCACTCGGTGTAAGAGGGTAAGTATCCTGGCAAAAATAGAAGGACCAAGGCTAGTGAGGGGTCTTCCGTAATGAGGTCTAAAGTAGTCGCCTGGACCATTATTGCCTCATGTTTAAAAAAATCACAAGTTCAGAGAAAAATATGCTCTTCATAGGGCCTCATCACAAAACTCAAAAACTCATCGATAAAGGAGGTCAGATCCTTTCGTCTTTGTCTTTTGTGATAGACAAAGGGGTGTGGGGGCAGGATTGCTTCCCCCAAAGGAGGGAGGTTGGTCTTGGCTATTATGGCTGGGAAACGTACATAGAGGAAGCCTGTGAGGAGTACACAATTGGCGAAGTTGGCCAAGTTATAATGGCCCAGAGAGAGTTCCATATCAAAAAGGGTTCTATCAAGCCATGTGTAGAGGGATCCCAAGGCGATTACAGACAGAGGAAGCTTGGTACCCCGGGCCAAATGAAGGGACATGTTCATGAGGTCCCTTCGAGGTTGGTCATTGGGTTTCCCCATTAAAAGTAAGCGAGAAAGAATGATAAGGATATAGGCAGGAAGTTATAGCGATGTACCTTGTCCAGGATCAGCCTCAAAGGAACTACATTCAGAAGGACCCTTGAAGAAATAGTTGATGAGAGGAGTGAAGCTAGCTTTGTTTGAAGTACCAATGGACCTTCGGTATATACGGTCTAACTCTAAACAATCAGTAGTCTCTTAGGCATCCAGAGCTTTATCATAATATGGCTCATGACCTGTTGCCTCAAGGCCTAGAAGCTCGTACACATCCTCTAATGTTATTATACATTCACCCCATACAGTAATGAACGTATGAGTGGTAACGTGCTAGTGAGATACCAGAACGGGAAGAGAAACATTATTCTTGGACAGGGTGAACTCACCAAACCAGTTGGTCCGATGAAGCCCAATCTTGGTGAGAGTATCAGCATGAGAACCCTGCATATGTGATTTCCAGGTAGCAAAGTGAGAAGGAGACCCCTCAGGACCTTCAAAGTCGATGTGGGACCATGGTAAGTCCCCTCCCTGAAGACGGAATCAGAGAGTCCCCTCGGGAGGCAAAAAGCCGCAGTCATCAGCACTCTCATCTTCATCACCAAGTGTCATGGCATCATACTTGGCATTAAAAATTCAACTCATATAAAACCCAGTAAAGTCATCACCCTTGATGAATATGAGGGACCGATGGTAAATGCGCAACTGGCCCTGGCCGGCAGCAGTCAGTGAGGCGGTAGCAGAGGTGGTGACAACAGGGGTGGAAGGTGGAGCACTGGTGTCCCATGTGGTAGGGTTTCTTGAGGAGGCCATTGCAGATAGTAGTGAATCTTGAGAATTGATTGGTAAAAGAAGGGTTGGGAATAAAGATGGAGGGGCATAACCACATGTGGTGGCGCAAAGGGGGAGAGAAGAAGGAAGCTTGGTAAAAGCTTGGGCAACAATGGAGTTCGAACATAGTTCGCACAAAGTTTCTCTCTCTAAAGGAATGCGGGATCTTAAAGAAGAAGAAGTAAAGAGAAGGGTTTGGAAAAAGAGACGTTTCAAGCCTTTTAAACCTTACCTTTTGAGTTTCCCACCATCGCACGTGCAAAGCTGCCTATAATCATTTCAAATGAACACATGGCACTTCGGGAAGTGTTTTGACATCTGAAAAGATAGCGCTATATCATTTACGAAGTGATGCCTAGGGAATAGAAAGGGTTGCCTTCCTAAGAAAGTTTCAGTTTTGGCGCCATAATTTTTGTCAAATATATCCAATAAATCCCAACGGAAAATATCTCCCAACAGTTCCAAAAATCTACGATGCCCCCTCGCCACAAGTCCAAACGTTATTTAAATAAGTCACTCGGCTACATCGGGGAGAATTTCTGCTTTTTGAACATAGCGAAGCATTATAAAGGAGAATATCTCCTACCAAGAATCAGAATGAGTATTTGAGAAGGTTAGCAGGCCTTTCGGGAGAAGTTCAAATAATATAGCTAGAACGGTTGAAGCGTAGTATAAGGAAGAAGTGGCGATGTCCCTTTGTCAAAGCCCCAACAAGTTGTAGTGCTTCAGCTCGAGTTCATCGGGGATAATTTTACTTTTTTCCTGGAAATTATAACGCTGTGGTTCTAACGAAGGAAAGGAGGCCAGAATTTTTCCATGCAAGGAAGGTTCATCAGCTTGAGAAGTTTCGTGCAGACATTTCTTTCTCTAACAAACCTCTCTACGAAGGGTCAAATGTAGAGGGGGCTCGAAGGTAATTTTGAGATTAGAAGTAATTCCACATTGGCAACAGTGTTTTGGGGATTAAGGCACCGTGGCAGCTCAGTGTGGCAGCTCAAGCGAGGCAGCTTAGCGTGATAACTTGTATTTTAGCTTGTTGTATTAGTACTATTGTATCTTTGTTTATATTAACTGTAAGTTATAACATATGTAATTATGTAAACGATAATAATAAAGAGTTTGTGTGAGGTTAAATGGTACTCGCGAGAGACCAGGCTTGGCAGGGCCTCAGAGAGCTTTCATGCCCTATTGAATGACCTCACCGTGGGAACTTTAGAGGGACTTGGCTTGGAGGATTCACAAGTGAGACACCGTTAGGGCTCATCCCAAATATCTTATATACACCTGGTAAAACACTGCAAAACCCTGATCGTGGAACCTCGGGTGGAGCAGCTTAGAGTTCCATCGAGCGTTGAGTTGTGAACCAAACAACCCTGTACTTAATGTCATATCTATTGTAGGTGATGTCACTAGCCAGCTAAATAATGTCAGAACTGCACTTCAGTAAACCACCATTGTATTTGGGGCTTTCAGGCAGTTGATGAACCACCTCTGCGACAACAGCCCCCTGACACATAGTGGTTAGGCAAAAGGCATGTCTTGGCATTTAATGTTTATGACGTGGAGACAACTAATGCACCAGGCATTTAATTTTGTGACATAAAGTATGAGGGATGTCTTTCATAGTCTTTAATGACTGAGTGGCCTCGGGGATGGTGTGGCGGGCTACTTAAGGACCCCAACCGCCACTGAGGAGAGGATGATCTTTTTTAGAGTTCAGAATAGATCTTTTTGAGAGTTTAGAAGTTATTACTAGAGATTTATTACAAACCAGAGAGTTGGATCATCCACCATTGTCATTTATTAGGAAGCTTTTAATACTTGATTGAGATTCTTGAGGGTGGTTGGTGTGTTTGGCTGCCTGCCAGGGTGTATCTAGGGTGCTTAGTTCTCTCTCCCTCTAGCTAAGTTACTTCTAAATTCATTACTATCTTCTGAGTTATACACGAGAGATTTGTGAGTTTAAACTAAGTTTTATCTATATTGAGTTTGTGTTTGCGTGTTCTATCACTAATCATAGGTTTTAGCTAATTAACTTATCATTACCGTACTCAAAAGGGGTTACGCCTCCATCTTATCTAAACTACCATCGTACAATATATATATATATATATATAATAATAGTAATAATAATAATAATAATAATAATAATAATAATAATAATAATAATAATAATAATAATAATAATACTCCTATGCGGAGTAGTCCGCATTTTAGGAATGCGGACTGGACATGTGTCACCTAATGGTGCGCCTAGAAATTATCGCCTAAATTATAGGCACACTCTCTCTCTTTTCTGGGCTTACTGCCAGGTGACACATGCCCAGTCCTCATTCTTAAAATGTGAACAAGTCTGCACAAGAGCACGACTGTATATATATATATATAATCAATCGTTGCTTATTCAAACAAACCGAATCCTTTGATTCCGTATAAAGAATATTTTCCTAAAAAAATATTATTCAAATATAGAGTTTCCATATAAACGTATTTCTAAATTCTAAATATTGATTATTTCGTCAATGAACTAAAGACCGTAATTTAGAATTATATACAAAATTCCTATATATATGCTTATGATAGCATAAGATTTATTTGTATTACTGAACGACGTCAGATATCCTAAACCCTAACCATTTCCCCAAAACACTGATATAACCACTCTCATTTCAACCCTCAAGCCAAATGATTACAGGAACTGGAAACACAATAATGAAAGATCCATGAATAACAACGAAAAGCTTGTAAACATCGACAGATGATTCTATTTCACTATTATACTTTGAACTTATGTCTTTGATATTACTGCTTGTTATATCACTATGTGATAGCCTTAGAATCGTAAACTGATTTATGAACTCTTTGATAATTCAATGGTACCGTGAATATTGATTCAATCTTTTATCTGATTAAACTCGAGCCAACCCAACAATGATAACCTATTAATTCAGTAAATTATCCGGATTTCAGTACACCACTATATTCTATTGAACACTTATTTAAACTATTTTACCATATTGCTGTATACTCTGCATATTATTAAACTTGGTTTCAATTATCTGATTTGTAGTATAGCCCGCCATTTTATAACCATTATTAATGAAACCTTTAGTATCATACTGTATAATCCAAGGATTAGACCCGGTAAACCCCCGACAAATCTAATTGGCCTGAAGGACTCAGATGTTGAGTGCCTTGTTGTTATAATTCCTCTACCTATGAGTGTAGCTCTTGCTAAGTGTGACAAGTTATTTGGTTATTCCCCAATTATTGGGATTACATGTTCGAGTGAATTTTATGCTTTGAGAGATATTATAACGGTATAGACGATAATTTATTGGTTATCGTATTATAGTCTGAACCTTATTTATAACTCAATAAACACCATATTCAGTTATAATCACCATATAGTTCTTTCATATATATCGCAAACTTCAGTATACCCCTGTTTAGTTTTGCTGATATTTCATTTTGCTGCAGATTGTCATACACTGTTTTATATTTTGAGAATTTCAAACCCAGTTACGATATTCCAATATTTATATTGTTATAGAAATATAATTATTTATCTGGAAAAGTTTTTCTTATTCCTTACTTTTCAGTTATTTTACATAGGTACTAATAGACCATGATGAATAGTTCAGAGATTAGTTGATACATAGAGATAAAGAAACACCAGGTTAGAAGAAAAAGATCCTAGTTAGCAGGAGAAATACTTTTGTATTGTTCCTAGATTTCAGTTCTAACATATTTGAGTATCAATAAATGCCTCAGTTATTTCAGTATTTTGATTTATTTATGATTCATCAATTATCAGGTTAACCCTCAACCTTTGCAAAAAAATGGGATGTGACACTATGCTTTTGAATAATTGTGCAATGAGGTGGTGATACCCTTGTACATGGCATAAATCTTTCAGTATCTTCTCATCCAAGAGTGCGAGATTATCATCGTGTCTTTACTTACAATCGAATTCTCCCACTTGACTTTCAAGAATGACCCGTAGGGAAGGTATCTCAAGCTAAGTGGGAAGGACTGCTTCCATGCTGTATAACGAGGAGTAAGGGTAGCCCTAATGGGCATTCTTATGGCTGTGTGGTATCCCCAGAGGGCATAAGGAGTTCAATCATACAAATGCCTATAACACTTAATCATCTTAATGATGATGGTTTAAGGCTTTTGTTATAATCTTCAACAACCCCATTATTTTGCACTCGATGTGGAGAAGATTCATGTTTCTGAATTCCATACGATTTGACTAATTCTATGATTTCAACTTCAAACTGGAGTCCATTATCTGATACCATCTCATGAGGGACCTAATAGTGACAAATGATTTTCTTTCTGGTAAACTTGGCTACTTTTTTCACATCCAATACTGCATAAGATTCTACATCAACTCATTTAGTGAAATAATCTATGGTGGTGATAATAAATTTATTCCCATTTGATACTTTGAGAGTAATTTTTCCAATAATGTTGATGCCCCAAGTTGATAAGGGACAATGAGAGGTCATGGTGTACAACTCTAGGGGAGGTAAGTGGTGGAGATTGGCGAATTGATGGCACTTGATACTTCCTTTGACATAGGTCGTGTTGTCATGGACCATAGTAGTCCAATAGTGTCAGATGTTACACGAAATGGTAATAACTCAGATAAAAAAAGAAGAACTTATCAAGTCATCAATTAAAGAGTTTATAGGTATGACGACAAATAGTAAATAGAAGAAAAAAATGAAAAAAATAAGACTAATATAAATCATTTTAAGTGGTTCAGTCAATTGAGCTATATCCACTATAGTCCAACTCATTTCTCACTATATAAATAATGGTTTACAAGTTTCATTTGTACTTTATTTCTTTAGAGTGTTTGAATAGAGTAATAGTATGTGAACCCTTATAAGCAGGGAAGAAAGTATTATTCACTCCTCGAATTTCTTAGTAGCATATGAGAACCCTTTCAAGTCAGGAAATAAGTGCGGAATTATAAATGTTTCTATCAAACCCAAATAGTTGAGAATTACATGGGGTCTTAGAATTTTTAAAGGTCGAGCCCATAATATCTCATAGCCAAACTATGGCACATAAATGGATTGATTGTAATTTTCTTATCCATATCCTAAGTGAACACATATTATCGATTATATTGAACTCATCAGTCGAGAGACGAATGATACCAACTGGGTCTTATCCTACGATAGATAAATTGAGGCATAGAGAGCCGTCGGTCGAAGCATACCATCCGAGAGTCTATGGAATAACTTTAATCTTCTTGATCAAACCTTCGTATAAAAACTCATCGGATGATTCAAACTAGCTGAGATAAGGATGGCATAATTTTTTATGAAACTTTCTGCTAGCTATTAGACTGTTGCTACCAAACTACCTCTGATCAAACCTATGGGGACTCAATTTTATGTTGATACCAAAACAATCCAAGCCGAGTCCCAAATAGGTATATTAAATGAATAACCTGAGGTTCGATTTATAAATTTTTGTCAGCCAAAAATTGGGTGGGTTACTTTACTTTTGTTAATGAACTAATAAAAATTGATTTTGGGAGGAGCTCACTGACTGTTAAAGTTGAGCCTCTTTAAAATGAGCCTTGTTGGAGATGTTCCAATAGATGAATTTGATCCTCTTTCATTTGAGAGTTACTTGATTCTTGTTGAAGATTAAAGTCCAACCTCTTTAGGCCAAGCCGTGTTTGAGGTGCTCGAATTAATGAAATCGAGCCCATTTTGGTAGAGACTTATTTGAGTCTTATTAAAGGTTCAAGTCACTCCTCTATAGGTAGAGCCTTGTTAGATGTGCTTGAATTGATGAAGTCGAGACTTTCTCGGTCAATAATTGTTTGAGGCTTGCTCAAGGTTGAATCCAAAACTATTATAAGTTGAGGGTGACTTTAGTTTGGACTTCTTCCTTATATCATTTTGTCTTCCTATACCTAGGCGTTATAACATGTGGATCGATTAATCTTTACCATATATAAGGAGTAATCTTCATTTAATATTTACCACACCAAAAAATTAATCTCATGAAAAAAATTCTCACTCTAGGATTTGCAAGTGCCTTTAACATGATGTTTAGAATTATTACCATGTTTATCTTGTTTTGATAAGATTTTTCGTCCCTTGATCTTTTTTTGGCAGTGATTTATATTTCATTATTTTATCACACGTCGTTAAAATCATTAGGCATATTTAAGACTCTGTTCATCAATGTTATTGTTTGTGTTTTTCAATTTTAGAATGGTTTGATATTTAAACTCATAGAGTAGATTGTATTTTCGAGTTTATGAATGCCCAATCCATTTTAGTCATCTTTCAAAGAGTTCAGGGAGAATTTAGCTAGGGAAAATTTACATGCCGAGAAAATATCTTTTGGGTATTTTTGGTCGAGCCCCTTATAGGTCATTTAACCCCAGAACCCTTATATTGCACCCCCTAGAATCCAAGAGGATTCAGATACTATAATTAGGTCGACTATACCACATCATCCTATTTATTGCTCTGTCATAGCAGTAAAATGAGTTAGGAAGAGGAATCCTTTAAGGCAGGCATGAATAATGTTCCTGTAGGTGTGTCGATTTATCCTTTAACGAATCTTGTAACCATAAACTTATCTTCTAGGATTTTTCTGAATATATATAATGTAGATTCGTATTCTTCAATTTATTAAACCTAACATTTTGAGACATCACCCTTTTCAGGCTAAGAGGCTACGTCTTCATCTAACTATGAGGTAACTGCTTTTGTAAGAGATCTTGATGCTCAAGTGCCCATTGACCTCGAAGAGTAAAATAGAGAGTTTGAGCATAAATACTCTATTAATCTTACCACTGGCTATCCTCTTATAAAACATGATACTCGGGAAGAGACTGTTGATGACAAGGAGGTTTACACCCAAGATATTTCATGCACATGTATTATAGAAATGTCATTAATAGGATGAAGGTTTGTAGGCAAAGACACTTCTTTGGTATAAATCATTTGTCACTGTGAGATCTCGAAGGGTAAATGAAAAAGTGTTGTGACACCCCGACTAATTAAATACCGGGTAGCTACTCCTTTATTAAATCAATACAAAATGCCAAGTTGGTTCAGTTAATAGCATCACTGTCGAAAACATTTTAATGATTACTAACCACCTAGTATTTAAAAAGTGAGTTGCCAAATTTTAAATTAAATCTGATTAACATGAAATAAATGAATTATAGAAATGTAGCACAACCATTCACGATGAAGTCTCAATAGAGTAACCAACAAATAACAATGAGTCTGGAGGAAAATACTCCTCACAACAATCCCAATATGGAAATAAATAAAACAAGTCTGCATCCTGACTTAATTACAAACCAAAGTCTGAATAACTGAAATATAAAATGTATCTAAAGGAAATGGGCGACATGCCCTACAAATATTAAATCTGAATATGGAGTCAAGACAAAAGGAGCGTCTACTAGCAAGGCCCTGTAACTTCCACAATAGCTACAGCTCGTCACCTGAATGGAAATCCTATGCATGGTGTCCTTGTGGCTGGGCACCTAAAAGGTTTTTATAAAAATAGATTTGAAAGCAAACGGGTCAGAGCCCGACAGTGGAGGGTATTTTAAAAATAGCAAGTGTTTTAATAACATTAAAACAATGAATGCAAAGTACATGTTAGGACATGCTCTCACATGAAATACTCACCTCTCGGCTATTTGTGCACTCCTAGCGTACCGTACCCATACAAGTGTTTCTCATATCTAACTAGACCAAAACAAATACTAACCTTTCTACTCGATTCGCACTATAAGTCCCAGCGTTATCAATTTAATAGAGAGCTTTACTTTAATTCTCGAATTTCAAAGTATTAGTTATACAATTTACCAATGGTTATCTCCCATTTTATATTCTCAATGCGTTACTATAATAATTCTCACATTCAAACATAACAATTCTTTTCATTTAACCGTATATTATTCACGTCATAAATATGCAATACAAGCACCCCGAGACTAAGCTACGGTGCACACATACTCTGCTATCCATCCCGGTACATCACGTACATAAGTATTACAAATTCCGAATCTCTCAGGAATTGTTAGAATAAGCACCACACACAAAAATGGAGGCGAAAATAATTCAACATATCCATGGTCACGTACATACCTACGCTCCATAGTTAGCTGACTTATTAACTCACCAATAAGTCATTCTCTTGAACTATGTCCTCGAGGTACCAATCTAAATCCGAGCACACAAAGACTAGATGGCCCTAAGCGAACGTAAACCTCCCGTGATAGCAAGTATGGTAGGTATGTCATACACATAAAATCATATACATATACTAAGCATGCACACATCTTAGTAATTATCATAATTTATTTTTGGTATACTTCTCATTCTTATACCAACTTATAATGTTACGCAATTCACATATCCCCGGTTAATACTAACATTTAAATCGTCAATTATTCTCACATCGTAATTAGTCACTCACGTCCTAATCCACAATTTTCATTTGGTTCAAATCACACTTCTATGTTTTACTCCTCAATATATCCCAAATGTCCCAACTATATCAATTAGTCATCACGGGAATGTTATCTCTACAAATAAACCAGGTTATGGGACATTAGAAATCAAATCAGGCCAAAAAGGCCAATCTGTCAACTCGTTAGAAGTCTCGTTCGAACGAGAGTTCATTCGAACGAAGTGGGCATGTAATGAGATCTCGTTCGAACGAAAGGAATCGAACGAACATCCCACTCATTAGAAGTCAAACGGTCAACTCGTTAGAAGCTCGTTCGAACAAGCTCGTTCGAACAAGCTCGTTCGAACGACCTGGGCAGGCCTTCTAACGAGGTGACAGTTTCGAGCCCAGAATTTTCCTATCTCGTTTTTCTCAATTTTATTCACCTCTAATCTCATCTAAAAGTCGCCCCAACATTATTTTAAGGTTTCTAATCATCACTAAACATTCATAGGTCATAACACAACATTTATATAAGGACAAATCTTCCTACACATCATCTAATTATCATAACTCCCCAATTTTTCCCAAACCTCATGAACATGAACCCTAGAAATTTAAAGTCATCAATTTCCATAAATAAATCCGTTTTTGTAACATAAAAATAGAAATTCTTTTAGTCTAATCACCCAATAACAATTCTACATGAAAACCTATATCCAAATCTGAATTTATAACTCCAATTTCATGGGTTTTATAAATCTCCCAACACAATGCAAATATATCAATTTTCTAATCATGGAAGAAGCATTCGCTTGAAATTAACGTAATTAAACCACTTGCCTCAGATTATTCTCTGAATTTGCTATTGAATTGATGAAGGTTGGTCTCTCTCTTTCTCTTCCAAGGTTGAAGGTTGAAGATGGAGGTTAAGGTTTTCTCTTTGGGAACTTTTCTAACTTCTTCCTCTAACTCCCGTTGCCCTCTAATCACTTAAGTGATAGTAATGGGTTAGTGGGTTATTAAATTCCCTATTTTTAATTCCCAAAATTCGTTGGTCATAAATCCCAAAATTTCAAAATTACCAAATTGCCCTTTTAAGTTGTCGGTATGGCCCAATAATGCCCCGGGACCCAAACTAAACCCCCGACTAGTGTTTTCTGACTATTTCGACCCTTCCGGACACGTTGGCGCACTCAAAATGACCATATGGTTGATAGAAATAAAATTCTCTTTTTAATTTAAACAATTACATTCCTGGCGTGACTGTCACGCGCGTCCCAATAAAATTTCCAAATTGCCGTATTTCAATCTCGCGACAATTTCAATAGTTTCAATATTCATATAACATCATATGTATAAACATTATAATCAAATACCAACTCATATCTCGTCAGTATTTTATCCGGATTAATTCTTAATTAATTCCCATTTAATTTATTTAATCCCACAAATAAATATCAATAAAAGTACGGGGTATTACATACTTCCCCCCTAATAACAGAATTTCGTCCCGAAATTCGGAACTAGAAAGTACCTGGTAAAAATAACTCTGGATAACGTTCGTGCATCTCATCCTCGCGCTCCCATGTGGACTCCTCGACATTATGATGTCGCCACTGAACACGCACTACAGAACTATCTTTGACTGCAGTTTTCGCTCACTTCGGTCCAAAATAGCAATCGGTCCCTCCTCGTAGGAGCTATCGGGCTGGAGATCGATGTCCTCTAAAGTAATGTGAGAATGAGCCAAATCATCTCTAAGATATTTCCTTAGGGAGGAAATATGAAACACATCATGAATCCTGTGTAAATGCTCCGGTAGCCCAAGTCTATACGCAACAGACCTAATCCGCTCGATGATAGGAAATGGTCCCACGTATCTCGGTGCCAACTTCCCTTTCTTCCCAAATCGCATAATCCCCTTCATAGGAGATACTCTGAGTAAAAACCTGGTCCCCCCACTTGAAACTCCCTGAAGAACCTTTTCGCATCAGCATAGCTCTTCTACCGATCTTGAGCTAACTGAATGCGACTCCGTATCAATTCTATACTCGCCGAAGTATCCTGAATCACTTCCGGCCCAAGTTGTTTGTTGTCCCCCACCTCCAACCAACATGCTGGGGAACGACAAGGTCTACCGTACAACACATCAAATGGAGCCATGCCAATGGTGAACTGGTAGGAGTTTTTGTAAGCAAACTCCATCAGTGGAAGATACTGCTCCCATCCACCCCCAAAATCAATGATGCACATACGCAACATGTTTTCCATCATCTGATTTGTACGCTCGGTTTGCTCATCGGTCTGCAGATGATAAGCCGTATTTAACCACAATTCCGTGCCCATGGCCTCCTGAAAACTTTCCCAAAACCGTGAAACAAATATCTTGTCTCTGTCAGACACGATATTTAGGGTCACACCGTGAAGTCTCACTATTTCTGCAATAAAGAGCTGGGCATACTGTCCCGTAGTGTAGTCTGTCCTTACGGGTAGAAAATGAACGACTTTTGACAACCTGTCCACAATTACCCAAATGGAGTCGTGACCTCTCTGTGACGTAGTCAACCCCGTTATAAAGTCCATGGAGATGCTCTCCCACATCCACATCGGGACCTATAATGGCTGTAGAAGTCCTGCCGATCTCTGATGGTCCACTTTTACCAGCTAACTTGTGGCACATTTAGAAACAAACACGGCAATATCTCTCTTCATCCCGCTCCACCAATACTGACGTCTCATATCTTGGTACATTTTGTCCCCATCGGAACGTACCGCGAACCGTGAGCCGTGCGACTCTGCCATCACCTCATATCGCAATTCCTCCCCTTCTGGAACTACCAGTCTCCTATTGAAGCATAATCCCCCGTCTGAACTAACGGTATAGTACTCGGCTCCCTCTGTTAGTAATCGAACTATCTGCTCTTGACAGAACGAGTCATTTGCCTGTGCCCTTACCACCTTCGCGACAATCTGTGGTGTAACAGTCATCACAGACATGAACGATCGGGCCACTACATCCTGGTGTCCCAACTCATTCCACTTAGTCTTCCACACCCCTGCCACCTCATCTACTGGCCTACGTCTCAACGCGCCTGCTACCACGTTAGCCTTCCCCGGGTGATATTGGATATCGAACTGATAATCTTTCACAAACTCAAGCCACCTTCGCTGCCGCATATTCAACTCCTTCTGCGTGAATAGGTACTGTAGGGACTCGTGGTCTGTGAACAATCGAAACTTCTCCCCCAAAAGGTAATGTCTCCAAATCCGAAGGGAAAATACAACTGCCGCTAACTCCAAATCATGAGTGGGGTAATTCTTCTCGTGAGGCTTAATCTTACGGGAAGCATAAGCTATGGCCTGACTCTCCTGCTGCAATACACCTCCTAGTCCTTGTAAGGACGCATCGGTGTAAACTAGATACTCAACTTCCAGTCTTGGCAATGCTAACACAGGTGTTGAGGTTAATTTTTCCTTCAACTCATCGAATGCCAACTGACAGGCATCACTCCAGATGAATGGCACACCCTTACGAGTCAGATGTGTCATGGGACCTGCTATTTTGGAGAAACCCCGAATAAACCTCATGTAGTATCCTGCTAAGCCCAAGAAACTACGGATCTCAGTCGGTGTCGTGGGCTGTCCCCACTCCCTCACCGCGGATACCTTCCCCGGATCAACAGATATTCCCCGGTCAGAAATAATATGTCCCAAAAACTGAACCTCCTTCAGCCAAAACCCACACTTCTCATACTTTGCATACAGCTCGTTCTGACGTAGCGTCTGCAAAACCTGTCTCAAATGCTCGGTGTGCTCCTCCTCTGTCTGGGAGTAAACCAGAATGTCATCAATGAAAACAATGAGGAACTGGTCCAGGAACTCTCTGAACACCCTATTCATCAAGTCCATAAAAATGGATGGAGCTTTGGTCAAGCCAAAAGGCATAACCCGAAACTCGTAAGAACCATATCTCGTTAAGAAAGCAGTCTTCGAGACGTCCTCTTCCCTGATACGCAACTGATGGTATCCTGATCGCAAATCAATCTTTGAGAAGAAATAATCTCCTCTCAGCTGGTCGAATAAGTCATCGCTTCGGGGCAACGGATACTTATTCCGTATCGTGACTTTATTCAACTCCCGATAATCTACGCACAACCTCAACGATCCATACCTCTTCTTTACGAATAACACAGGGGCACCCCACGACGAAGTACTCCTCCGTATAAACCCCTGACCCAACAACTGCTCAATCTGATCCCGTAACTATCTCATCTTAGCTGGAGCCATACGGTAAGGTGCGCGGGCAATAGGCCGAGTGCCCGACGTCAAATCAATCATAAAATCTATCTCTCTACTCGGAGGTAGTCCATGTATATCCTGAAATACATCGGTAATTTCTCGAACAACTGGAATCAAATCAAGTGGTATCACCACTTCCTTAGAGGTCTCCTCCTCTATACAAATGAGCGGTCGAACCTCCCTCTGGGCGAGGCATCGCCACTACAAATATCCCTTGCCCCGGAATGGCAAAAACAATGCTCCCACCGGAGCAATCAATCATGGCTCTATAAGCTGCGGGCCAATCCATACCAATAATAACATCATGCTCATGCATATCTAAGACTAACATGTCTACAGGTAATACCAAACTACCAATATCTACCCCCACTCCCCGGCATATAAAGAAAAATGAATCATTCCCCAGTGGCGAGTCTACCTACGTTACAGTGCTCAATACTGTGGTTAATAACCCTAAGGTCTTCGCATAATATGTATCTATAAAACAATGCGTTGTCCCAGTAACAAATAAAATTCGACCCAAAGTCCCATGGATAGAAAAACATACCCCAAATTGCGAGTGGTGCCTACGGAGCGTCTGCCTGTGGGAAGTTATAGACTCGTCCGCACTGTAGCTGTCTCTGCTGAACTAAGGCTGTTGGAAAGGGTGGTGGAGCTGGCTGCTGTGGTTTATTACTAGCACCTTCCTGTCGTGGGGCCCTGTTCTTTTCTGGACAATCCTTACGCCTATGGCCATGCGTGCCACACACAAAACATCGGCCTCTGAAGTTACTCCCCCTTTGACCCTGCTGCTGTCGGTGTCGGCCTTGTTGACTTTGGACTTTATTCCTCTTTCGAAACTGCTTCATTTTACCACGTTGTTGACTAGTCTCACTTTTTCCCTGGTCTTGCTTGCCTTGATGGGAAATTTGTGGAAAAACTTTGTCAGGGTGAGGACAATCCATCCACTTGTGACCCGGTTGTACACATTTATAGCAGAGTTTCAAAATTCTTCGCTGGTCGGATTGTAGTTTATCCCCAGTCTGATTCGGACAAGATTTACGTTCGTGATCGTCCATTCCACAACTGAAACACCTCTTTGTGGTTTCATTCTAAACCTGACTTCGTTGGCCCTGACACTTTTGCCCCTGTACATAAATCTCGTTACTTCTGGTACTGACTCTATCTTGGTTGTTTTTTTATCGCGGATTCGGTGTCTTCGCACATTTGTCAGCTTTAGTCACATGCATTTGGTTAACCTCTCTAGGTCTTTTGACTTCTTTAAGTTGTATGCTGCGTTCTTGGTATTATAAAACTGCAGTGGTGACAGCTTGTGCCACGATACCTGCTAACTCGGCGGTTGATATTCTTCCTGGGGATACCTGGGGTGTGAGTCGATCTTGCTCGTTGACTCCCCTAACTGTTTAAGCTAGTTCTTCTTGACAATCCATCTGAAAATTTAAGTAAATTTGGATGAGTTCATCATTCAAATAAACAAGTCGCAGAAGTACGAATTTTCCAGTATATAGAGATAAAGACAACATTCCTAGTATTAGGGCTCTATATCAAAGAAAGCTCAGCGAAAGCATAACAAGCCGTACAAATCCTAAAGGACACTAGAACTTGATGCTCTGATACCACCTGTGACACCTCGACTAATTAAATACCGGGTAGCTACTCCTTTATTAAATCAATACAAAATGCCAAGTTGGTTCAGTTAATAGCATCACTGTCGAAAACATTTTAATGATTACTAACCACCTAGTATTTAAAAAGTGAGTTGCCAAATTTTAAATTAAATCTGATTAACATACAATAAATGAATTATAGAAATGTAGCACAACCATTCATGATGAAGTCTCAAAAGAGTAACCAACAAATAATAATGAGTCTGGAGGAAAATACTCCTCACAACAATCCCAATATGGAAATAAATAAAACAAGTCTGCATCTTGAATTAATTAACAAACCAAAGTTTGAATAACTGAAATATAAAATGTCTCTAAAGGAAATGGGCGACATGCCCTACAAATATTAAAGTTGAATATGGAGTCAAGACAAAAGGAGCGTCTACTAGCAAGGCCGTATAACTTCCACAACAGCTACATCTCGTCACCTGAATGGAAATCCTATGCATGGTGTCCTTGTGGCTGGGCACCTAAAAGGTTTTTACAAAAATAGATTTGAAAGCAAACGGGTCAGAGCCCGACAGTGGAGGGTATTTTAAAAATAGCAAGTGTTTTAATAACATTAAAACAATGAATGCAAAGTACATGTTAGGACGTGCTCTCACATGAAATACTCACCTCTCGGCTATTTGTGCACTCCTAGCGTACCGTACCCATACAAGTGTTTCTCATATCTAACTAGACCAAAACAAATACTAACCTTTCTACTATATTCGCACTATAAGTCCCAACGTTATCAATTTAATAGAGAGCTTTACTTTAATTCTCGAATTTCAAAGTATTAGTTATACAATTACCAAAGGTTATATCCCATTTTATATTCTCAATGCGTTACTATAATAATTCTCACATTCAAACATAACAATTCTTTTCATTTAACCGTATATTATTCACGTCATAAATATGCAATACAAGCACCCCGAGACTAATCTACGGTGCACACATACTCTGCTATCCATCCCAGTACATCACGTACATAAGTATTACAAATTCTGAATCTCTCAGGAATTGTTAGAATAAGCACCACACACAAAAATGGAGGCGAACATAATTCAACATATCCATGGTCACGTACATACCTACGCTCCATAGTCAGCTGACTTATTAACTCACCAATAAGTCATTCTCTTGAACTATGTCCTCGAGGTACCAATCTAAATCCCGGCACACAAAGACTAGATGGCCCTAAGCGAACGTAAACCTCCTGTGATAGCAAGTATGGTAGGTATGTCATACACATAAAATCATATACATATACTAAGCATGCACACATCTTAGTAATTATCATAATTTATTTGTGATATACTTCTCATTCTTATACCAACTTTTAATGTTACGCAATTCACATATCCCCGGTTAATACTAACATTTAAATCGTCAATTATTCTCACATCGTAATTAGTCACTCACGTCCTAATCCACAATTTTCATTTGGTTCAAATCACACTTCTATGTTTTACTCCTCAATATATCCCAAATGTCCCAACTATATCAATTAGTCATCACGGGAATGTTATCTCTACAAATAAACCAGGTTACGGGACATTAGAAATCAAATCAGGCCAAAAAGGCCAATCTGTCAACTCGTTAGAAGTCTCGTTCGAACGAGAGTTCGTTCGAATGAAGTGGGCATCTAACGAGATCTCGTTCAAATGAAAGGCATCGAACGAACATCCCACTCGTTAGAAGTCAAACTGTTAACTCGTTAGAAGCACGTTCGAACGAGCTCGTTCGAACGACCTGGGCAGGCCTTCTAACGAGGTGACAGTTTCGAGCCCAAGATTTTCCTATATCATTTTTCTCAATTTTCTTCACCTCTAATCTCATCTAAAAGTCGCCCCAACAGTATTTTAAGGTTTCTAATCATCACTAAACATTCATAGGTCATAACACAACATTTATATAAGGACAAATCTTCCTACACATCATCTAATTATCATAACTCCCCAATTTTTCCCAAACCTCATGAACATGAACCCTAGAAATTTAAAGTCATCAATTTCCATAAATAAATCCATTTTTGTAACATAAAAATAGTAATTCTTTTAGTCTAATCACCCAATAACAATTCTACATGAAAACCTATATCCAAATCTGAATTTATAACTCCAATTTCATGGGTTTTATAAATCTCCCAACACAATGCAAATATATCAATTTTCTAATCATGGAAGAAGCATCCGCTTGAAATTAACGTAATTAAACCACCTGCCTTGGATTATTCTCTGAATTTGCTATTGAATTGATGAAGGTTGGTCTCTCTCTCTTTCTCTTCCAAGGTTGAAGGTTGAAGATGGAGGTTAAGATTTTCTCTTTGGGAACTTTTCTAACTTCTTCCTCTAACTCCCGTTGCCCTCTAATCACTTAAGTGCTAGTAATGGGTTAGTGGGTTATTAAATTTCCTATTTTTAATTCCCAAAATTCGTTGGTCATAAATCCCAAAATTTCAAAATTACCAAATTGCCCTTTTAAGTTGCCGGTATGGCCCAATAATGCCCTGGGATCCAAACTAAACCCCCGACTAGTGTTTTCTGACTATTTCGACCCTTCTGGACACGTTGGAGCACTCAAAATGACCATATGGTTGATAGAAATAAAATTCGTTTTTTAATTTAAACAATTACATTCCTGGCGTGACTGTCACGCGCGCCCCAACAAAATTTTCAAATTGTCGTATTTCAATCTCGCGACAATTTCAATAGTTTCAATATTCATATAACATCATATGTATACACATTATAATCAAATACCAACTCACATATCGTTAGTATTTTATCCGTATTAATTCTCAATTAATTCCCATTTAATTTAATTAATCCCACAAATAAATATCAATAAAAGTACGGGGTATTACAAGTGTATGATGTGAAGATTTTTTTGAGGTTTCCCTATTTGAATTTATGCCCCGTATAGGGTTTTCTCTTCCATTCCACAGTTGCATTTGAGACATTTATCTCACATTAGGGTTTTAAGAACACTGTTTTCTCCCAATTATTGGAGGATTATTAATGGCTCCACCATATCTTGGCTATGCATTCATACCTAATACATCATGGGGGAAATATTTATGAGTGTCTACACCTTCGTATCCAATAAAAAAATCCTTGGTTATTCATGAGCCCTCGCAACCCAAGGCACAAATTGATAGGGTCTGCAAAACATCAAATAATACCCAGAAAATTGCCTTATTTTATGTCGGTGAATATTGGGAATTTTTGGACTGGTAAGTGAAAGAAGTAGTGGTGAGGGTCCCTCGTGACTAGGGAAAATGTCCTTTGATCAGTAAGTTTTCTTTTCCATTACCATTGCATCATAGCTAATATGAACTTTACATCCATTACTAATATTCTTGTTCATAATTTTATTTTGCAAACAAAGTATCTATAGGCCTGAGTGTTAATCATTGGTACTTGGTGAACGATGTTGTTCACTTTGGGATTAAGACTTTTGAGGAGTTATCCCCCTTATGGAAGCTTGAGGACTTCAACATTATCTCCATTCCCCACCCTTCAGAAGAACTTTGTAAGCTTTACTCCTCATATTATGTTTACTTTCCTTAATTTTTCAAACCAACTGCAACTTCGGTTCGTACTTTTTACAGTCAAACCCTCATATTTCTCTACTTAACAATGGGATACGATGATCCCCAAATTTATAAGACACCACATGAATGAGGCTGAGAGGAAACTCAAACAGAAAACAGGATAAGGCTCCTACAAAAAAGATGGTAAATGAAATTTCTACTAACAAGTTACATATGATGTCTAGGAAGGAAAATGGTCCTTCCTTTAGGTCTTGGGGGACCTTGAGTCCAACTGGGTCGATGCTGTGGTAAAATTATCTCTGATCTATGAAGATTTTAAAGGTTCTTTTAAGTGATCCCAACACCATTTTATGGGAATTCTGTGAGGGCTCATGAATTTCTTGTTCAGGACATACTCGATGGTGAAAATTGGTTATTTTGACAATCTCCATAAGGGGAAAAAGGTTGCCCTGCCATAAATATGGTTTTCCAAGTTATCTTTCTTTATTGACTCGTTTGTTAAGTATTACTCATTCATTAAAGCCTTCATCTATTTTTTGTTCACATGACCTGATGTTAATAATGGACCTTCAATAATGGACGAGGTAGAATAGTGACACCTTAGAGAGTGCCCATGACAATAAGAAAGCCTTGGATGACTATGAATGCAAATATGAATCTGTCGTTGAGAATAGGAACAAGGGTATAGAGGAATACAAGAAGGCAATGAAGGATGAGATCACTACTCTAACCAAAGATAAATGATGTTACGGTTTCCCTTCAAAGTGCCGAGGGAAAGTTCTAAAATAAAATGGATAAATCTATTATCGCTAGTGCTAAGAAGGCTAGAGAAGATGCCATCTCTAAATATTATGACTCGACTGAGTTATAGGACCTTGTTTTGTATTGTATACAATGAGGTTAAGAAGATCTGAAAGTGATAGTTAATCGAGAATATCCAAACATTGATGATTAAGTTGGTACATGATTGATGAACAATGACAGAGGAAAAGAAATAACCTTGTAATTCCATGCTTAATAGGATAAAAGACAAGCATCCAAGGATAACCCCAATGTTCTAGTTTATACCCCTTTAATTATTGAGGAAATTTGGAAGTAGGGTATGATGTCTTTGGAACCCTACTCTTAATGCTAGCACTCTCGAATATAGGAAAACATTGATTTTTTTTGCTCTTTTTTGTTCACATTTCTTTGAACTTATGCGTCCGTTGATGAATATATTTTTTAGAATATATGTTTTATTACCTTAAATGTTTTTTCCCTTCCGAGGGATATTCCTGTTGGTATCACCCATATACTTAAACTTATTACTCAAATTCACTTCTAGATTTGAGGTCGAACCTTAACTAATTTGTATTCCAACCAATTTTTTTCAAATGAGATGAACAAATAATTAAAATGTTAATTTAAACTTCACTAGCTTTTAGTTAGATTGTCCAAATTATTTGTTAATTTTTTTCAAGTTAAACTCGGAGTTTACTTTTCCATTTTTTCTTTCTCAAGGTTATGATTAGATTTTTACATTAGGATGCGGGTGATATTGATACCAATGAAATAATTATTTTGTTCTCAAGCCAATTTGTCTTAAAAAAACCGAGTATGTAGAAAACATTCATTTACCCTTACTCTTGAACTAATTTGAGTTAAATTGACCAAAATAATTAATGCCTCCCTTTTATGTTTATCCCGATCTTATTCAAGATTTACATTAAGATGAGGGTGACTTTGAAAAATCAATTTTACTTGAGGTTGATCTCAATAAATTTTGAACTATGATTTCTAATTTTACTAGGGGAATTTATCCTGACCTTATTATAAGCATTTTCTACCATTAATAAAATTGACTAAGAGTTATAAAGTTGTATATAGTTGTTGATGTAAAAAATTAGATTTGATCTAATTTATTAATCACAAATAAATATGAGAAAAGAAATAAGACAAGAGATTTTTAAGTTTTTCACTGATTTGTATTACTGGGTGTCTTGCCTTTCTTTTGACTATTCTCACTTGCCCTGCCAAGAGGGTATTACAATGTATTTATAGCCTTTGGTCTATCAATTTGAATAGATAGTGTGCCTTTATCGAATAGGCATTTACATGTGTACATGGTAAGCAATAACTGTAATACAGTAAGCATTGAATATGTCTAGTATTTTGGAATTCCTAATAAGTTGCTCGGTATGCTTGGTTGCTCAGTACGTTGAGTAGCTCAGTACACTCAGTAGCTCGGTACATTGAGTAGCTCGATATTTTAACTTATGCCAAGTTGGATGATGCGTGTCCTCATATAATTATTCCATGTCAACTGATTAAGTTTTGTATCAATAGAAGCCCCCAATGTTTCACAGTTGAAGTTGGATGCGAGAGTGTGGAATATTTTACCCAAAAATTTGTTCGGGCACATTTCTCAAATCTTGGTTAATTACAAACCTTCAAAACTTGTAAAAAAATGTCCACTTTGCATAACAGTTTTGAGCGCGAAATGGTAAATTTGTAAATATTTTGAGTTTCGGAGAACACTTGGGTATTTGCATCTTTTTCTCTTATTAGCCATCGTGAATGGAATCGTCGGCACTTTTGATCATTACTTTTCTCGTTTTTTGAGGCGGCATATATAAAGATGGTAAAATATGATTGTCTTCTACCCTTTTCCATCCTTATTTCCAAAGTCCTTACTTTCTCATTTCTCACCTGACGAACATTCTTTTTGTCATCTGTCTTAGTTGATTGTTTAATCTTCTGTATGAATTTCTTCATTCCTTGTTCTTTCTTTGCTTTAGTCACCAAGCTTTACTCTATTGAGTCATTGAATATGTTTAGAACCGATTTTTCGATTCCTTCCTGGGTTGATTTGGAAGAACCTTCTTGTCCTTATGATTTATTTTCTTTACCTGAGGAACACTCGTTTCCCTCTATTTTGTAGCGGAATGCGGTTTTTCTTTCCCGCCTAATTCCCTGTGTTTTGAACTTTGCCAATACTTCCATATTGTAATGACAAGAGTAGTTCCTAATACATAGCGGGTAGTTAATGGCATACATAGGCTAAATCAAATACATGGAACGCATCTAGGGATTCCTAAAATTAGGTTTTGTTATAAATGGGTCATTAGTGACACTACTTTTTATTTAAAAACTAGGTATGTTAACGGAGTCTTGGTGGTCAATCTCCCTGATTCTAATAGGGATTATTTTAATCACAGGGTTTTGATAAAAAATTGGCAACACCCCCTATTAAATGGAAATGACGTGTACCAAGGTCCCCAATGTCCACCTTATAGCAATTGGATAGGTTGTTCTTTATTTTTAAACTAGCTCTATTTTTGTTTGATAAAATGTTTCACTGACTTTTGCTTTCTGCGATTTTAATTTACAGTTGACAGTAAAAGAAAACCCCCAAAAGAGAGTAATATTAATATAAAAGAGCTGAAGTTTATCTGGGGTCTTCAACAACCAATTGTTAGGGAACATGTGAGATCTGCTTCCTATTTTTTAGAATATAGGAATACCAGTTCTTCCTTTATTGCTCGCCTTATTTCTCTTCCTTCTTTGGTGATTGATCTTGAGCAAGATCCAACGTTATCTTCCGTCATGGAGAAATCTTCCTCTGATTTGAATACTACCATTGTTGATCTGATGACGAAGATGAGGAAAGTTCCTGATCTCTTTGCTAAGATTTTCCCTAGTGCTGAAGGGGCAAAAAAGAGAAAAGAAGATGTCCCAGCTGAAGGGAATAAGAAAAAGGATGATGCTACATGTGTGTGGGGGGGGGGGGGGGGGCAACTGAATCTGTTAAAGAAGTTACCAAGAATCCCCCTGCTTCTCAAAAAGAGGCAACAACTTTGATTGAAGAGGCTGCAACTTTGAGAAAACCAAGAAAGGGTGTTGCTGAAAAGGTCATTGATGTTGCTGCTCAACCTGCTAGGGTTGAATTACCTTCCTTTAATGCGGGTCCTCCAACATTCATTACTCCTAGTTTGGCCAAGAAATTATTCTGGTTTGGAACTCTCCGAGATCATATAGCTGATTAAACCTCTACACCTCGAGGAAAAGTCTCTAATTTGGCAGCCCAACACCTTCCATCAGTAAATGTTATTTTACCATGACATTTCAATTTTTCTTTCAATTTTCATATACTAACTTGAGTTTCTCTTTGTATTGGAGTTTTTGGTGTATTTTAATAATATCTTGGAAAAGGATGAAGCTATCAAAGCTGCTTCCTCTTCATGTGAAGTAGAAGAGGCCCTTGCTGTGTTATCAAAATCTTTGGAGGACTCCCGTAAAAATATGAAGATAATAAAACTTTATGGGAGAATAAAATCAAGGATGCTGAAATGGCTCTACAAAAAGATGTGGATTTTGCAAAGGAGGCAGAGGAGAAATTAAAGGTCGATATTACTAGCAAGGAAGGAGTTGAGAGCAGGATTGAAGAGGCTGAATGGTGTAAGAAAGATCTTGAACATAAGGTAAAATCTGTTGAAGTTCTACTTAGGGAGAAGGTTTCCTCGGAGAGGACGAAGAGGAAGTCTGTTGTGAAAATTTTCTTTAGCTCTCGCTGGGACAAAGGGTGGAATAAGTCTCTAGCTGCCGCCTCTGCTCAAATTGAGTATACAAGTTTGAAATTCTCTGGGGATGGATGGGTTATAGCGCTGAAAGAGTTTAACATTGCTGAAAACTCTGAATTATTTTAGAAACATATCCATGGCCCCCTCCTACCATTTGAGAGGAAGATAAATCTGAAGCTGGATTTGATGAATCTTCTTTGATGGTGGTGGAGGAAACACCTATTGCTATTGTTCCTCAATCTTCTGAGCAAGCCTAGCAGACAATGCCTTCCTCCGAATAAGATCCGCTGCCTTCCGAGAAACTTCAATGACCAACTCCTTCAAAATAAGTTGAGAGGCTGGTGGAGGATAAAGAGAAGGTGTAAAGGTTTTTTGCACTTTTTCTTTTGGTTTGTATCTTTGAGTGTACTTCACTTTATTTTGATTAATAAAATTGAGTCTTTGCTTATATGGATTTCCTCTTCTGCTATTCATTATTTCTGTTGTTGATCTGTCTTTACTTTTCTTTGCTAGTTTGTTCCTAGGATGAAATTTTTATCTTTTCATGATTCCAAAATGATGAGAAGGTATACTGACTTACTCAAAGTTGGTGAAATGAATTTATTCGAGGAAGAAATAATTGCAATATTAGGTGATGATGCCTCAGAACAAGCAAAAAAGGCTTATCAGTACTTGAAGTTTCTTTTTAACCTAGTTGTGACGAATAACGCAACCTATTATGAAATGATTGAGGAGCTCCAAGCTCAGCACAAAGAAGCTAGTGCCCTTCTTCATGAAAGTTATGAGAAGAAATACCAATAATTGAGCATTGATCAGGGCTGTGATAAATTTGTTTCTGCCCATAATAAAAGAGAAAGCATTCTGATATTTGAAATTGAAGAGAATAGAAACATCGCCAAACTACTCGAGGAGGAAAATAACGTTTTGAGAAAATAATTGAGACATGTAAAATCTCCTTCTTCTTCTGGAGCTATAGTCCCAATTAATGATGATGCTATTTCCTTTTTGGAGACTGGAAATGCTTTATTAAGAGAAGAGTTAGAAACTTTGAAAAGAATTATACTTGTATCTATTTCTTGAGGTAGAATGAGAGCAGGTCGAAGTAGCATTGAAGAGACTAGAACTCGACAAGTCTTAGAAAATCAAGCTTCTTAATTGAAGGAAAAAAATCAAGATCTGGTACAGATGTCCCAGAAGATTCAAACTCTTATAAAATAATTATCTACTCAGAGTTCTTTGTTGTAGAATAAAGAAAGTGTGCTGACAAGACTACGTCAACATGTTGAATGAATAACTTATCAATTTCACAAGCATCCAGAGAGTTTTGAATGGAGGGATACAATGAGGTTTTATATCATCTTGATGCCAGATTGAAGCAATCAAATAATGAAGGGTACAAACAGGGATGGATGAACAATTTAACTACAAATGAACTGAATTGTGGGATTGGTATGACACTGGGGTACTTGATCTACCAAAACCACCATTCCAGCAATATGTTAATTGGATTCTAGTTCGCTCCATTCCTCATTGTTTTATTTCCATGTGCCTAGGTGATTACAGTCTTCATGAAGAATTTGAGATATCCCAACCTCCTCATTTGCTAGATCGATAAAGTTCAAGTAACACCATAATGCTTTAGGACTTGAATTTTATTAATTCTTGATGACCTTCGAGCTATAATGGATCATATATCAAAGTCTTAAGGAAATAAAATAATAGAATGAACTTTTGGTACTTTTTAGTAACAGTTGTTTATTTTAATGAAGAAGGTGAACTTTTATATTCTTGATTTTAAACATGAAGTTCTTTTACAATTTTAATAGTAGATCAATAATATGATATTATATTAGTAAATTACTAATAAGAATGATTGATGTCCTATCTGATTAGTCTTTGGATATAGATGAATATGAAAGGACAGTCTATCACTTTATTTTTGGGGCCTAGATAATGGAATATTTATCCAATATTCCTCTCTAGTTTTAGTGATGTTTCCTGACCCATAAATGTCTAGGCAATGGAATATTTATCCCATGTTCTTGTATAGTTGTAGTGATCTTTTTTATCACCCAGTTTTCACCACGGCTCTCACTAATATGTCGAGATATTTAGACAATTAGTTACCTTGGTTCCCAGGCAGTGGACATTTATACAACTTCTTACCCAGTTTAGGTGCCCCTATCATCACCCATATTTTAACCAAGCGTTTATGACTTTTACTTGCTCGATTGCTGATGCCAACTAACTTTTAGTTGGTGGTTGTGCATTTTCAAATGCTGCGTTTTCAAACATTAAAAGCTCTTGAGTGTAGTGTGTAGAACTACTACTCTAAAAAAATGAATGGGGAAATCATCTTTTTCATTCATATTGAAAGAATTGAGTATATTGACTGTTAGGTCACTGGTAGTACTTTCGCAGGTGCTATGCATTCCAGGCATTCTTGAATTCTTCCCCTTCGAGAGTTTCTATTCTGTAAGTGCCAGGTCAGACAACTGACGTGCGATAGGGCCCATGCCAATTGACCTCCAACTTATTATTCTTTTTAATAACCATCTTGAGCACATAATCACCTTCTTTTATATCGTATTTCTTTACCCTTTTGTTATAGAGCATAGCAGTCCTTTGCCGATAGGCTGAATTTCGGATCGTTTCATCTTCTTGGACTTCTTTAAGCATGTCTAAATCCAAGCATCTTATCAAATCACTCACCAGAGAATTAAGATTAAGCACCCTATGAGTAGGTAATCCCAACTCAGCAGGTATCATTGCTTCACTCCCAAAAGATAACATGTAAGGGGTTTCTCCAGGTACTGTTCGGGGAGTTGTTCGGTAAGCCCATAAGACTGATTGTAACTCGTTGATCCAATTCACTTTAGCATCATCTAATCTCTTCTTCAACCTATTCAGTAGAGTTTTATTCATCACCTATATTTATCCATTACTTTGGGGATGACCTGGAGCATAATGGACTTTTTGAATGTTGGACTGTAGACAGTACGTTGCAAACTCATCATTATCAAACTAGATATGGTGATCAGTGATAAAATATGGGGCATACCATATCTGCAAATGATATTCTTCAAAATGAATGGATAGACCTTTTCGTAGGCCATATCGATGGGAGGTTTAGCTTCCACCCACTTTGTGAAGTAATCAACAACTACCACCAAATATTTGAATCGTCCTCTTATAGTTGGCACAGGCCCAACTAAGTCTATTCCCCACCTATTAAATAGCCAAGGTTAAGTGATTGACGTTAGCAGTGCCTGAGGTGTTCTGTGTCTCGTAAAAAATCTCTGACACTTTGTATAGTTTTTAGCATAAGCCGTACAATCAGCGCACATTGTTGGCCAGTAGTACCCTTGCATACTCATTCTCTGTGGTATAGTTCTTCCTGCTACGTGAGACCCATAAGATCCTACATGAATTTCCTCTATTAGGTCTTTAACTGCTGGTGGGTGAACACACCTTTGCAAACCAGCTATCAAACCTCTCATGTACATAACTCCATTATTTTAAACATGATTGCTTCCCACACAACGTGATTTGATTATTTACTAGGGCAATGTGATAATAGTCCGGTGGCTGGTAACTCGGGAGAACGCGAGTAATTCCTGGAAGATTATAGCATTGCATAGATAATATAAATCCTATAAGTGAATGTGTTATGTGTATTTTAAATGCGTGCTATGTGTGTTATATGTATGTGTTGGTTAGGGTTTAATGATTGTGTTCTATAACCAGGATAATGTTATATAGACCCTAAAAGTACTGTGCGATATCTTATTTATGTACTTAGAGTTAGTATTCTTAAGTAGATGATGTTCTTTATGTTGTGTACCGAGGGCATAATGGATCGCGATGATCAACATTGTCAAGGAGTTATTTATCGGGGGGTCCTTATTTGGATTTCACTTTGCGAGACGTCCCACACAGGAAACGTAGCGCAATGTTGGGAGTTGGGAGAAGTTTAGTCCTCAGTGCTGGGATTTATGTGTTATAGCAAATCAATGCTTTATAAAAATAAAAAGTTGATGTGTGACTATTCTGATGCTAATAACTTGTTTAAGTTAATGATTAGAAACTGATGAATTCTATTAAGTTATATGTGTTAACTCACAAATTTGGGCATGAGCTTACAAAAGGATAGCATAGGAAGGTAATGGTTAGGTTTTAGATAATGGGTTACGCGGGTGTAGATTAGATGTAGATTAATATTAAATTGTCCCTAGAATGTGTCGAGTAGCTTAATTAAGGTTCATGTGCATACACTTAGGTGTGCGCTTCAGTAGAGGAGTGAGTTTCAGTTCCACAAGAGTGCGACTCCACTTTAATTATGAAATTGTGCATTTACTGTTATTATGCATATTAATGAACTTGCTAAAATATTTTCAAACCTCAGGCTCTGACCCGTTTATATTTCTCTCTTGCTATATATATATTGGAATATATTATAGGTGTCCCACCATAAGGACGCCAGTGATGCTTTCTATCCAATGCCCTTTGAGCTGTAGCAGATGCGGACTGTAGTGGGATTTTTTTATAGCCGCTTCCTATCCTTTGTAAATCTAGTCAAGGATTCATTTTGTATATCGGGTGTGTAACCAAGGGTTATATTTGTATCACTTTTATATATTCCTCCTTAGGTTGTTGTATTGTCTGTGACCCGACAGCATATTCGGGTATTTCCTTTTATTGTACGTATTATGTTTTATAGGAGTACTTCCTTTTATTGTAGTACGTGTGTTTACATTATAAACTTTAGTAGTTTTTATATTGTTGGTATGTTGATTCAGTGTATGTTTTTAAATTTTGGCATCCGCTTATTGTAGTATGGGGCAGTTATCTTTTTTTTTTTAAATTGACAGTAGATGCTGAGAATGATCCACTTGAGATTCCTTATTTATTTTAGTATATGGCTAGCCACCCGTTATTATTTTAAGCGGGGTGTCACATGTGGTATCAGAGCATCAGGTTCTAGTGTCTTTAGGATTTGTGTGGGTTTTCTACATTCTTCTGTAAGCCTTCTTCACGTAGAGCCCTATTATTAGGACTGTTGTGTTCATTACGCCTATATTTTCTTCTAAGATGCATAATTTCTTGAACGACGTTCTGATACAGTTGTTCTTGTTTTAGATGATGCCGAGAAGAGGTTGTCCTGGAAGGTCAAATGGAGAAGATGAGAACATAGGACCCCAAATGCCTCCAAGGGCTGTAAATGCAGCTGAAGTTGCCAATATTGTGGCAAAAGCAGTAAATGCTTCCATTGCTGTGATGGCACATCAACCTGCAGCTCCGGTAGCTCAAGCCCACCCAAGGCCATCTGCATGCGAAAGAGTAAGGGAGGCTTTTCGTAAAGGACATCCTCTAGAATTTTTGGGTGGAGCTGATGAAATAGTTGTAAGTCAGTGAAAGCAGGATACACTAAGGCACCTTCGAATGGTTGAATGCAGTGAGGTATAGAAATAAATACTTGCCACCTTTAAATTAACGAGTGCAACTCTCCAATGGTGGGAATCAGTTACCACATCGGAGTAGAGAGATGTAATGCCCATAGCATATTTTTGGGTATGCTTTGACCAAAAGTATTTTCCTTCCTTTAGACGAAGATGGGGAGGAGCTTTTGGGATGTGACTCAAGGTGCTCAAACGGTGGCTGAGTACGAAGAATAATTTACTCGATTGGTGAATTTTATGCCTGATGAGGTAAATACGGTGGATAAGCGAAGAGTGAAGTTCTTGGGAGGTTTAAAATGGTGGATTCGATAGCATTTGTTAGGGACCCAACATTGCTGATTTTTACCGGTGTGATAAATGCGACATTATTACATGGTTAGGAACATCATCTTAGTTTAAGAGGGAGTAAGGAATTTAGGGACTCATGTTCATCAATTAGGACTGAAGAAGTTGATGCCGGTGGAGCAAGATCATCACCGTTACAAGGGTATAGGCAGGATTATCAAGGGCCACAACAACATTTTGTTCCTCAGGATGGGCATGAAGGTTTTACTCGTAGATGTTTCTTTTGTAGAGAAATAGTCCATAGAAAGAGGGATTCTCCTGAAAGAGGTAGAGGTCAACTTTTTGAGGAGGTTTTGGATGTCCAACCCCTATAACAAATCATAGGCCACTTTGGGCAAAATAACTTCAAACAGGAACCCATTGATGAAGCGAGGAAGTTGGAATATGGAGGTACTATGTAAATTATTTTCCTATGTGTTTAGGTTGTTCTTTGAGAGGTATTGGGAGCATCGCATGTAATATTTTAGTTAGTGGTTAGTTGTTATAACCATGTTATGTATAGAATTACCTAGAAGGGAGGAGTGAGAAAGTTTGGCTCTTGGATGGGATCTTTCGGGAGAATAGATTGTTTTGCGATGTGCTAGTAGAGAGTTACGATTTTGTTTTCGATGTAGGAACTGTTAAAGTTGGTTGAGTGGTAAGGGTAAGGCTATCTCGTTTGATAGCTAGGTATAGATGCTTGTATTTTTAATGTTCCAGTTGTGGCAGGGTCCATTTTATGGCAATGTTTTGATATGATGTAAAGGACATTTATTATTGAGGAGATTCAGGGTTTAACGGGTTCATTGTTGAGCAAGGAATTTTATCTCATGGTTGTGTGAGTGTTGGGAATTATATATAGGCAAGAGTATTGTATTTGTTAACGCCTTGTGTCTTGGGCATAAGGTATTTGAATTGTGTGTCGAAAGATATTAAAATATTTTTGATATTATATTATTTTATAGGCCTTGGGGAAATATCAATATGGTTCAAAAATATATTTTTTAAAAAAAGCTTTTGTCCTGATTTAACTAATCTCAATCCCTGACAGAGCTGTATAGTATTGTATTGTGAGGGTTCCTTGTTTGGATTTCGCTTGAGAAACCTCCCCCGTATGAAAGTAGTGACTGTCAGGAATTGAAAAGAGTTAAATCTTCGGACATTAAATTTTCTCTTGAAATATGCTTAGTACATTAGAATAGATTAAATTGCTGAAAATTATATTACGATTTAAGGTTAAGTATAGCCGGGTAATGTTTTTATAGTTGAGCTCGGGTACAGGGTGTATGGGCGCCCTAATTAACTAATTTGATTTTAAATTAAAATAATTCGCAGTTAGAAGTGGGAGAGATAGGTATAGTGATCTTGGAGGTAGGTGATTTTAGAGCTAGTTGGGGTTTAGAGTACTAATCTTAACCTAATTTCGAGGATGAAATTTCTTGTAAGAGGGGGAGTATGTAACACCTCGTAATTTTGAGGACTAAGAATTTAATTATTTTTGGGAGAAATAATATTTATTTTAAATGGGAGAATTTCAATTTGGTAGATGAGGTCAAAATTTGGGGATGTTATAAAGAATTTCTGATGACGATTTTGAATGCACGATTGATCCAGGATGGGTCGAGATAGTTAAAATGATTGTCCTTGGGTTTTATTTAGGTTCCGAAATATTTTAAGTTAGTTTGGCTCGAATTGGAGTAAACGAGTCATTTAAAGTGCGCATTATCATTTAAAGTTGGGTATTTTTAGAGATAAGGCTTAAGTAAGGATCGTGAGAAGCCAATCTCATTTGTAAGATTTATAAAGCCCTAGATAGAGAGAGAGATAAGAGGAAATAAAGAAGAGAAAGAGGAGAAAAGCTTAGAGATTCCGGCTATTACGCGATTTCGAGGAAGATTCAACCTCTACAATTTTGAGGCAAGTGATTAAACTTGCTAAATAATCCATGTGTGTAATTTATTTCATGATTTGTGGAGAAAAATATGGATTTTGAGTTAATATGTTAATACCTAGATTTTTGGATTTAATCTTCAATTTGATGCTTATCTATGGGATTGATGGTATATAACTTGATGGGATGAGATGTAGGATGAGTTATGATGTTAGAAACATGTTTGGGTTGAAGATTGATGGTTTGAAAATGATATATTTGGGTTTTGGAAATTTGGGTTTTGAAGAAAATAAGCCATTTCGTAGCTTGCTGAACAGACCAAATCGATTCGCCCCGTTTGCGAATCAATTCAGAATGTTGCAGACCTACATGTATTTTATAACCGAATCGATTCACCCCTTTTGCGTATCGATTCAGAATGTAGTAGACTTATAGGTCCTTTGGACTGAATAGATTCGCATACTGGCGAATCGATTCGCTTTTAGGACCAAATCGATTTGGAAGGGGCCGAATTGATTCGGAAGCAGGGCTGTTTTGCGAGGTTTTTCTAGAGTGAGTTTCGCTCCGTTCCATTTGGTTTTATCGATTAGGAACATTATAATATGATACAAGAAATAAATTTTTGAGATTTTTATGGAGTTTCTTATATGATGGAAGATTGGGGCGTATCGAGTTATTTAGGAAGGTATAAATTGAAGTTATCATATCAACTTAGTGGGGAATCCTATTATTAACGAGAATTCAACTTGGAGATAGTTATGGATCAATAAGAGAAAGGTCATGTACGCTCAGTGACGTTAAACTTTAGAATTTAATCACAAATGTGATAACGTTAATTGTTTATGATCAACTGAATCGTAATCTGAATTAGGAATATTTTAGTATATCACCGACTAGAATAGTTGTGTTTATACTTATAGGGGGGATAATTACTATGTGCATACGGATGTAGATGGTGTGTATGATGATGATTGTATATATATATATATTGTGTATTTTATAATTAGGTAGACATACCGAGCATATGTTATCATGGGAAGTTGCGCGATGTGGGTGAGGACTCTAGCTTGAAAAGCAAGGAGCGTATACTCCCCAGGTCATAGGTGTCCATTATTTGTGTTATGAACTATTGTTTCAAGGGTAAGACATCTTTGGTATGATTTTTCTTATTTTTCGATGAGGAACTATGACTGGTTCTCATACGACGTGATTTGATTATTTACCAAGGCGGTGTGATAATAGTCCGGTGGCTAGTGACCCGGTAGAACGCAAGTAATTCCTGGAAAATGATAGCATTGTAGAGATCATATAAATCCTATAAGTGAATTTGTTTTGTGTATTTCAAATGCACGATATGTGTGTTATGTGTACGTGTTGGTTAGGGTTGAATGATCTTGTTCTATAACTAGGATAATGTTATATATAGCCTAAAGGTATTGTGCGATATCTTATTTATGTACTTAGAGTTAGTATTCTTAAGTAACTGATGTTGTATGTGTTGTGTACCGAGGGCATAATGGATCTCAATGATCAATAATGTCAAGGAGTAGTGTATCAGGGGGTTCCTGGCTTGGATTTCGCTTTGCGAGACGTCCCGCGCACGAAACGTAGCGCAATGTTGGGAGTGGGGAGATGTTTAGACCTTAGTACTTGGATTTATGTGTTATAGAGAATAAATGCTTTATAAAAATAAAAAGCTGATGTGTGAATATTCTGATGCTAATAAGTTGTTTAAGTTAATGATTAGAAACTGATGAATTCTATTAAGTTATATAAGTTAACTCATAAATTTCAATGTGAGCTTTGAAAAGGATTGAATAGGAAGGTAATGGTTAGGTTTTAGATAATGGGTTATGCAGTTGTAAATTACGCGTAGATTAATATTAAATTGTCCCCGGAATGTGTCGAGTAGCTTAATTAAGGTTAATGTGCATACACTTAGGTGCTCCCTTTAGTCGAGGAGTGAGTTTGAGTTCCACGAGAGTGCGACTCCACTTTAATTATGAAATTGTGCATTTACAGTTATTATACATTTTAATGCACTTGCTAAAATGTTTTCAAACGTCGGGCTCTGACCCGTTTATATTTCTCTCTTGTTATATATATATATATTGTAATATATTATAGGTGTCCGACCGTAAGGATGCCAGTGATGCTTTCTATCCAGTGTCCTTAGAGGTGTAGCAGATGCGGACTGTTGCGGGATTTTTGTTATCGACGCTTCATATCCATTGTAAATCTAGTTAAGGATTCATTTCATATATCGGGTGTATACCCAAGGGTTATATTTGTAGCACTTTTATATATTACTCCGTAAGTTGTTATATTGTCTGTGAATCGGCAACATATTCGGGTATTTCCTTTTGTTGTACTTATTATGTTTTATAGGAGTACTTCCTTTTATCGTAGTACATGTGTTTACATTATCAGTTTTAGTAGTTACTATATTGTCGGTATGTTGATTCAGTGTATGTTTTTAAATTTTTGGCATCCGCTTATTGTAGCATGGGGTAGTTAGATATTTTTTTTAAATCGACAGTAGATGCTGAGAATGATCCACTTGAGATTCCTGATTTATTTTAGTATACGGCTAGCCACCCATTATTATTTTAAGCGGGGAGTCACAAGTGGTAGCAGAGCATCAGGTCGTAGTGTCTTTAGGATCTGTACAGGTTTTCTGCATTCTCCCCTTAGCGTTCCTGATATAGAGCCCTATTATTAGGACTATTATATTCATTACGCCTATATTTTCTTATGCAATGCATAATTTCTTAAATGGGATTTGGATACAATTGTTCTTGTTTCAGATGATGCCGATAAGAGGTCGTCCAAGCACGGCAAACAGAGGGGCTGAGAACATAGGACCCAAATGCCTCCTAGGGCTCTGAATGCAGCTGAACTTGCCAATATTGTGGCACAAGAAGTAAATATTGCCATTACTACGATGGCACATCAACCTGCAACTCCGGTAGCTCAAGCCCACCCAGGCTATCTACATGGGAAAGAGTACGGGAGGCTTTTTGGACAGGACATTCTCCAAAATTTTTTGGGGGAGCTAATGAACTAGTTGCAAGTCAGAGGAAGTAGGATACACTAAGGAACCTTCGAATGGTTGAATGCAGTAAGGTGCATAAGCAAATACTTACCACCTTTAAATTAATGGGTGAAGCTGTCGAGTGGTAGGAATCAGTCACCACATCGGAGCAAAGAGATGTAATGCACATGAGGACCCATCAACATACAGATTCCATATGGGAATATTATCATCGAACCCTTGGTCTGAAAAAATTCCATGATGGAATATCTTGCCTTTCATTTCCTTATACTTATTTTTCATCTCCTGTACTCTACCAGAAGATTATGGTTGATCTATTGTCATCCCTTTTGTCAATTTTGCTGATAAGAGTTGATTGGGGTTTTTTTTAGTTAACCCTCTGGCATCCTTGAGTTTCTTTTCATTAGCCCCTTGTTGATCAGAGACATCTAGGTAAGTATACTCAGTAATGAAATTCTCCACTGCTTGTCCTTTGAAAGAAGACCTTGGCTCATAGATAATGTCATATTACCCTAACTCCACTGCCCAATGCATTAATCTTCCACTCTTTCTGGCTTATATAAATCCTGTCTGAGTGGCATGTCAGTATATACCACTATTGTATGGCTTGGAAATATGGTTTAATTCTCCTTCTTGCTTTAATTAATGCCAACGCCAATTTCTCCAGTTTAAGATAGCTGGTTTTCTGCTCCCCAGAATGCCTTGCTTGTATAGTAAACCGATTTTTGCACTCCATCTTCTATTCTTATCGACACTTTATGAGACAACTAAGTACAAGTATAATTTTTCTCCCACCACTGGCCTTTATAATAAATGAGGTGTCCCCAAGTATCTCTTCAATTCTAAGAACGCCTTCTCGCATTCGTCGTTCCACTCAAAGGTCTTTCTAAGCACCTTAAAGAATGGAATACATCTATTAGTTTCTCATGAGAAAAATATTTTGAGAGCGGCTACACGCCAAGTAAGGCTTTGTACATCCTTCTTAGTAGTCGAGCACTATAACTCCCGCAAACCTTTAATCTTATCAGGATTTAATTCAATACCTTTTTGATTCACAATGTATCCGAGGAACATCCTTCATGTACGTCAAAAATGCACTTGGTCGGATTTAGCTTCATCTGGTACCTCTCTAGTTGATCAAATGTTTGGCTCAAATCAGTCATATGGTCGACAACTTTCTTGCTTTTAGTCAATATGTCGTCGACGTATACTTACATATTTTTACCAATCTTCTCTGCAAATACCTTGTTTATTAGCCGATGATATGTAGGGCCTACATTTTTAAGACCAAAAGGCATAACACTGTGACAATATGTTCCTCGGGGGTTAATGAAAGAGGTACTTTCCCTATCTTCTGGCTTCATTTTAATTTGATTGTAACCAGAATAAGCATCCATTAATCTTAGTAGCTGATGTACTGAAGTGGCGTCCACTAACTAATCTATTCTGGGCAGAGGAAAATGATCTTTCGGGTAGGATTTATTTAGATCTGTGAAATTCTTGCACATCCTCCACTTATTATTCTTCATTTTTACCATCACAACATTAGCCAACCAATTTGGATACTTCACGTCTTCGTTGAAAGAAGATTTTTGCAGCTTTTCCACCTCTTCTTGAATATCTTGGTTCTTCTTCGGACTAAAGACTCTTCTCCTTTGCTTCACTGGTTTGACCTTTTTGTTAACGTTAAGTTCATGGCATAAGAAATTTGGGTCTATACTCGTCATGTCACAGTGACTCCATGCAAATACCTACTTTCTTTGCCTCAATAATTTTACTAGCTCTTTTTTTAAGACGAGATTAAGTGAAATGCCAATCTGATTTGTTCTTTCTGGTTTCTCATCATCCATAATATTATTTTTGGTTGCCTCCATGACTTGTACTTTAACGAGCTCCGTTTCATCTCTTGGGTCTAAGGTTTCAATCTGAGACTCAACAGATTCATCCACTTCATAAGTGGTTGTTTCTTCTTAGCATACTCTAATTCCTCTTGCTCGACGGAAGAGTAATAGCATTCCCGAGCTACTTTTTGATCTCCCTTTACAACTACAAACCCAAAGTTGGCCGGGAACTTCAAACACTGATGTATTGTGGATGAAACTGCTTCAAACATTTTCAGGCCTACTCTTCCCATGATTATATTATAGGCTGACTAGACATTCTTGTCCATTAAAAAAAAATGCACCTTCTCCGTTCCGCTAACTGTTCAGTTACCAACCAACATGTCTATACTGATCGTTCCAAGAGGAAAAACTTTTTCTCCTGAAAACCCAATAAGGGGCCTTTGATACGGATCCAACTGACTAAGTTCCAAGTTTAAACTATCAAAACAAGAGTAAAACATGATATCTGTTGAGCTACCATTATCCACTAGCACTCTCAAAATGATTATGTCTTTCATTCTCATTTTGATCACCAGAGGATCATCATGAGGATATAAGACTCCTTCCAAATCATTTTCAGAAAATCCAATGACCAACTTATCTTTGTTAACTTTCTGTGGGTGATCTTCTTTAGCCAGGTTTATTTGATGTATATATGAACAAGCTTGAGCCTCATTTAGGTAAGCTTTCCTTTCAGCGATATGATCACCTCCTCTCGCATCTGTGCTTGTAATCATTTTACAATCAAATGAACCGAAGCGAATCGAAAATACCTCACGCTCAGGCTGTCTGGGCATTTTTGGGAGATCATGATCATCTTCAGGGTCAACTTTATGGTCCCTATTCTTATCTTTTGTTGGTCAGCAAGGAGATTTGGATCTCTGTCGACCTTTGTTGTTGGTCTTTCTACCATTCTGATGATTAACAAACTTATTCAGCTTTCCTCATCTAATAAGTGCCTATATCTCATTTTGGATAGCTATACATTTCTTTTTTGTGTGACCATGATCTTTGTGGAACTCGCGATATTTGGATTTATCCCTCCTCTCAGGGGTTATCTTTAGCTTTTCAAGTTAATTCAATTCCTCGTTGTTCTTGATTTCCTCCAGAACATGATTTATGTCCACTTTCAAGGGAGTATAATTAGTATACTTCCTCAAATGATCTAATGGTTCCTTTTCCTTTGACTGCTTGCTTCCACCACTATTCTTGTGATCTTTCTTCTCCGATCTACCCTCATCTTTATTATGTACTTTTTCCTTAGCATTTTTCTTCGCGGCTATATCCTCCTCGGCATTCATGAATTTTGCCTCTTTGGCTATTGATTATGCCATGGATTTTGAGGCATCCTTAGCCAAGTTATAATACAATTTATCTGGAAAAATACCACTTATGAGAGTTGTGATGGATGCCTTTTCCTCATAGTCTATGACCTCCAATTTCTGATTATTGAAATGAGTGATTTAGTCTCTGGTACTTTCACCTACTTTCTGCCTAATGCTCAACAAATGGGCTACCCTTTTAACAGGCTTTGCACCAAAATAGAAATGATATATAAAGAGCTCTGCCAGTTGGTGGAAGGTTGCAATATTCCCCCAAGGAAGGCTGTTTTACCAGATCTGAGCAGATCTGATAATGTTCCCTGAGAACCCCCTGCACCTCATTTCATCTGGGATCGCATAAATATCTAATGTAGCCTGGTACTGCTCTATGTGAAGGACATGATCTGTTTTTCCATCATACATCGATGTGACCATAGGATCCTTGAACTTTGCTAGTGTGGGAAAATCCACAATCGCTTGTATAAATGGAGATCCTTTAATAAAGGTTCTTTGGAGAGGGTTCTTGGCCTTGGACATATCTCCTAACATGTCTTCCAACCTCTAAATAGATCATTTCCATGCATCATTTTCAGCCCCTCACTTATTAGTATTTGCCCAAGCAATAGATCGCGCAGAATTATCCTCTTGGGATCTTTCTCTTCGAACTATAGGTCTCGGGTTTAAATGGATTGGGCTGAGCCTTCCCTTAAATCATTTAGTCGTTGAAAATTTCTTGACGCAAATCGAGGAGGATTTATATTCCCCCGGGGCCCAAACGGTCAAAGGGAGAGGCTCTGATCAACCTTTTCAGAGCACTTGGTCTCTCTGGCGTTAGAGTGATATCTTCTTGAGAATCCAAAATTCATACAGAGGAAGTTACACCAGGGCAATAGGATGGATCTCTTGAATTCTCAAAATAATAGAATTCAATATGTTCGGATCGTGACATAGATCGTGACTCAGTGTGTCACGTAGATGGTGGATGCATGCTTCCCTGGACAATTCTTTATCCTGTCTGGGCAGATACTCCATTTTGAAAGGTCTGAGCTAACTGTCGCATATTTTCTTGCATAGCTTCTTGCCCCTGGCTAGACTAGTTAAGATTCTTATCAAATTGTTCACATTTGGAGGTGCAGAAGGATTGGGAGAATTTCCTTCATTAATCCTGTTGATACCAAATTTATTCTATTGACATGGACCAATTATGTGGAGACACGTGTCAATCTACATGGCACTCACAAACATTTTTTGAACAACACATTGACTCCGAGGAACTCAACCTCCCCGACCAACTCAGAACGCTCCGAGCAACAAGTGTTCTCCGAGGAACTCTACTGTACCAAGCAACTCATGTATACCGAGCTACTTAGGCGGTTCGAGCAGCTTAGGCGGTTCGAGCAGCATCTCGTACAGAGCATTCATATCCGGATATGAATGAGGATGACTGCGCATTAAATGCTCATTATTATCACACAGACGCATATGCCTATTGGACAACTATGTATTATTCTTTCATTTGTACCGCCTCAAGGCTATAAATACATTGTAACCTCCTCATTAGCAGGGGACTCGAAATTTCTTGGTAAACCCATTATCGAGAATTTTGCAAACAGTCAGCAATAACACAAACAGTGGACGTAGGCCATTCTTTCAACGCTGAACCACTTTAAAAATCTTCTGTCTTATTTATTTTTATCTGTGATTAAAGAATTAGGTCAAATCTAGTTTTTTACATCAACAGATTGGCGTCGTCTGTGGGAAACCGACTGAAACTATTATTTTTTTACCAAAGCAATTCATCTCCAATGGCTGATAATCCTGAATCCAGTAATCAAAACGCTGGAAACCCCCCAAATCCATCCACTCCTCCAAGTGTCCAAGATATGGCTTGAATAATGGCTAATTTGGCTCAAGGCCAGACCGCCATGCAAGAAACCATGCGACAACTCATGCAAACTATCCAGGGTGGAGCACCTGCCCAGTCAGGACAACGAAGAATTCAGAGAAATATCCAATTGCCTTCCTCGCAAACTAGACGAACATTACTCCCAAAGGAATCTCAATCTAGACATGACGATTCATATCGCACTGATAGATCTAATGATTTTTCTTATCAACCTCGCCGAACTTCATCAGTACGAGCCACAAATACTGAACAAAACATCACTCTATCTCTAGAAAGGACTACTGCTCTTGAAACATTAATAAGAGTCCCTCCCTTTGATCGTTTGGGTCCTACAAGGAATAAAAGTCCCCTTAGGATGGTGTCGAGGAACTCTCAACGATTCTCTGATTTAAAGGGAGGTTCGGCCCAATCCCGACCAGCTGCTCGTCGTGAAAGATCCCAAGAGGAAAATTCAACACGATCAGTTTCTCGGACCAACAGGCCTGAGGAGGTAAATGATGCATGGAAAGTCTATATTCAGAGGTTGGAGGATGGACTAGGGGAAATGGCTAAGGCCAAAAATCCTCTACAAAGAAATTTTGTCCAAGGGACACCTTTTATCCAAGCAATTGTGGATTTTCCCACACCACAAAGTTCAAAGCCCTAGTGGTAACACCAAAATATGATTGAAAAACTGATCATGTTCTCCATATAGAACAATATCAGGCAGCTGCTGATATCTATGTTGTTCCAGACGAGATGCAATGCAGGGTGTTTTCAGGAACTCTCACTGGATCTGCTTAAATATGGTACAACAATCTTCCTCGGGGAAGATTGCAACTTTCTTTCAACTGGCCGAGCTCTTTATTGGAAACTTCTGTTTTGGAGCAAAACCAGTTAAGCGAGTAGCACACTTGTTAAGTGTTAGACAAAAAACAGGTGAGAGCACCAGGGATTATATTACTCGTTTCAATAACGAGAAGCTCGAAGTTATTGATTACGAGGAAAAGGCAACAATCACTGCTCTGATGAGTGGATTGTTTCCAAATAAATTTTACTATACTCTGGCCAAAGATCCACCTAGGACCATGTCATAATTAATGGCAAAAGACGCCAAAATCATGAATGCTGAGGAAGCTATGGCTGCAAAGAAGAGCATGGACACTAAGGAGACCAAAGTTGAGGCCAAGAAGATTGAGAAGAAGGATCAGAAGAATAATGGTGGTAACAAGAAGTCAAGAGACAAGCAAGCATTGGAACACATGAGGAAATTTGGAAACTATACTCCTTTGAAAGTAGACATAAACCATGTTATGGAAGAGATAAATAACAACGAGGAGTTAAAATGGCCTGAAAAAATGAAGACAGATCCTGACAAGAGGGATAAGTCCAAATATTGCGAGTTCCATAAGGATCGTGGTCATACAACCAAAAATTGTATAGCTCTCCAGAATGAAATTGAAGAGCTCATCAGGTGGGGAAAATTGAACAAGTATGTGGATCGCCGAAGTGGTGGAAGGAGCAGCGATCGAGCAAGGCAGAGGTCTAGATCTCCTCATCGAGCCAAAGAAGATAAGAAGATAAATCATGAAGAAGATCGGGAAGATAATCAAGATGACCCCGATCTCCCCAAAAGACCAAAACAGCCAGAACGTGAGGTATTTTCTATCCGTTTTGGGTCATTTGATTTCAATGTTATTAGTGGTGGAGATGCAGGAGGTGAAGACCTTACTACAGAAAGGAAAGCATACCTCAACGAGGATCAAGCTTGTTCATATATTCAACGAATAAATTTAGCTGAAGAAGATCGCCCGAGGAAGGTGAACAAAGATAAACTCGTCATCGTTTTTTCTAAGAATGACCTTGCAGGTGTGCTATATCCTTATGATGACCCATTGGTGATCAAAATGAGGATGAATGAAGTAGTGATTTCGCGAGTATGGGTGGATAATGGCAGCTCGGTAGATATTATGTTTTACCCATGTTTTGATAGTTTGAACTTAAAGTTGTCTCAACTGGAGCCTTATCACAGGCCCCTCCTCGATTTTGCTGGTGAGAAAGTTTTCCCACTTGGGACCATCAAATTGGATATGTTCATCGGTACATGTACTGCTTGTCGAACAGAAAGAGTGCGCTTTTTTATGATGGATAAGAATGTTCAATCATCTTACAATATCATCATGGGAAGGGTAGGATTGAAGAAGTTCGAAGCAGTACCATCTACTGTACATCAATGCCTTAAATTTCCAACCAACTTTGGAGTAGGAATTGTGAAGGGTGATCAAAAAGTAGCTCGGGAATGCTACTATTCATCTACCGATCAAGAAGAACTGGAAGAATCTAGGAAAAAGACTACCACCTATCAGGTGGATGAAGGCGCAGAAATTGAAACGTTAGATCCTAGAGACGAGTCGCAGCTCGTAAAAGGTCAGGTGGTGGAAGCTACTGAAAATGTCATTCTGGACGACGAACACCTAGAACGAACAACTCAAATCGGTTCATTATTGGACACCCCACTAAAACAGGAATTGATAGCCTTCCTAAAAAGCATAAAACGAACTTTCGCATGGAGCCACGAAGATATGCCAGGAATAGACCCAAATTTCTTGTGTCACGAACTTAATGTGAACAAGGAAATCAAACCTGTGAAGCAGCGAAGAAGAGTGTTCAGCCCCGAGAAGAACCAAGATATACAAGAGGAGGTCGAGAAGCTCCAAAAAGCTTGCTTTATTGAATATGTCAAATATCCAAACTGGTTAGCTAATGTAATGATGGTGAAGAAGAAGAACAACAAGTGGAGGATGTGTGCAGACTTCACCGACCCCAACAAGGCATGCCCAAAAGATCATTTTCATTTTCCTCGAATTGATCAATTAGTGGACGCTACCTCAGGACACGAGCTGTTGAGCTTCATGGATGCTTATTTGTAATACCCCGCATTTTTATCGATATTTATTTCTGGGATTAATTAAATCAAATGTGAATTAATTGAGAATTAATCCGGATAAAAATACTAACGAGATGTGAGTTGGTATTTGATTATAATGTATATATGGCAATATATGAATATTGAAAATATTGAATTTGTCGTGAGATAGAAATACGGCAATTTGGGAAATTTCGTTGGGACGCGCGTGACAGCCGCGTCAGGAATATAATTATTTTAATTAAAAAGTGAATTTTATTTCCATCAACCGTATGGTCATTTTGAGTGAGCCAACATGTCCGTAAGGGTCGAAATAGTCAGAAAACACTAGCCGGGGGTTTAGTTTGGGTCCCGGGGCATTATTGGGCCATACCGGCAACTTAAAAGGGCATTTTAGTAATTTTAAAATTTTAGGATTATTAACCAACGAATTTTGGGAATTGAATATTAGGATATTAATGACCCACTAGGCCATTACCAGCACTTAACTAATTTGAGGGCTACGGGAGTTATAGGAAGAAGTGGGAGAGAAGTTAGAAGAGGTTCCCAAAGAGAAAACCACCATCTTCAACCTTGGGAGAGAAAGAGATAGGGAAACCTTCAACATTCAACACCAAATTCAGAGAACAATCCGAGGCAAGTGGTTTAATTACGTTATTTACAAAGAATGTTTCTTCCATGCTTAGACATTTATGAAAATTTCATTTGTTTTGGGAGATTGATAAAAACCCATTGAATTGGATTTAGAAGTTTACTTTTTATAAAGAGATTGCATGTAGAATTTTGTTTGGGTGATTATTCTGATAGAATTACATCTTGTATACCACAAAAATGAATTTAATTATGTCTATGGATGACTTTAATTTTCTAGGGTTCATGTTCATGGGATTTGGGAAAAATTGGGGAGAATTGATGATTAGATGTGGTTTATAATGATTTGACCCCATATAAATGTTGTGATACGATTTAGTATGTTTAGGGATGATTAGAAACATTAAAATACTGTTGGAATAACGTTTAGATGAGATTAGATGTGAAGAAAATTGGAAAAAATGAAATAGGGGATTTCTGGGCTCGAAACTGTCACCTCGTTAGAAGACCTGCCCAGGTCGTTCGAACGAGCTCGTTCGAACGAGCTTCTAACGAGTTGACAGTTTGCCTTCTAACGAGGGAGATGTTCGTTCGATGCCTTTCGTTCGAACGAGACCTCGTTAGATGCCCACTTCATTCTAACGAACTCTCGTTCGAACCAGCCTCGTTCGAACGAGACTTCTAACGAGTTGACAGTTTGGCCTTTCTGGCCTGTTTTGATTTCCAGTGTTCCGTAAGCTTGTTTAATTGATGATATAACTTTCCCGTGTTAACTAATTGGTATAGTTGGAAGATTTGGGATATATGGAGGAGGGAAATTTATAAAATAGTAAATTGGACCGTATGATGTTTGTGGGTTAGGACGCGAGTAACTCATTACGACGTGAGGATAATGGATGTGTATATATATAAACCAGGAACACGTGTATTGGTATAAGAATGAGAAGTATACCACTAATAAAATATGGTAATTACTAAGATGTGTGCATGCTTAGTATATGTATATGATTTATGTGTATGACATACCTACCATACTTGCTATGACGGGAGGTTTACGTTCGCTTAGGGCCCTCTAATCCTTGTGTGCCCGGACTTAGATTGGTACCTTAAGAACATAATGCTAGAATGACTTATTTGTGAGTTAATAAGTCAGCTGACTGTGGAGCGTAGGTATGTACGTGACCCATGGATATGTTGAATTATGTTCGCCTCCATTTTTGTGTGTTGTGCTTATTATAACAATTCCTGAGAGATTCGGAATTTGTAATCCTTATATACGTGATGTACCGGGATGGATAGCAGAGTATGTGTGCTCCGCAGCTTAGCCTCGGGGTGCTTGTATTGTATATTTATGATGTGAATGATATACGATTAAATGAACAGACTTGTCATGTTTAATTATGAGAATAATTTATAGTAACTCCTTGAGAAGATAAATAAGGGGTTAACCTCCAGTAAACGGTAATGCTAATATTGGGAATTTATATTGTGAACCAAGTAGAACGGATAGAACTTATGACGGTTTGGTTAGATACGTATATCACTTAGATGGGTACGGTGCGTTAGGAGTGCACAAGTAGTCGAGAGGTGAGTATTTCATGTGAGTGCACGTCCTAACATGTATTTTTCATTCATTGTTTTAATGTTATTAAAGCACTTGCTGTTTTTAAAATACTCTCCACTTTTGGGCTCTGACCCGTTTGCTTTCAAATCTACTTTTTGTAAAAACCTTTTTAGGTGCCCAGCCACAAGGACACCATGCATAAGATTTCCATTCAGGTGACGAGCTGTAGCTGTTTGTGGAAGTTACAAGGCCTTGCTAGTAGACGCTTCTTTTGTCTTGACTCTATTCAGTGTTCAGCATTTGTAGGGCATGTCGCCCATTGCTATTAGGGACATTTTACATTTCAGTTATTCCGACTTTGGTTTGTAATTAATTGATGATGCAGACTTGTTTCATTTATTTGTTAATCGGACTTAACTTAAAATTTGACAACTTACTTTTTAAATACTAGGTGGTTAGTAATCGTAAAAAAAAATGTTTTCGACAATGATGCTATTAACTGAACCAACTTGGCATTTTGTATTGATTTAATAAAAGAGTAGCTACCCGGTATTTAATTAGTCGGGGTGTCACATTATTCTGGTTACAACCAGATTAAAATGAAACCTGAAGACAGGGAGAGTACCTCTTTTATTACCCCTAAGGGAACTTACTGTTATAATGTTATGCCTTTTGGTTTGAAAAATACAGGTGCAACATATCAGCGGCTGATGAACAAGGTGTTTGCAGAGTAAATCAGTCACAATATGGAGGTTTATGTTGATGATATGCTGACAAAGAGCAAGAAAGCTGCTGACCATCTAATTGATCTAGGTTAAACCTTTGATCAATTAGATAAATATCAAATGAAGTTGAACCCTACTAAGTGCATATTCGGAGTACGACAAGTCATGTTCCTCAGGTATATTGTCAACCAACGAGGTATTGAAGCAAATCCATAAAAGATCAAGGATCTATTGGGGCTACGATCTCCAACGACGAAGAAGGAAGTGCAAAGTCTCACAGGGCGAGTTGCAGCACTAAATAGATTTGTATAACGAGCAACTGATAGATGCCTCCTATTCTTCAAAACACTCCGAAAAACATTTGAATGGAATGATGAATGCGAGAAGACATTTCAAGAGTTAAAGAAATACTTGGGAGCACCCCCACTGTTGTCCTGGCTAGTGATGGGAGAAAGATTGTACTTATATCTGGCAGCTTCAGAAAATGCAGTTAGCTCGGCATTGATAAGAATGGAGGATGGAGTGCAAAAACCAATTTATTACACTAGCAAGGTCTTCCGAGGAAAATAGATCAGATATCCAAGACTAGAAAAGTTGGCACTAGCCTTGATCGAAGCAAGTAGAAGAATGAGGCCGTACTTCCAAGATCATACCATAGTAGTGTATACCGATATGCCACTGAGGCAAGCTCTTCATAAACTAGAAAAATCAGGTAGATTGATGTACTGGGAAGTAGAATTTGGTGAATATGATATAATTTATGAGCCTAGGTCGTCACTTAAAGGGCAAGTAGTAGAAGATTTTATCGCATAATTCACTTATCCTGACACCTCCGAGGAGCAAAAGCCGAATACCGACCAACCTATGGATGTTACAGGATCATCAAACTTAAGTCAGTTGATGATCAGGAGGGGATGGTCGATGAGAAGCAAGAAGTACTAGAGGAGGATAAAAGGAAGCAACAAATATTCCACCGAGGAACTCTGTTCGATCAAAAATTTCAGGATGAGGTACCTATATGTAATCTATATGTGGATGGCTCATCTTGCATGATAGGCTGTGGGGCAGGGATTGTTTTGAACAGCCCATATGACGTCGATGTGGAGTATGCTTTGCGCTTCCAATTCAAGGCGTCTAATAATGAGGCTGAATGTGAAGCTATGATTGCAGGACTTGGCCTGGCAAAGACCATGGGGCAGAGCAGGTTATCGTATTCAGTGACTCGCAATTGATCGTAAATCAAATGCTGGGAGTATATGCAGCCAAAGGAGAATTAATGACCAGGTATTATGCAAAAGCAATGGAGGTTTTATCAAGCCTGATCACAGTACAGATAATTAGAATACCAAGATTGGAGAATGCAAGAGCAGATGCCTTAGCTCGATTAGCTTCAGCCACACACACCGAGCTACGAAGAACAATCCCAATAGAAGTCTTGGCTAGTCGAAGCATAGACGAAGATATGATGACGAACTTTATTACCCTTGATTTAGGACCATCTTGGATGGATCCCATCAGGGCATATATTGAGGAAGGGAAATTACCAACCGACAAACTCGCAGCCAAGAAACTGAAGTTTAAAGTTGCTCGCTATATATTAACTAATGGAATTTTATATAGACGAGGAATTATAGTAGGTATGCAAAGATGTGTGCATCCCTTCGAGGAGAAAGATTTGGTTGAAGAGGTCCATGAAGGGTCCTGTGGAGCTCATGTAGCAGGTCAGACGCTTTTGCAAAGAATAATGACGCAGAGATATTATTGGCCGACGATGAGGGCTGATTGTATAACATATGCCAAGAAATATGACAAATGTCAGTGCTTCTCGTCCCTCCGAAGAACTCCTCAGGCATTGCTAACACCCATAACATCCCCTTGGCCATTTTCCATGTGGGGAATAGACTTGGTCGGGCCACTCCCGACGACAAGAGGAAGGTTCAAATACCTTGTCGTCGATGTGGATTATTTTACTAAATGGGTGGAAGCTGAACCTCTTATTGATATGACTTATGAGAAGGTGTATCAATTTATTTGGAAGAATATCATTTGCAGATATGGTCTTCCCCGTGCATTCATTACTGATTATGGAACCCAATTTGATAACGAGGAGTTTGCTGCATATTGTCACCAATCAAACATATTGAAAACCCACTCTGCACCAGGTCATCCTTAGGGCAATGGACAAACTGAAGTGACAAACAGAACGCTACTGAATGTTTTAAAAAAATGACTGGATGATGCAAAGGCAAATTGGATTAACGTGCTACATTCTATGTTATGGGCTTATCGTACTACACCACGAGCAATAACAGGAGAATCTCCATACATGCTGGCATTTGGAAGCGAAGCTGTTATACCTGCTGAGTTAGGCCTCCCACACATAGGGTGATGAATTTCAATTCTCCTATCAGTAACTTGATTAGGCGATTGGATCTAGATATGCTTGAAGAAGTTAGAGAAGAAGCAGGAATCAGGAATGCGGCTTACCAACAATGAACAACTCTATTTTACAACAAGAGGGTAAAAAACGTGTGATTTGAAGGAAGGAGACTACGTGCTAAAAAAGTAATTCAAAAGAACAATAAACTGGAAGCTAACTGGCATGGGCCCTACAGGGTAGTAGAAGTTGTTCGTCCAGGAACCTATAGGATTGAAACCTTGGAGGGAGAAGAATTTAAGAATGCATGGAATGCATAACATCTACACAAATATTATCAGTAGATGCAGTTTCTATGTAATAGAGTTCTCTTCAGTATGAATAAAGTGTTAAGAATTTTTATCCAATTCTCTCCTTTTGATGAAATTTTTTCGGAGTATTAGTGCTATACACTACACACTACACACTACGGTTGGTCGGTCCATCAACTACGGTTGGTCGGTAAAATAAAATCCCTCCAACTACTGTTGGTCGGTCCATCAACTACGGTTGGTCGGTGAAATAAAATCCCTCCAACTACGGTTGGTCGGTCCATCAACTACGATTGGTAGGTAAAATAAAATCACTCCAAATACGGTTGGTCGGTCCATCAACTACGGTTGGTCGGTGAAATAAAATCCCTCCAACTACGGTTGGTCGGTCCATCAACTACGGTTGGTCGGTGAAATAAAATCCCTCCAACTAAGGTTGGTCGGTGAAATAAAATCCCTCCAACTACGGTTGGTCGGTAAAATAAAATCCCTCCAACTACGGTTGGTTTCCATCAACTACGGTTGGTCGGTAAAATAAAATCCCTCCAACTACGGTTGGTCGGTCCATCAACTACGGTTGGTCAGTAAAATAAAGTCCACCTACTGCGGTTGGTCGGGGAATAAAATTTCACCAACTCCGGTTGGTCGAAAATAAAAATCTCAACCCCCTAGTTGGTCGGTAAGCCAATTTCAATCAACTCCGGTTGTTTAAATTAGGCAATACCATGAAGTATAAGTTTTTCCATTATTTAGAATTAAAGATTGATAAATCACTGTAATGAGATCAGTTTGTCACAAGCATATTTATATATTTACCGACCAACAAGCAAAAACATTCTATAAATTATTTAGAAGAAAATAAAATGACAAAAGAAAAATTTTATTCATAGTAAGTAAAATTACAAATGACGTGAGAAATGTAGTACCAAAATTTTTCATTCAAAACCAGAAGGATTACATATGTTTTGGAAAGTAGAAATTATTACATAAAATCCTATTCTATTGGTTTCTTCCCTTCTGCCTTTGAAACAGGTTCTACTCCAGCAGGAGGATCGTCTAAGGCATAAGGGGAATTTATGAAATTCAGATCTCGAATCATTCGAACATTCATCACTGATGGCCGATCAAGCAGATGCTCAAGGCGAGAAATATCAACGTTGGAATGAAGACTGTAGTCGCCGAGATATTTGTAGATTAAGCACTGAGGGATTGCCCGAGCAGGAATCCAGCTCATATCAAGTTTAATAGGTGGCACGGGCAACTCAAGCAATCTAGGGTTATGATAATCCCATAGATAATGTCCCTACTCCAATTTTAATACACCCATTGCATTCAGCCATCCTTGTTTATAACCCTCATTATTCGCTTGCTGGATTCGATCATCAAGATGGTAGAGGGCTTCATTATAGCCAGCCATCCACAACTCTCTAGGCTGTTTGTGGAATTGGTAAGTCAACCTTTCCAGCTGCTCGTGGAGATTCCTCACAAAAAAATCTTTATTCTCCAAGGCTGATCCTTGTGTGGAAAGTTGCTAGTTAAGGTCCAGAATCTTCTTGGACATCTCTGCCAGAGCTTTATTCTTCGTAACCAACTGAACTGCTTGATTTTCCAAAGATGCTTGAGTTCTTGCCTCTTCAATAGTAACCCGAGCAGCTCTTGCTCATCCCCGAGAAACTCTTACTCATCTGCGAGCAGATGTAGAGGGTCCAATTCTCTTTAAAGTTTCCAATTCGTCTCTCAAATTGGCATTTTCAACCTCCAGAAATGAGAAACCTTCGTCATTGACAGGGACCAAGGATCCCGAGGTAGATGCTGCAGATTTCAGTTGGAATATCTCTCCTCGCAAGTTATTGTTTTCCTGCTCTAGCAGTTTCGTGATCTACCTATGCTCTTCAACCTCGGTCTTCAAAGTCCTCTCCTTAAAATCATAAGCAGCGACTAACTTATCATATCCTTTGTCGTCATTTAGTTGATGATACTTTTTCTCATACCCTTGATACAAAAGGGAAGAAGATTCCTTGTATTGTTGCTGAAGTTCCTTGATAGTACCCTGGAGATCTTCAATCATCTCGTAATAAGCCACATTATTAGCAATAGCTCGGTCGAGTAAGAATTTTAGATATTGGTAAGCTTCCACTGCTCGTTCAGAGGCATCTGAGCCCAGGATATCAAAAATTTATGACTTATCCAAGTCTGTATGGCCAGCTTTGAAATATTCATTACATTTTTTCATCAACTCAGTATCGTGAACTGACAAGAGTTCCATCCTGGCCATAAACTAGCAAAGAGAAGCCATAAATAGGATTAATAAATGATAAAGGCAGAGAAAGACGAATAAAGTCAACGTGAACAATAAAAACTCAAATTTTTATTCATCAAAAGTGAAGTACAAGGTTCAGGGTTACATTCAAAAGAAATAATAAAATTAAAGCCCGAGCAACTTTACACCTTCTCCTTGTGTTTTGTGACTTCCTCGGAAAGCTGAGATGAGGAGGCTGGTTGCTCGGAGGATAGCGGCAGATGCTCGGTTGAAGTACTGGTGGGATGAAGTTGCTCATAGAAAGTTTGAACAAACGGAACGGGAGGAGCTTGGTCCCCAATCATCATTGAAGACTCTTCAGAGGAAGCTTCGTCCTCTTCTTCTTATCCAGGAGAGGGAGGAGGACCATGAACGTGGCGTTGAAAAAGTTCAGAACTCTCAGAGACCTTTAGCTCCTGTAGAGCTGCAACCCATCCATTTCTGAAGTATTTAACACTAGAAAACTCCATCTGGGAAGACATGGCAGCTAGACCTTTATTCCATCCCTTGTCCCAGCCAGTTCCAAAGAACTTTTTAACTGCAAGTTTTCTTTTGGCTTTCTCTGAGGAAATCCTCTTAGTATGAAGCTCCTCGGCATCCTTCATCTTCCCTTTTATCTCTTGCCTTTGAAGATCAACGTCACGAAGTTTAACAACTTCCTCTTCAGATTTCTTAAGCTTGTTCTCAAGCTCTTCAGTGCTCTTGAGCTTCTCCTCAAGCTCATTATTTTTCTTCTCAAATTCTTTCACTTTCCTCTCCAACTCCTGGGAGGCCTCCACAGCACGGTCTTTTTCTTGCTCGATGGACTTGAGTCGTGTTTCCCAGGCCTCTTTATCTTCTTTATATTTCTGACGAGAGTCCTTTAAGGACTGAGTCAGACCTACAAAAGCTTCCTCCACACCTCCCGAGGAGCTCGAAGCTTTAATAGCTTCATCCTTTTTCAGAATAGTGTTGAAACAGGTTACCAGCTAGAAAAAGAAAATAATTGTAAGTCAGTGAAGGGATATAACATTGAAAAATGAAAGTTTAGACTAGTAATACTTACTGAAGCAATATGTTGAGCAGCCAATGAAGTGACCCTGTCACGAGGAAGACTGTGTTCAATGCCTTAGATCTCTGGGATAATCCAAGACTTCACCGAGCTCATGGAAGATCTTGGAGAAACAAAAGTGGGAATACCACTTCCAACAGTCAAAGGCTGAGAGATAGATTCAGCCGGTTTATCCGAGGAACTTTTTTGCAACCTCCTCGTAGGAGTAGGAACATTCTCAGCCAAGGATGTTGTCTTGGTTGGTGATATAATGATAACCTCACTAGGATTAGAAACAGTAACAATATTGCTCGGAGCCACTGGGGGCTTCTCGGCAACCTTCTTAGCAACAAATGGAGGGGGTGCATCAATCTTTCTTGTCCCTTCCTCGGGGACATCCCGTTTGTTTTTCTTGGCCTCTATATTGGCAGAGTCCGATTTATTAAAAAAGGCAGGAGCTCTTTTTCTCTTCATCCTGTCACTCAGAGGAATATTTGATTCAGGGGAAGAACCTTCAGAAGCTGGTATTGGCTCGATGTCACCTACCACTGGATGAGCAGTAAAAGATGAAGTGTAGCTCTTGTACTGCAGCAAATATGAGGCTGATCTGATATGTTCGTCAGCAACGGTTTGGTGCAAACTCCAGATAAGTTTCAAGTGTTTCAAATTAACATCCGTCTCTTTGGGGGATTTTCTTTTGCTGTCAACTGCAAATAAATAAAAATTAAAATGTCAATGACGCATTTTATCAAACACAAAGAAAACACAATCTCAAAAATAAAATAAAATAAAAATAACCTATCTGATTGCCATAGGGAGGGCATCTAGGACCCTGATACACATCATTTTCATTTAATGGAGCATGTTGCCAATTTTTCATAACAACCCCATGTTCGAAGTAATCCCTGTTAGCATCTGGGAGATTGACAACTAAAGCCCTATTTAAAAACCTAGTTTTTAAGTAAAAAGTACTATCGCTGACGACCCATCTATAACAAAACATAATTTCTGGAATTCCTAAACGTGTTCCATGAATTTGATTTAAGCTATGAACTCCATTAACTATTCTCCAAATGTTTGGTGCTATTTTCGCAGGAACAACATAAAAAAACTAACAGAACTCCAAACAGAAGGGATTTAGAGGAAAATAAATACCACATTCAGCTACAAAGAGACTGGGGAACCAATGTCCCTCAGCCAAACGAAAATAGTCAGAAGGTTCAGAAAGCTCTTACAATATGACCCAGGAAGGAATAGAAAAATCAGAACGAAATTTTTCAAGCGACTCAACAAGGTAAACCATGATGAACAAAAGAAATAAAAGAGAAGGAGGAAGATCTTAGAGGAAAAAGATGAATTAGGTGACAATGAACAATGGAAGAAATGAACGCACAAGACAGAGAAGAAGTGAAGAAGTTCTAAGATGCAAATTGGAAAAAGTAAAAGACGATCGAATTTTCTAAAGCATTTAAATACTTTACCTCGGGAATAGAGAAAAGCAATGATTACCAGGATGGACGATTGCGTATCCAGGGGCTAAAAAGAATAAAAAGGCACAAAAAATGAAGAGGTTGTGGGAATTCAAAATATTTATAAAGAATGATAGTGTGCATTTATAATGGAGTTGTATACAACGAATGCTTTCCTAGAAACCATACAAACCGAAAATCTAAGCAGCAGAATGTTCCATACTTTTCTTCAACATCAAATTACGAAACATTGGGGGCTTCTGTTGATACAAATTTATTCTGCTGACGTGGACCAATTATGTGGAGACACGTGTCAATCTACATGGAACTCGGAAACATTTTTTGAACAACACATTGACTCCGAGGAACTCAACCTCCCCGACCAACTCAGAACGCTCTGAGCAATAAGTGTTCTCCGAGGAAATCTACTGTATCGAGCAACTCATGTATACCGAGCTACTTAGGCAATCCGAGCAGCTTAGGCGGTCCGAGCTGCATCTCGTACAAAGCATTCATATCTGGATATGAATGAGGATGACTGCGCATTAAATGCTCATTATTATTACACAGACAAATACGCCTATTGGACAACTGTGTATTATTCTTTCATTTGTACCGCCTCAAGGCTATAAATATATTGTAACCTCCTCATTAGTAGGGGACTCGAAATTTCTTGGTAAACCCATTATTAAGAATTCTGCAAACAGTCAGCAATAACACAAACAGTGGACGTAGGCCATTCTTTCAAGGCTGAACCACTTTAAAAATCTTCTGTCTTATTTATTTTTATCTGTGATTAAAGAATTAGGTCAAATCTAGTCTTTTAGATCAACAATTCCTATTGCTGGATTCTGGGATTTTAGCCATTGATGATGTGTTTTTGGTAAAAAAATGCTAAGTATAGTCATTTCCCCTAGATGGCGCTAATCCGTTGATGTAAAAAATTAGATTTGATCTAATTTATTAATCACAGATAAATATAAGAAAAGAAATAAGACATGAAATTTTTAAAGTGGTTCAGCCTTAAGGAAATGGCCTACGTCCACTGATTTGTATTACTTGGTGTCTTGCCTTGGTTTTTACTATCCTCACTTGCCCTGCCAAGAGGGTATTACAATGTATTTACATCCTTTGGGCTGTCAATATGAATAGATAGTGTGCCTTTATCGAATAGGAGTTTACATCTGTACATGGTAAGGAATGATTGTAATACAATAAGCGTTGAATCTGTCTGGTCGTTTGGCATTCCCAATCAGTTGCTCCGTATGCTTGGTTTGCTCAGTACACTGAGTAGCTCGGTACACTTAGTAGCTAGATGCATTTAGTATCTTGGCAGTTGAACTTATGCCATGTTGGATGATGCGTGTCATCATATAATTGGTCCACATCAGCTAATTAATTTTTGTATCAACAATAGTCTTTGTGGGTCTCGACCTTAATCTTTTTAGATTTGGCTTGTTTACCCTCAGAGTTTTTTCCCAAATATGATCCACACCTCTATTGTGTTCATCTTTCTTAGGAGCCAACCTCCATGTATGTCATAGTCTAAGAAATTCCTTTGAGTTTAGGTCCAAAACCATTTCCCTTTATATGTCATAAATGAGGTTCTAATTATAATTATAAGTAGATATAAAAAATCAATCAAGTAGTACATGAGGTAAAATTTTATTTCTATTCACCCACATAGGGGAAATTTTACAATATGCAGTAAGTTCTTATTTACATAATCCCTCTTACTAATTCTAATTGTAATACTTTTTCAGATGTTTCATATTCCAAATATAGGAAACATATTCTTCCTCGAGGCTTTCAAGATGATATGTATCTTGAACAACTTCTTCGGTGATCTTATAGGGGTCATGCAAGTTGGGTGGAATTTTTTCTACTTCTAAATGGCTTTCTTGGGCATGTAATCGTCGACCTTCATTGACCAGATTTTAATATTTTTGTTGTAGCACCCGGTAGATCTTTGTTGATACGATTCATGTCGCATCTATCCATTCTCCATGATTTCTTCAACTAATTATAAATTTAGTCTCCTTCATTCATCATTAGTATCCACCCATAAGTGTTGTACTTGGTGGATTGTAAAACCAATTTTACTGGGGACGACAACCTCTGACCCATATGCTAATATAAATTGAGTTCCCCTATATGAGTCCCAGGAGTCATTTGATATACCCATATCACATTGTACAATTTTTCCATCCATTCCCCTTTGCTTCTTCAAATGTTGATTTTATGCCTCAAAGAAAAGTTTGGTTCATAATCTCTGTGTGACCATTAGTCTAAAGATGAGCATGAGCTTTCATAGTACTCTAATAATGCATTGTTATCAAACTTCATTCCATGATTAGTGATGAATGCATATGGGATCTCATGCATTCACATGATGTTCTTCAACGTAAACTTGAAGCATTTTTTATTAGTGATTTCCTTCAAAGGCTAGACTTCTACCCATATCATGAAATAATCAATTGCCACTATCAGGTAATTAAATCTTCCTAGCACTAGTAAAAAGGGCCCATGATATACATTCCCTACTGGGAAAATGGTCATGCGACATAGATTGTATTGATGGGTTGGTGAGGTTGAAGATTTATGTTTGGCGTTCCTTTGGCAGGAATCACATTTCTTTGCATATGCATGAGAATGTGTGGCTAGGTTGGCCAATAATAGCCCCGAACAATAATTCTCTTAAAAAGTGAAAGTCTTTTTGTATGACTACCATAAGAACCTTCGTAAAACTCTTTCAAAATATACTCCTTCGAAGTATGAACACACCTCAGTAGGGGAAGAATGATTCATCCTTTATACAATATGTCTCCAATGATACAGGATTTTACAGCTCTGAATATTATTTTCCTCACCACCCATATTTCTTTAGGTAGATTCCTATCTATGAGAAAGACTATGATTGTATCCATCCAGGATGGACCAAGGTTGAGATTAAATACTTTATATCTGGATCTTCTTTCTCAATGTTGAGTCGGAACATTACCTTTATCGGCACTACTCTTCTAAGTTTTTTTTTTATGGTCGAGGAAAGTATTACTAGAGAGTATCCTCAAGCATTCTCTAACCTAGGTACCCTTTGAATCTTGACTTTTAATAATTATTCTATGAGTGTCTTCATCTTGTCTTGGTGGTTGGACATTTTATCATATTTAACTTCATATGCCTCTAAAATATCTCTTACCCCAAGCTACAAACTGCTATGGGATTGAATTTGTTGTACTATTATTGACAAAGAGAAGTTGGATCCACCTATCATCGCCTTATACTATGCCTCATTGTTAGAGGAAGATAAGTTATATTGGATTGCATATTCGATATCATTTTAATCTATAATCGAAAGTATGACTAGTGTACTACTTCCTGCTGCACATGAAGAACCATCCACGTATAAGTTATAGATAGGGATATATGGAGAGAATGGGTCCTGGTCTTCCTAATGATAGCCATTTAAGGCAGTCTCTGTCTCTTTACCTTCAATAACTCTTTTTCATTTTTATGGATTCGAATTTGCATTGGTTGAGGTTGAGGCTCAAGAGGGAGCCTGAATTGGTAGAGCAGAGGCCTCAGAGGGAGCCTCAACTACTGGAGTTGAGGCTTTAGAGGTGGACTCAATCATTGGATACAAGTCTTGATTTGAAGTACCTGGCCCATAGGTTGAACTTTCCTTCACTAAATTTGGATCCTCTTATGTGAACTATGCAATAAAATATGCAAGTGACTGGCCTTTTATTATAGTACGAGGTTGATAATATTTATCATATGCCCCTATTTTAATTGACCATTCCATAAGATGACCATATTTATGTAGTTTATTCCATGATTTTCCTAAGTGGTTGATCTATTAACACCATAATTGAATGAGCTTGGGAGTATGGTTGCATCTTCCTTACTATGTGACGAAATGAAAATAATAATTTCCCCATTCGAGGATATTAACTCTTCGCCCTTTGAAAATCTTTGATTTTACGATAAATTGGCTTTTGAACCCGTTGATCCAGTGAAACCATTGTTGAATTCACTGTCGATTTTGAAGCTGCGAAGTACAAGTAGAACTTTTCACCATACTGTAGGCGCGATAAGAAAGGAGCATAACCTAAATAGACCTTGAATTATTGAAATGGTTTCTCTCATTTCGCATTCCATTTGATGATGAAGGAGGAATATTTCCTTAGTAATGTGAATAACATTAATCATTTATCAGTGGATCTAGAGACAATTTTGGTTAAGGATGCTATGCACCCTATAAGTTTGTGAACCTCCTTTTGACTTCTCGGTGGCTTCATGCCAATCGGTACCTTGATGTTTGAGGGATTAAATTATATTCCTCTTTGACTTATGATGAAGATGAGGAAATTCCCAGATCTAACACAAATTTTTTTTCTAGTTGGGTTGAACTTCATTTGATGTTTCTCTATCATATCAAAGGTTTATGTCAAGTCTTTCACGTGATATTCAGCTTTAAGAATTTTTGTTAGCACATCATAAAAATAAATTTCCATAGCATTGTCTATATATTATAAAAAAATCTTGTTCACTAATTTCTATTATATGGCTCTATCATTCTTCAGATCGAAACGTATCACTTTGTGACAATAGGTTCCTTTATCGTTTATAAAAGATTTTGGTTAATATTGTCCTCATTCATAGGTGTTGGGTTGTACTCACTGTATGCATCCATGAAGGTAATGAGATAATGGCCTATATTGTTTTCTACCATATGATAGGTAAAGGAAAATAATCATTTCGGCATGCCTTATTCAAGTTGGTGATGTCTACACACATTCCCCATTTGGCATTATTGTTTTGCACGAGCGCCATGTTGGACATCCATGAAGGAAACTTGAATTACTTTATGAACTGTATCTAGGAGATTATTCACCTCCTCTTGGATAATCTGGTACTGATCTAGGGAAAATTCCTCCTTTTCTACTTAACCTCCTTGGCCGAGGGATCCATATATATGTGGTGGCATATTGTTTTGGGGTTTATTCTCGACATATCTTTATGCAACCATGAAAAAATGTTCTTATGATGTTATAAGAGATTAACAAATTTAACTTCAACATTAGGTCTTAAGAACGACCCAACTTTCATGGTTTTTTCAGGGTCCTCTTCATCAAGAAACACAAATTCTACCTGTTCGGATGCCTCACCTTTCATCAAATTCTTTTTGTCCCCTAGGTTAAAGGTGTCAATATTTTATGAATTAGTCTTTCTATTGTAATCTTACCACTATTCAGTAGATGTTAAGTAGCTTTCTCTTCCTTCAAATTGATCACCATATTCTTCTACTTGCCCAAAAAGAGTAGGAAATTTCATTGTTTAATGCAAGCTAGAAGTAAAGAGTTTCAAACTAATTTGGTGAAACTCGTCCCAGAATAATGTTCTAGGATGATATCACGTGTTGATCTATAATTAAAATAAATTACTTTTTACATCATATAGGTTTCCTACTTATATGGGCATCCAAATCCACCATACCGAGATGGAAAACTTTATACCCACCGAAACTGATAAGGGGTTGATGATCGTGATTTAGTTTTTCCATGTTTAGCTTCACAACTTTAAAACAACCCCAAAAAAATACATCTGATGAGCTTCCTCCATCAACAAGGATTTGAGATATATTTTATTCTCAAACCATGAGGCTCACAACTAATGACTCATCATGTCAGTAAGGGATATTATTAAAATCCAACCTAGAAAATCCAATGATCATCCAATTGATGTTCACTTTCCTCGGATGAATTTATTCCTCATTTTCTATTGTATGGCTTATATCAATTCATCAAACATCGAATTGTGCGTCTCCTACGTATGATTTTTTATTTGTTGGTTCAACTCCTATATCAGTGACTCCTTCTAAAATCATGTACGTGTTAAATGCAATCAAGTGTAGGTCTGCCTTTGGAGTTATGGATTCTCATGAAACTAAGTCTCTTTATCACTGAGTCATTCTATGATTCCCCATTTTATGGATTTTTACCTTCCCTCTTGATTTCTTTGTCCCGTGCAGAAGATCTATGACTCTTAATTTTCATTTGAGGACAACCATTAGGATCTACGAACCTTTTCAGTTGACCTCTCTTGATGAGTTTTTCAGTCTCATCCTTAAGAAAATAATATTCATCGATATTATGGATATGGTCTTTATGAAATTACTAGTACTTGTTTTTGTTTCTCTTATTAGGATGAGACTTCTATTTTCCTCACCATTTGATCTCTTTATCATTTTTGTCCTTACTCTCAGAAGACTTTCCTTCCTCGTCCTCTTTGAGGTCCCCCTTCTTAGCTACCATTACTTTTCCAGATTCCATGGCCTTCCCGGCCTCTGCCATTATTTCATTCATAGTGGTAGGAGGGTATTTAGGAAGTTCTTAATATATTTTTTTAGTAATATCCCTCTAATGAGTTATCTCATCACAATGTTTTCATTGTAGTCAATAACTTCAAGATTCTCTTCACTGAATCTATGGATGAGGTCTCTGAGTGTTTCCCCTTCTTCTATTAGACATTTAAGAGAAGGTTGACCCTCCTAGTTTATTTCAGGTTGAAAATGAAATCGTGAATGATTTTATCTACATGGTCTTTGAAATTTTTAATATGACCCTTAGGCAAACATGTGTACCACACATCTCATTTCCTTCGGTACTAAGTAAATATCGGTAGCCAACTAGTATATCTCTACATTATGAATGGGATTTTTTCTCCTATCATATCTCGGTGTCACATATGGAGGTTTGAAATTTATAGGAGATGGGAAACCCATAATATCTGGTATAAAGGGAGACCCTTAGGTGTATCCCCTTTCAAAGGGTTTCTTACTCTTCATCAGATACCCCAACTTATTTTCCAACCAATGAATGGAACTTTTCTAGGGCCTTTCACTTTCAGGAAGGTTTTCCGTAGACCCTTATTTCCTCGATCCGTATCTTCTCCAGTTAGTCAGAGTATAAGATAGATCTCGAGGTCGAATGAAGGCTAAACCCCTAAGGGTTAGTGTTCCCCTACGTTCCTCAATATACTATCTCATGTAACACTATCTATGAGAAGTATCTGGGGCATGCCATTTGGATCCTACCCTATCAAAGGATTATTGCATTATGAGCCCGGAGATAGTACACCACAAATCGAGAATGGTCACAAGAAGTGGGTTACGGTCTAGGATCGTGACCAAATGGTCGCAGTCCAAGTTATTACATGTATGCTTGCAGATAGGGTTTTATTACATGATATTAATTGTTAATCTTTATTTGATGTTTGTATAATTATACAATTCATTTTTGTTTTGTTTTTGGAAATTAGATTAAAGTTTTTTTCTTGTTTGGTCATTTTTATTGCATCAATGTATTTACACAATGTACGTGTGATTCGTTGGTTGGTATTGTTTAGTGTTTTTATGTCGTATAATATTTTATTATCTTAACAATTTACGAAAAGTTTAGTGCGTGGAGAAGATATTGTTCTCCCATAAATTTGGAGATTTGTTTAGGGATTCTATATGTTTTGTTTCAATTTGGGATTTTGTAGTTGAATCATGGGACAAAAAAAATAGGGTTTTCTTGTGTTTTGTGCTTTGGGGCACTTCTTTATTATTTATTTGAATATATGGAATTTGGTTTATTTAATCCGGGGTTGTAAACAACAGTATGTACTTATATGAATTTATGTGATCAATGTGTTCTTATGACTATTTTTCTATTGCTCTTATACTTTGAATTTATTGAATAAAGTTCTTAAAGAGTTTGAGATGGAAAACTAGAAATGCTTATTAAATATGCATTTTTTTTTTACTTTTTATGAAAGAAGAAAGTTAATTGCGCGTGAAGTTGGTATAATTATGGTTATCACATAGTTAGTGTTGATACTAAAAATTAGGGTCGACGAAGCCGTATGCCATCTAGCTAATTTTCAACAATTAAGATAACTATGAATAAATAGTAAAAGAAGTGGGGAGAAGAATGAAATAACACAAATATTTGTGTGTTATAAGTGTGTGTAGTCAAATATGTGTGTATGTATAAGTGGATGTATATTTTTAAAAGAGTGCATGTTTAAGAATATAAACATTTAAGTGTTTGTATTTTGTTATATGTGTGTATATTAGGAATTACACCCTTATTTGTGTGTATTTTGTTATATGTGTGTCTATTTAAAAAATTATGTGTGCGTATTTCAAATGCTAGATATCAAAGAAATTAGTGGTTAATGACATGATAACAAGATACGATAACATGATGAGACAACACGAAATTGACCAATTAAATTGCGTTTGTGTTAAGAGTTTGAATTAGTGGGTTAGAGATAGGGTGAGAGATGGATTACACACATACACACACACACACACACACACACACACACACACACACACACACACACACACACACACGCACACACATGTATAACATACACAAGTGCACATTTATAACACACACCACATGTATAACACATACGCTTGCACATGCATAGTAAAATCACACACGCGTTTATGTATTACACACATGCGCCACATGTATAATACATACACATACATTCACATCTATAACATATACACATATTCATATATGTATAGCATACACATGCACACATGCATAACACACACATACACACTAAATATACGTATAACATAAACACATACACGCACTTGTATAACACATACACATACGCGCACACGTATAACAAATACACACACACACACACACACAAATACATATATATACATATACATATATACATATATATATATATATATATATATATATATATATATATACATATATATATATATATACATACATATATATATATATATATATATATATGTATATATGTATATATGTATATGTATATATATGTATATGTGTGTGTGTGTGTGTATAAATTTGTATATATGATACTAGAAATGGTATCACCAAGTCAAGGTGTATGTAAGCTCAAAACCAGGCAGCAATGGAGAATAATAAATATAAATAAGTAAACAAAATGAGATAAGGTAAAGTAGAAGATGATACCATATATAAGTGGTTCATCCTATGAATGGCCTACGTCTACTGTGTGAGTGTGAGCCCTGGGATACAAGCACTGAAGTGTTCCCTCTCTAAGATGTAAGTTTAACAAAGGTTTGTTAGGGTTTAGAATTTGTGATCCTTTACAATGATGTAGAAGACAAGTATTTATATGGCTTGGGTGGCATCATACGCACCCTAGTCATGCACGAGGAATGCACAACACCAAGCATCCAATGACCTAGAGCCATTTGTCTTATGTGCATGTAAGTAATGATTAAGACATATTCTCCACATGTGTGAATGATGTTGTTGTAACGGTTTGGTACACATGGGGTTTGTAGCCCACGTGCACTCTCCCATGCATGCTCCATTAAACATGCCCTGTAAGATGGCAAGTGTCTCCTGTTTGGTTGAGGTGTCGACCTATCCTAGTATGAGTCTAGTGATGTATTATTGGAGTGAGCATTGTTAATTGCCTAGTGCAGTCTCGATTGACTTGCATCAGGCCGAGACGAGAGATGGAATAAGCTGATATAGTCTTGGCTACCTGATATAGATAAGGCAAGCCATTAGGCCCATTAATTTAGTACATCGTCTCAGCCCAATTCTGGACGAGGCTGAGAAAATTATCGTATGGTGGCTCAATGGATCACTTTTTGTGAAGTTGCCTTGAGCTGAGTCTGTCTTGAGTCGAGATGAGGACTTGTATGGGCATATTAGTCACCCCTTACCCCTTAGTTTCTTGTGTAGAGAGGAAGATGTGGGATAAATGTCTGAAGTCTGATACTGACGTGATTCCTTTGAGGTGGAATTAGTAGAGTGACACTTGGCATCCAGTTTGTGGCTCAGCATAATACCCTAAAAAAGGAGGCATCGTTCGTTAATTGGGAACTATCCTTTAATTATGGGGCTTTGGAATTCATGCTTCATCATTGGGATGTTTAAAAATAATTCAAACCCCATTTTGTCCTTCTTCTTCAACTGCGTGCCATATCTCTCTTTCTCTAAAACCCAACCTTTCCATAAATCATCTCTCTCTTCCACTTAAAGTGTTCTTCGATTGTTCCCAGGGTCTTTCAACAATAGAACCCCCCAGGTAACCCATTTTCCCTTCCTTTGTTCATATTTTCCATCGATTTGAGATATTTTTTCTACATTTTATTTTTCAGCAACTGCTTAGACGTCTGGCACCCCCCACGGGTGGCTTTTAGGGATGTATTAGCATCAACTGTTGACATTTTAGTGAATGGAGGTGTCTTTAAGATCTCCTCCTTCTTTCCTAGTTATTTCAGCCACTGGGAAGTTTTTTAATCAAACTTCTATCATCTTTACCGACAGTACTCATTGCAGGTTCTTGGTTGTTCTTGAGTTGAAGCATTTAAATGATTAGTCTTCCCTATTTGATCTCTTGGTCAATTAGTCAAAGTAGTTTAATTTGCTTGCCCCTTTTAATGCAATTTCAAGTTCAGGGTCGTCCTTCTGAAATTTGTATGAGCTAGCCGACCAATTCCCAAACCTTAGAGAAAGGATCTTTAAAGGGATCTACTAGTACGAGACCGAAGCTGAGGCCAGGCATCAGGTGCCAGGCACAGGCCTTTCCTTTGTGTCCCATATTTCCACCTCCTTTGGATGTTATCCATACTCCAATAATTGAGAGACAAGAGGAAAATTTTATCATCTCACCCCTGCATCCGCAGGATGAGAAGACCCTTCTATCACATATCCTCTGACTGTCATTATAAATGAATCCAGCATGAGTGACAACTCGTATTCATACGATGATGTTGTAGACACCTCGTCCTTGAAAGGATATAGTACTTCATTATCTAGGATTTCGTCCCGTGCCGACTCATACGAACGTACTATGCGTGTACATATCTCTCGTACAACCTAGGCTGGGGCCACCAGGTCTAATGAGGTGGACTTGTCTTTTAACGAGTTAGACTTATCAGGGCCAAGAGTTACTATCGCTCAACCCCTAATACAAACAGTTGTCCCTGTCACCTCCATGACAGATGGTGAATATCAGGAGAGATTCTCAACTGGAACACCGACCCCTGATGCCCCCGACTTATGAGATGAGGCCGAGGAGACACTAAACACTTCCTTTTCCCAAACATTTGAGAGTATTGTGACTGAAGTAAACCTCTTATATTGGAGGCACTTATACGGCATAAGTTCTGGGATCACAATGAGTGTTTTGGACGGGTCTGAGAGAGCCTACGATGGTCGTCCTAGAATGATTGCGGTATACAAATAGATGTTTAAACTCATCTTTCTCTTCACTATACATACTATAGTACAAGCTGCTCTTTCCCACTTGGTTTAGCTCCATCCCAACTTTCTCTAAATTCCTATAGAAAACTTCTCGGCTTCATAGTTCTTTGGAAGTTCTATTATAGTACCTACTTTCTAGTCAGTGTATTCTCGGCATGCTATAATGTTTCTTGGACCAAGTCCCAGGCTTGTTATTATCACTTCGTGGCTAAGAAGTTATTCAAGAAGGTGATTTTTGTCAATCAAACGTCTAACCACCACTGGAAGCCGAGATACTTCTTTGTGTATGACACTTGGGAATTCCCTTCTAACCACGGCTCATCTTCTGTCGTGCTGAGGGTACCGTGATAATGGGTAAAGTGTTAATGTCTACCAAACTTGATCCCGATATGAGTTTAGACGACCAGGATAATATTAAGGGTGGTGGTCTCGCCAAATATGAGGATCTCTTGACCCCTCATAAGCGAGATGAGGTTGGTATTCAAGTTAACCCTCGCAGTGAGATATATAATTTTAACTTTTTATTTCTAGATTGTACCATCGTCTTTGAATTATAGTACCGTCTTATATATTTTTGATACTAAACTTTATCCCTTTGCAGGTCATCTAAGCAATACTTCTGACGAACTTTGGAAACTAGTGGCTCTCAACGTTCTTAACATGGTTAACAAGTTTGATAACAATCTAGCTGCCTCAGATAGTAAGACAAAGAAGACTACTTGAAGACCAATTTGAGCCGATGATACTAGGAAGAGGAAGGGTAGAGTGGAGGATACTATTACCTCTCGTCATGAAAAAATGGGTCGACCGACCTAAGGATCGGACAGGGTTATATCGATCCATTCTGAAGACGTACATATTGTTCATCTTTCTCAACTAAAGTTAAATGATGAGAGCATCATGGGCAGCTTCGAGAAGGTCCTTGAGGCTATCAAACAGTTGATGGATGAGACTAATAAGAGATTTCTTCAGTCTATTAGCCCGTCTCTTCTCATGGAGATTGGCCTCCAAAAGGGAGTTCAGGTATTCGTTTAAACTTTTCTCACATTTTGTTCTTCCCAAATGTTATCTTGTACCAACTAGATTTAGTTTCGTTTTACAGTCTATATTTTCTTTCTACCATCTTGGAGGCTGAGTTGAGAAGAGACTTCTCATAATTCAGGAGGGAAGGGATGCTGAGAAGGTTGAGCAAGGTCTAAGGGACGAACTTCAAATTTCAAAGTCGGTTGAGAAGCTATCAAACCAGGCGTTGGAAAATCTAAGGAATGATCATGAGTAGGAATGGAAGAAACTAGTAGAAAATGTGCAAAAAGATGTTGATGTCTTTTTCTAAATTGCCTTGGATGAGACAAAGGCACATAACGTGGTTGAGTTCAATCTAAGGAATTTGGAGGCTATGCCTCTGAATACCTTAAAAGAGGCATAAAGACAACCTGTCGCTGGGCCAAGATGAAAGACGCCGAGGTTGGGACACTGTCATCTAAGATTTTTTAGGGATTGGACTTTAACGATGAAATGCTCACCACTGCTTTATCCGAGATAGAGAATCCTAAGAAAGCTCTGACTGAGGTTACCGAGCGCATCGTAGATGAGACCTCCGAGCAGGTGGTGCTGAATGAGGACAATATCGGTGTTGACGGAGACGAGGCTAATAATCTCACCTAACTTGACAACACCGAAGCACTTCCAGACGAGGCGACTGCTTAGGAGAGAAAATATTTAGATTGCTTAGGTGGCTGCCTGTGGACATTCCTTCCTTTTGTCCGTATACATCTTTGCTTGAACAGTATTTTTGGAATTTTGCATGATTTTTTATATTTTGAATGTTACCTTTGAACAATATTTTTGTTATGTTTTGAACGAATGAATTTATGTTTCTGATGCTCATTTACATGCTCATGATTTTCGGTATTTGTGCGACCGTCATTGAATGTTTTGAATTAGGGGATCACCAAGCTAATGATGTTTCTCCCTAATCTCGTCTCTCCCTTTGACGAGATGAGAGTAACAAAATTAATGATTTTTATAATTGAGTCACCAAATTATGGTGTTCAAATCAGAAGTCCCCTCTCGTCCTTTTGAGAGTGTATGGATGAGAGTCGTCTCGTCCATGCACTGTCGTCTCGGCCGAGAGAGAATTTTCACCAAATTAATGCACTACAAGAAAAATACCTATTTAAGACACTTCTATAAATGAATTTACATCACTCTAAACTGAATCGTTGTAAACCTCTTCTTTTATTTTGTAACCTCACTTTTTTAAGTAGCCAATCTAAATAAATTTTAATTAGTTGTTTATACAACATTTTTATTAAAACCAACCTAACTCAAAAACTCCCGCTAAAACACATCTCCCCATATAACCCAATTTTCTTCCCACTTCTCCACAATACCCATCCCCCGATTTTATTTCTCTCGTATCTTTATCTCACGTCCTCCCTGTCAATACCTAATTTTCTTTCCTCATCGCAAAAAGTCGTCGGAGCAGCACCACCGCCACCTCATCTCCAAGGCAATTTTCACTACACCAAATCTGCACTATTGTCACGGTCATTGACCTTGACAAGTTGGACTTGTCAAGGTCAATGACTGTGACAATTCTGGGCGAGACAAATTTTTTTGTCACGGACGTGTCACAGTCTATGACCGCGACAAGTTTGTAAGAATTGTCACGATCGTGTCACGGTCCAGGACCGTGACACGTTTAGTTATGATTATTAACCATGACAAAGTTTTGTCCCCTTTTAAAAAAATTATCACGAACATTGACCGTGATAATTCTTGGCAAAAATGAAAAAAAATATGCTGAGCAGTATGGCCACTGCCACTGCCCAGCAGTATATTTGTACCTATTATATCAACGTTGTACTTATTCAAATTTCATATATCCAAATAAACTAGAGATAACACAAATATACATTCAAAATAGAAACTATTTAAGAAGAAACAACATCACCATCAATTATCTCGTCTGAATAGCCACATAAGTATCGAGCATATGTGGCCTACCCTCAGGGCCACTCCCTATCACCTGAAATAAAATAAAGTAAAATTAGTATCCGCCCCGCAAATATAGATAAATATAAATTGAAATTGACATATAAATATAAATACATTACCTGTAGTGTCACCCAAACAACTAACTTGAGCTCATATGGCACCTTCTTCCAACTCATGTACCCCGGGCAATCGTGTCAAATATAATTCCCTTCATATCTGAACACTAAGAAATGTCATAATCCTATGGAGTTATGCGCTGCAAATTCCTTCCAACCGTTGTGTAGCCAAAAATCAGCAATTGAAGTTGTCAATTCCACCTTTCAATGGTCTCCCATGTTTTGCCAGAGGTTCCAAGTGGTGGGGTATGGAAAGTGGAAGTGACAACTTCAACTGGTGATGTTTGGCTACATAACGGTTGGGAGGAATTTGCAGAGCATAACTCCATAGGATTATGGCATTTCTTAGTGTTCGGATAAACGAAGAGATTCAGTCTCCTCTCCACAAATAGGGCACCCCAAATAACTATGTACTAATCACCTATTAAAGGTAAGAAGCGTATATTCATGGATTAGTATAAACAAAACTTAGATGTAGTTGGAATATTTATGTATTAATCTCCTCTCCACATACGCACACAACACAAGAGTGGAAATGATAAAGTGCAAATCAATTAAAAGCATTAAAAATGGATGTTTCAGTACAAATTGAAATATTTATTAGAAATTGAAAAATTGTTTCAAATTCGGGTTATCATAAAAAATGGATTGATATTCGGTAGGAACAGCCAAGTCATCCACACTACTATTTAGACTCCTTGGAGCATGTTGGACAATTGACCACGGCTCGTTGTTGACATACTCCGAATAAAACACTTGCTTAACCTTTTGAAATGCACAAACAAATGGCTCATCACTCACGTGGTGGTTTCTCTTCAACTTGGACAAGTCACCCATTATCAAATTGGTGACAAGATCAACTTTACAAGAATTTTTATCCTCAACTCTTACCCAGTCACAGTAAAATACAACCTCTTTGAAGCTTATATAATCCAGAACAAATATATTTTGGATTACACCATAGTAAGTCATTTCAGCTTCAACGAGGCTTTTATCGTTTGCGCTCGCTCGAAAGATAGTAAGAGTTTGTATGAAATTCCCGAGTTATGTACATTTGTACTTTCCTCGTACACTTTAGCGCCGAAAATGTAACCGTTCAATCGATAGTTTTTGTACTCTTTGTATTTCGGATGTCCCATCACAACTACGACAACTAAACACCTATTAAAGGTAAATAAAACTTAGATTTATAGTATGTTTTATGTAATTATCCCATCATTTAATTATCCTATTAAAGGGTGAGTGGTCCTATCCCATTGAAGACCGCATTTTTCTGTAATATACTTAACAGTTCATGCACATTGTTACGATTTGAAAAAAATTCGACAGCATATCCCCGTAGTTCTCCAAGTACACGACGTAGATTGGCAGGTGTGACTGTTATTTCAATTGATCAATTGAAATAGAAGTCACACTTGCCAATCTAGTATGTACCCAGAGAACATTAAGATACGACTGCATAACTTCCTCCAAAAGTAACAACTTTAAGCCAATAAGAATATTATACAGAAATTATACAATCTCAAACTGTCCAAACGGGACAATTCGAGAGATCTCATTACAGGGGTAATGACTCTCGAACGGTTCTAAGGGCTATTGAATGCATACGCATAAGAACTAGAAGGCTAGTATCTATGCGCACTATATTTAATTTCAAGTATGTTTCATTTAATTATCATACTATATATATATTGTTCGATATACAGAGTAATTTTCAAAAAAAGTTAAAAAATCCCACCCCCATATGGACAATAATCCAGTGGTCATGCCACTTTTAAAACTAATCAACCAAACATTTACTAAACAAAATAATCCAACAGCAATGTCAACAACAAATGTGTATCCCATACTCCTCTAATTCATCTACTCAATTAATTCATTTCATCAATTAAACTAACAATTAACGTATAGAATTATTAATTTACTAATTTACACTGAGGGGCAATCCTACTTTCATATGAAATGGGCACTAATTATTAATTTACTTTCAACTAAAACTGTTTCATTTATTAATTATATTTTAGTGGATGTAATTATAGAATCTATGGATGGATTCAATTTAATTATACTATGTGAATGTTTTTATCTACAATGAGTTAACCTTGAAACAATATATATTATCTCATAGAATCATCAAAACACGATATTAAGAGAATTACAATGGTACCTTCACTTACACCCACCCCCACCCCCAACAAACAAATTGATAAATTCATGGGTTATTTCCAACATATAAACTTCATATACACCTAACAAACATACACAAACATATATTCACGAGTTAGTTTCAACAAAAGTGCAAAAAATTCAAGAACCCATATATATACAAATACAAAAATAAATAACTCGTGAATTTGTCAATTTGTTTGACAAATTCATGGGTTAATTCAAATACAAAAATAAATTCATGGGTTAATTCAAATACACACACACACCCACACCCACCCCCACCTCCCTCCACACCCCCACTCACCACATTCACACAAACCCCCACCCACCCCCACCCACCACATACACACACACACACACACAATAGCCCCCCACCCTGCCCCACCTCCCTCCACACCCACCACACATATACACACACACACATAACAACCCCCTGCCCCACCCCCTACCCCCACCCTGCCCCCCCACACACGCACACACACACACACACATATATATACACACACACACACACACACATATATATATACACACAAACATATATATAAATGGAAGAGAGAGAGAGAGCAGCGTAGAGAGAGAGAGAGAGGGAGGGAATGACGGGAGGGAAAAATAGAAGGGGCAAGGGTTTTTACTGTAGAAGTTGGCACGGTCGTGTCAAGGTCATTGACCGTGAAAATTATTTAAAGAATTGTCACGGTCATTGACCGTGACAAGTCCTTGTCACGGTCGTGTCAAGGTCAATGACCGTGACACAAAATGCGTGTTTTTTGTCACGGTCAATGACCTTGACAAGGGTGGCCTGTTGAAAGGTGAAAATTTTGTCATTTTGGTGTAGTGTGTATCAGAGTTCTGTACTATATTAGTGTTCTTAGCGTTCTGCTCGTTAAGGTAATTCTAATCCTATTATTGTGTATATTAAACGTTTCTCTGTATTAGAGTTCGGCTCAGTTAGATAGTTCTAATCACATTTGTATTCAACAAAGAATGCAATTGAATAGAGTGAATCAATCATGTAGGTGACATTGCTGCTGATTATTGATGAAGAAAGGTATAAGATCTTCTTATTTTTTATCTAACAACTTATTAGTTATGAGTTTTTTTATTATGTGAATAAGAAAGAAAATGAGGTAAATGTTTAGTTTACCCACATAGAAGTCAAATTGTAGATAATTTTTATCAATTTTAATTATCTGGGAATTTTTTTGTTTTAATTATATTGAAAAAACCCAAAAGTCTAATATTTTTTATATTTTTAGTATGAACCATAACTAAGTGATTTTTAATTTGAATTCACCAAATTATGGTGTCCGCAAGTCCCCTCTCAACGTTTTGAGAGTGTATGGAGGAGAATCATCTTGTCCATGCATTTCGTCTCAGCCGAGAAAGAATTTTTATCAAAATTAATGATGTTTAATATGTCCCCCCTCTCGGTGTTATTGAGAGTCCATGGACAAGGTTGACCCCGTCTGGACTGTCATGTTACCGAGAGTAAGTAGGAGCTACTTCACCGGGAATGATGTTCTGTATCTTAGTAGGATCAATGCATACAATTCTAAAATAATTCAAACATCAAAATAAGAGAGAACACATGGGAAATTTCATTCATAATCTGATTTTCATACACATGGACAAATGAAACTAAATTAAACTGGTAATAGGCAAATGAAGATAAAATGAAACTTTTAACACAAAACTCTTACTGATAATATTTTTTGAGGTGGTCAGCATTCCATGGATTGGAGAATGGCTCGACATGAAAATTTTCGAGTCGATATGTTCCTCAAACCACTTCTTCAACTAGCCTATAAGGACTATTCCAGTTAGGATGAAGCTTGTTGGGCTTCTACCAAGTCTTCTTAGGAACGAGGTCTCCTACTGCTAGTGGCCGGACCTTCACTCTTTTATTACAGAACTTTGTCGTCCTTTGCTCATATGCAGCTTGCCTAACCTCAACGTCCTCCCTCCTCTCTTCCACCAGGTCCAAATATAGTTTTCGTTCTGCAACATTATCCTGCGAGTCATATGTATGGACCTTGTGGGTTAGGAGGCCAATCTCCATTGGTATCACAACCTATGAGCCATAGGCTAATATAAATGGAATTTCCCTAGTTAGAGTCCTCTATGTCATCCTATATATCCATAGGATGACATGCACATCCTCAGTATGTCTCTTGTGTCATCCTCCGATCCTTTCTTGATTCTGTCGGGAATTGTTCAGTTTGTCACGTCTGTCTGCCCATTGGCATGTGGTCGTCCTGGAATTGAAAAGAACATTTCGATGCCTACCCGCTCAGAGTACTTCTCTAGGGAGATGATCTTAAACTTCTTTACATTATCAGAAATTAATGTTTTAGGTAGGCCGTATCTTCAGTAATGTTTTTCCAGATAAACTGAAAGTCTTTCTTCTCCGTTATCGTGATCATCACCTCGGTCTATATCGACTTCGAGAAATAATCAATAGCTACAATCAGATAGCGATAATTGTTCACATCCCCTTGGTAAGGGTCCTACCAGATGGATCCCCCAGATCGCAAATGGCCCTGGTGATGTGATAGAGGAAAGGGGTGATGAGGTTGATGTGGAATGGTGGAAAACCTTTGGAATTTATCACATTTCTTCACATATGCAACTGCATATTTGGTCAATGTCGGCCACTAGTATCCCTGAGTGATGATCCTCTTCGCTAATGACCTTCCTTCGATGTAGCTTGAGCAAGATCCCTCGAGCACGTGTTTCATAATATACTCTACCTTATATCGGTGAACACATCTAAGTAGATGGGGTAGGAACCCTTTCTTATTCAAAATGTCACCTATAATGGAGAACTTATTCTCTTTACACCTTACTTTCTTCTTCTCGGCATTGGAATCAAGCAATTCTCCATCCCTGATGTACCGGATGATAGGATCCATAAAAAAAGTTCCCATATTCAAGTTTAAGAAAAAAAATTATTTTCTGTCTTCCTCTTTAATGGTCGGACAATGCAGGATCTCTAGTGGCACTATCCTTGAAATTTATGTTCTCGTGGAGGAGTCCAACCTGGCTAAAGCATCGTCTCAATTGTTGTACAACCGAGGTATACTCTTTAGCTTCACTTCTCTAAAATCCTTTAGTGATGCTTTATGTCGTCCTTGGCCTCATATACTTCTAAAATTTGATTCACAACTAACCTAGAGTCACTATGGATAAAGAATTGGTCGATGTTTAGTGCCCAGGTAAGGGAGAGACATTCTATAAAGGCCTCATATTCTTACTCTTTATTTGAGTCTTTAAAGTTTAATCTCATGTCATACTTAATATTTATCCCATCTATGGACGACACAATTAAACCCGCTCCATTTTTGACCTCACACAAAGAGCCATTAACAACCAAGTTCCATACAATACCATCCTTTGAAAAATTACCCTCTTCTAGGGTCCCATTCTTGAAGAGGTGTCTCTTTTCCTTATTCTCTAACATTTTTCTTCTTCCTTTACTTGAATCGGCCTCAATTGGTGGAAGACATTCTCTTCTTTCTGGATCACAAGTTGGAATCTCAATCTCTTCTACATCAACCTCATCCCATGTGAACTCAACTACGAAATCGGACACGGTGTGCCATTTGATGGTCGTTATTGGCTGGTAAATGATATCAAACTCCCCCAACTCAATTACCCAGTCCATTAACCTACCCAATTTCTCGGGTTTATGGATGACCTATCTGAGGGGAGATTCAATGAGGACAACCATGATATGTGCCTGAAAGTACGATTTTATTTTTCTTGAGGAATGGATTAGAGCATAGACAACTTTTCCATTTTGGGATATCTATGCTCGGCCCCCTGGAGGGCCTTACTATTAAAATACACTGTCTTTTGTACTCCGTCTTCATATCTGACTATGGCAACACTAATTGCCGATTCCGACACTACCAAATACAAATATAACTTCTCTCCCTGAGTTGATCTTGATAGTAGGAGTAGGGAGCCGAGGTAGGTCTTCAACTCTTGAAAGGCCTTATCACACTCCTCATTCCACTCAAAGGGTTTTCTGAGAACTTTAAAAGAAGAAAGGCATTTATCAGTAGCTCTAGACACAAACTTATTCAATGTCGCCACCCATCCAGTTAGCCTATACACACCTTTTATTGTTATTGGAGTCTTAATCTCCATTAAATATTAGATTTTCTCAGGGTTGGGCTCAATTCCCCTTTGGTTCACAATAAATCCCAAGAACTTTCATTCCCTTACACCGAAGACACACTTGGAAGGGTTGGGTTTCATCCTAAACTCGTCCATAGTATCAAAGGTTCGCCTAAGGTTGACCACATGAGTGTTGTCCTTGTGACTTTTTGTCAACATATCATCGATGTACACCTCCACTATCTTCTCGATCTGCTCTTCAAATATATTATTGACCATTCTCTGATATGTTTCCCTGACATTCTTCAAGCCAAAGGGAATGACCTTGTCACAATAAGTCCCTTTATCTACTATGAAAGATGTCTTCTCAGAATTGAATGAGTCCATGAATATATGATTATAGCCTTAGTAGGCATCCATAAAGTTCATTAATTCATAGCCTTCTCTGGCATCAACCATCTGGTCGATCCTCGGTGGTGGTAAGTTATCCTTGGGGCAGGCTTTGTTCAGGTTTGTAAAATCAATACACATCCTCCACTTTTCATTGGCCTTAGGGATGCTAATAACATTTTCTAACCACTCAAGGTAAATGACCTCCCTGATGAAGTCTGCCTTTTCTAACTTCTTCACCTTTTCTCGGATGACATCATACTTTTCTCAGGAGTAGACTCTTCTTCTCTATCTTATCGTCTTTTCATCCTCGACCACATTGAGTTTATGGTATAAGATCTAAAGATTGAGGCTTGGCATATCCTCATGGATCCAAACAAAGATGTTTTGCCTCTTCTTTAACAACTCAATGAACTCCTCTTTGATTTCCTTCTTTAGGGATCTGCCGATTTTGCGATTTTTTTTGTTCTTCCTCATTTAGGACGATGGATTCTACCTCCTTAGCAGGTTTGCCCTTCTTAAACATTGTTTCAACTTTGGGATCTAAGTTATTAATGTTGTATGTCGTAGTGTCCCTTTTGTATGCTTCCCTCTCCTTAGTAGAGTTGAAGTAGCATTCGCGTGCCTCAACATGGTCACCTTACACTTACCCTACTCCATATAGAGTCAAAAATTTAATCATTGGGTGAATAATTGAGGACATGACTTCAAACTCCTTAAGGTCTACCCTTTCGAGAATTAAATTGTAGGTCGAGTAGACATTTTCATCCATGATGAAGAAACTAATCTTCTTCGCGAGGCATTTTAGCCAGTAGTTTCCCATTCCGACTTCCATTTCATATATCCCCAAAGGGTTTACTTTCTCTCTGTTAAACCTGATGAGGGGTAGATAATACGTTACCAACCTCTTCTTACTTAACCTCAGACCCTTGTAGTAGTTCCAAAACATTACATAGGTTGAGCTTCCTCCGTCGACTAATATTAGGGGAACCTCATACCCATGCACAAGGGTTGTATTTACCAATGATCCATCATGAGGGGCTAAGATCGCCTTAAAGTCCATCCTAGAGAAACTAATAATTAAATTATTTATATCAACCTTAGTTCTTTTTACCTTCTTAGGCTCAATGGCCCCCGAATGCACTTCCTTAGGTTTCGGAGGAAGAGATTTTGCCTCTTCCACGTGAGACTATCTATTAGCGATATCGTTTCCTCCTCCAGCGAGTCCTCCACAAATTATCTTGACTTATACATAGATCATGTTCAATCTACATTTTAGATCAGTGATCAGAGGTGGCAAGTCAAGGTCGACTTCCTCATCGTTGTCCGAGACATCATCGTCTCAGCTGATTAGAGCATCACGCTTACACTTTTCGTTCCTTCTCTTTCGTGTGTCATGTCAGCCACCCCTTGAACTGTTCCTGTCAACATACTTTCTTAGCTTGCTAACTTTCAGCATTTTCTCAATTTCACCCTTTAGAGCAAAACATTTTTCGATCAGGTGCCCATGGTCTTGGTGGAACTCACACTATAGATTCTTGTTCCTCTTATAAGGAGAAGACTTTAGTCTCTCAGGATACCTCAGGGATTGATCATTCTTTATTTCATTCAGGATGTACTCACAACTGATCGTTAGAGGAGTATAGCCAACGAACTTATCCTCCACCGACCTCTTTTTTCCATCATTTTTCTTTTTCTGAATCTTACCACTAATGCTAATTGCTCCTCTCTTGTCTTCACCTTTTTCAACCATTGCTTCCTCTATATTCATAACCCTCCTATCCATAGCCAGGAGTTTGACAATGTATTTAGGAGTATCTTAGACTAGCTTCCAGAGGAGTTTTCATTTTTACAACCCTCCCATTAGGGTTGTCACAGCGATGCCCTCCTCGTAATCTTCAACTTCAAATTTTTCTTTTTGAATATTGCTATATATTCCCTTAGGCTTTCATTCTTTCACTGTTTCGCGTACAACAGGTGGGTCATCTTATTTTGAGGCCTCACCTCAAAGAAGAAATTATGTATGAATCTCTCTGCTAGCTCTTTGAAATTCTCAAATGAGTTTGTAAGGAGAGAACTAAACCATATGTGAGTAGCTTCAGTGAGTGTGCTAGAGACGCCCCGACATCTCATCTCGTTAGAGACTGAGTAGATATCTACGACTGATTGGTACATCTCCACATGGTGGAATGGGTTAGTACTCCCATCATACTTGGGTGTGACCATTGGAAACTTGAACTTAGCCGGGGTTGGATTGCTCACAATCTTATCTACAAAGGGGGAGATTTTTCTGTATTCCCTTTGTAAGGGGTCTTGGCTCTTTAGTATGTCTTCTATTTAATCATTCAGTCTTTGAATGGAGTAATTCCATGGCCTCTCAGCTGCAGCAATAACCTTGGTCAGAGACAGATTGTCTCCATCCCCTTCTCTGTCGTCTAGATGAACCGAGGCCTCTCTCGAACCTATTTTCTATTGGTTGTTCACCTCTCAATGCTCCTCATCTTGACTATGAGGTGGTCAATGGTCATCACGTCTGTCATTCCTTGTATAACAAACTATAGTTCTAGATATTGAGAGGCGATTTCTCATGCCATATTTTGTTCGGCTGAGCCAATCAAAAGCCACCCTTATCTGAAGCTGAAGCCCTTGTCCTGCACACTCAGCCCGAGCTGCCACTACGCCCTTGGCTGGGCTGAATAGGTCGAACAGTGTCTCCAGAAATTTGGTAAGGCTCCTAACAGCTCCAGTCAACCTCATCATCATACTGTTTATCCTCATCATTAGGACATTCTTGACCCGTGTCAATCTCCAGAATAGGTCGGCTACATATCTACACCTTTGTTGAGTAGGAAGATCTTTGTGTGGGGACTAGGGTGGTCCCCTAGGCATTAAATATGGGACACCTTCTCTTGAGGCCGGAGTTATCATCTTATTTCTAACACCAGTAAGTCTAGCCACCATGTTTTGGCTGAAAGCAGCAAGAGTTGCTTGCATCTATCGTTGGCTGTCTACTAAGGAGTGTAACCTCCATCATTTATAACTGAGGAGGGGCCTGGATGGTACTGGGACACATATAGTAAGTAGATATGGACGAGGCAAAGCATTAGGCCCACTAATGTAGTATATGGTCTCGGCCAAGTTCTAGATGAGGCTGAAACAATTGTCGTAGGGTGGCTCAATGGAGCACTCTTTCTGAAGTTGACTTGAGCCAAGCCTGTGTTGAGCCGAGATGAGGTTTTGTATGGGCATATCATCTTGGTTTTGTTTTACTTTTCAATATTTTTCATCATTTTTAATTATTTTTAACTTCAATTGTATTTTCTGTTTCATTTCTTTTTGGTTTTTGTATGATTTTAATTTAAAAAATCCATGTGCACACACACATATAACAAATTCACTTATATGCACCCACACACCCACACACCCACTCACACACACACACACACACACACACACACACACATATATATATATATATATATATATATATATATATATATATATATATATATATATATATATATATATATATGTACACACACACTTACACATGTTTTCTCCTTGTTCCATGTGAGCATGAAATTAGAGAACAACATCTAAAGTTCAACTGTATGTGATTTCTTTATTAAGGTAACTTTACTTATCTTTTGTTATACGTAACAAAGTGTTATTACTATTTGGTTGACTATTATAACTATGTATACATGTAAGACACATAATTCAACTTGTATATATATTTTCTTGACTGTCATAACTATATACGTATATAATGCGTATAATTCAACGTGTACATATCTTTGGTTCATTGTTATAACATATGTGATTTCTAAGTACTTTCCATTACTTAACATAAGGGAACATGTACAACGCGAAAGTGTCCATCCCCGATCCTCACGAAGAGAGAGAAGAAGAGGGTCATCTTCGTGGTGAGAGGATCTTGGTCCCGCGCATCCCTCTCGGGAGCGCTTTGGCCATCGTTGGCGATGTGTGAGGTGAAAAATGTAGATAGATGGAGTATCTGGTCTATTTTAGTCAAGACATGCAAAAGAAGGTGGAGCCATCCCGAAGGACAACATCCAAAGACATACTGATACATATGAAACCCAAAATGATTCGAGTACGGTTCCGAGGCTAAGTTACGGAATGGGAAGGTGTTAGGCACCCATTCCGCCCTTGCTCTCTCTCATGGATTGTTGTTATTTTCAAATATTTCCCCATGATATGTGTGCATGTGTATATGTAATAGAGATAGAAATCCTCGATTTTTATCATGGAAGAGATAAAGCGAGTGATCCGTAGGAATGTTCCTAAAAGGTAATATTAGAAAAAAGGATTTACGTGATTATCCTTGCGTTGATCGTTATAATGGAACGATAAAGCATGTGGAATAATATGCCACTAAGAACAAATATATGTATATGTAAATATATATAATCTAAGATAATTAAGTTAAAGAATTTAGAAAAATAGAAAAAAATGGGAAGAGTAGGACTTGAGTCTCGGGTTTTACCCCGAGACACCTATGTAGCCTATAGAGGCATCAAAGTCCATGTAGTTCGTATGCAAAATGAGGGGGGGGGATTTATCCCATAAATCCAACCGGGGACTTCTCTTATATGTGTGTGTGTGTGTAAAAAAGTGTTTTAGTTGTGGAAAAAGTGTGAAAAATATGTGACAATTCCCGTTTGGAATTTATGAGCAAACCCACTTTTTCTTAATTTTTGGGTTTTATTTATATGAAAATAAGAGATGTGCAATAATAATAAGGCCTTTCCTCGCAGCAAGTTTGGGTGTCCACCACTTGGCTGAGGGACATTAGGGATTGGATATCTTCAGTGACTGCCCATATTCGGGACGCAGTTCCTATTTCTTCTTGCTTGGTGACGTCTGCCTCATCCGAGGATGAGTCTGGTTCAGGTAGCGGTGGTGCGTCATCTTACTGCAGGGGAAAGAGAGTGTGTTGCAGGGATGGGAGCTCTTAGAGAGAGAGGGGAAGGGTAGGTGAGAGAGATAATGTGGGTTCGGGCTGATTCCCATTGTTTTTCTGCTTTTCTTTATTTCCTGCAAAATTGATGTAACATAGAAAAGTATTTATGCAATGCAATGGAATTTTTTATTATCTTATGTTAGTAATGAATGAATGTATGCATATACGCTTTTTACTTTGCTGTTGATACCATAAAAAGAAATATTTTTGGAATTTTGAAAGAAGGTTTTATTCTCCATAAGAAATTACATAAAGATGGAAGAGAGTTTTGAAATTCTGTTGAGAATATCAATTTATTTTTATTGAGTTTTTTGATTTTGACAAAAGAGGAACAAGGGAAGTTTCTAAAATAGGATGTTGCCGATCGGCAAGCCTATTGTCCTGCCTATCGGCAGGTCAGTCCTGTCCCATCAATTTAAAGCTTTGATTGGTACCCTCTTCAGCCTTTAGTACCTTGTGGGGCAGGATTCCCTCCGATTTCTGCAAGGGTTGTGTCTTTTGAGAAGGTTTTCAAGTGTCAAAAGGGGTAAGGGTGGAGTGTTTTCATCACACCTTCACATTCTAACTTTCTTATTCTGTGAGATGGCTCTCGCTGGTAGTGTTGAGTTTGCTAACTACCTTGAGACTTTGGAGGCAATGTGATCCTACAACGTTAACTATGATGCTTTCAACATGCGTCGAGTCTCTTTATGGCGTAATCGGCCCATAGAGTGGAACATGATGATGGCGGAGGTACAATTTTGGTACCTAGAAGACCATGTATTCCTCTTTGGCTTGGAAGAAGTCTGTCCAACTTATGAGGAATTTTCTGCCATGTTGGGAGTAAATCCTAGAGTGGAAACTTCTATGCCTGAGTTTTTCCTGTCTCCTCGGGAGTTGTTGGCTCGACTTCTCCACGTTTCGCCCTCGATGGGTAGATCTTTTGTTACTAGAGGAATGATTTCCCTTCCGATGGTGTTACGGTACGTGCATTTGTAAGAGGTTGGTGACGTTGGATATGCCAGAGCCGTCGTTCTGGGCTTGATTTTGAAATTGCTGCTGGTGACTGGGGAACTGCTGGTGGACCCACAACTTGCATCCATTACTTCATGGATGTCATAATATCGCAATCCTATGGCGGTGATACTAGCGGAGACTTTGAACGGCCTGGATGCCTTGCGAGAAGGTCGTTCTGATTTTCTGAGGGGTAGCCCTGTGACGTTGTTCATGTGGTTATCTAAAAGATTTTTCCTGGTGACTGCTCTGGAACATCCTTTGTCGGTTGTGCCCAATTTCTTTTTGCACCATTTCATTAGTGTTGGCCTAGATATCGAGAGCTGGTAGAATTATTTTATGGAGCATGGAGGTATAAGTCTGCGCTAGTTAGTGCCTTGGTGGGGACAGATGTTACCTATTCTGGAGCTGGGGGAATACCCGTACGTTCGGCTGGATGGTCTCAAATAGACCTTTTTCTATTTCCCTTGGCGTCTTCTTCACCAATTTGGTTGGTAGAAGGTCGTGCCACCTCGAACACTAGATTTTTTTCCGGTAGAAGATCTGACAGAGCGTCTGTGCATGCGGCTTGGCTCTTTGTGGGAGAATCGACATCCATCGACCCGTCTCTCTCAGTCTATTAGGAGAGTTTGGCATATCTCCGGGGATTATATGAAGTGGTTGTGGAGAAGAGTAGTCAGTAAGATATTGGTAGTGGAGACTGGATAAAGGTGGCTAGTCTTATCTGATACTATGGAGGGAGGTATTATGGTTTTTTCGAGGCTAATTCAAGATTATCGGTCTATGGAGCATCCACGCCACTCTATTCAGGCAAAGGAAGCTTGGGGAACCCAAGATGAAGGTGATGATAATGGAGCGGGATCCTCTGGTAATTGTGGGTAAGAATCTTGGGGGAATAAATTTGAGAATTTATTTGTCTTTTTAGGAAGGTAGGGGGGAAGGGATTTATCCGTTCCTTTTCTTATGTAATTGCACTATAATTTCTTATTACTGAAATAAATAAGTTTTTGATCATCCACCTGTGCCTTTTGATGAATTTTTTATTTTGAATTATCTATACCGATCGCTAAGGCATGCATAATCCTTTTGTTCAAGTATATGTTACAATGAGCTATCATTTTTGGAGATAAGAAAAGAATAGTTTATTTTGTGAAAAAGAAAGGGTCATGCTCAAGTAAGCTGTATGAGCTGCCTACGTACAATTGTTTTTTTTTTGAAAAATTTTAAATTTTCTGGAAATGGTTTTTGTAGAGGATCAGGACCAGTAGTTCTGGGTAGATGGAAATAGATATTTTTTTTTAGAATGGAAGGGAGATGAGAAGAGTCGTAGCGCGTCGAGATTTTGGACTAGGGGTAGAACTTCTTTAGACAATCCAGGTTAATTGGACGTGCCATTTCCTCCTCGTCGAGGTCGATAATCACAACGGCGCCACCTGAAAAGTTCTTCTTCATAATGTATGGGCCGCTCCAATCAGTTATTGTTAGGTATAGGAGCAAGGGGACAACAGGTTGTGGTGGCATGAGTACCGAAGGTTGGGTCAGATATTATTTGATTCGGTTGAAGGCTTCTTGGCAGGCCTCATTCCAAACCTTGGTTGAATCCTTTTGGAGGAGTTTGAAAATATATTCGCAAATGGAAGTTAGCTGGTTGATGAACCGGATGATGTATTGCAATTTCCTAAGGAAACCAGGGACTTCTTTCTCCGTTCGAGGAGGTGGCGTCTCAAGTATGGCTTTCAGCTTGGTAGGATCTGCTTCTATCCCCTTCTTACTGACCATGAATCCCAACATTTTTCCCTTTGTAATGCCGAAGACACATTTCTATAAATTAAGTCGCATCTGATATCGTCACAGTCGTTCGAAGAACTTTCAGAGAGAGGGAACATGACCTTATCTAGTTTTGGATTTGATAATCATATCATCCACATAGACCTCTACTTCTTTTTTAATTAGATCGTGCAGGATGGTTGTGGCAGCCCTCTGGTTGGTATTCCTAGCATTCTTGAGACCAAATGGCATAACAGTGTAGCAAAAGGTTCCCCACGGTGTGATGAACACAATTTTTTCTTGGTGATCTGGGTGAATTTTGATTTGCTTGTATCCAGGAAACCCATCGACGAATGACTTGAGAGCATGACTGGTTGTGTTGTCCATAATCATGTCGATATTGGGTAATGGATAATCATCCTTTGGAGAGGCTTTGTTCAAGTCCCGATATTCTTGCTTAATTGTCTACTAGAACCGAGGTTAATAACAACAGTTTCTTCTTCATTAACTTGAACGTGGTTATGTTGTTTTTTTATTAACCTTATTTAGATCAGTAAAGAATAGTTCATTTGCAAAATCATCATCATCAAAAGTTTGATTATAATCTAAATAATTAATGTAAGGCACAACAAGATACTCAAAATCTTTATTTATTGCATTTATAGGAAAAATAACATTGAGAACCTCATCGAAGGAGGTCTCGATTACATTAGAGCAAGGATAGACAACAGAAAAAGATATGGGATAAACATTGGGGTTAGGTGGGATTTCAACAGTTATAACTGGCGCAGCATGCCAGTTGAGGATAGGTATATCAGCAACTTTAATCAGGTGGGATGGATCTAGTGATGTAATGCTTGAATGAACCATGCAGAGTGTCAGCCCAAGTGTCAATAAGTTAAGCGAATCCCCAGAGTCACTTTCCCCCGTCTCTTCGATATCTTTGATGAGCAGTTGTACATGGTGTTGGGAACTATTGGCACATGGGTACTGTCTTGGAAAACGATCTCCATTCTAGGATTCATCTTCTTGTTTGTATGGTCATATTATGGTTCCGAAAAGCCACAAAAGGGGAATTATTCTCCCTCTTTAATGAATCGTCCATTCAAAGAATCCCCTGGGATAGTCTGCATGCATTCTAATCTTCTCTTTGGTAGAGACTTGCGGATCATTCTGAGCTCTTGTTCTAATGGTTGATACCCTAAACCATAAGAAGTGAAAGCTTTTTCAGTACAATGGGCTCAATTGTCCCTTGTTGTCTTTGTCCTAGCCCCAGTCCGGGAATGAAGTGCATGTTTTTGAACATCTGAATCACATTGATGTTGCCATGAGGGTCATATTCTATAAAAACCCTTTCTCTGAAATTGTCCCCTGCTGGGAGTAGAAGTGGCTCGACTCGAAATCCTAATAGGATCATATCATTTGACACCTGTTGTATCTCAAGGATTGGATTTCCCATACTTGCACCTTTGACATTATTGTCGTCGCCCAAAATAGTGATGACTCGTCCGTCGGTAAAGAACTACGATTTCTGATGGAGTGAGGAAGACGCATTCTTGATACTGTGGATCCAAGGTCGCCCGAGAAACAAGTTGAAATAAGCTGGGATGTCGATAACTTGGAATTCAACAAGGGGGCTTATAGGGCCAGCCCCTATTACAAGTTTTAGGGATCCCATCACCTCTCGATGAGTATTATTGTATGCACGTACAACAACGGAGGTTAGAGCGAGGTCACTTTCCTTTATCCCTAAGAATTTGAAGGTTCTTAATGGGCAGACATTTAAGGCGGATCCATTAGCGACAAGGGAGTGGTAAGATCTTCCCCATAACTTTGACAAAGATGTTTAGTGCATGATTGTGGTTTGGCCTAATTCTAGGGATTTCTTCTTCGAAAAAGGATAGCATTCGGGTAGAGGTCAAGGATCCAAAAAAATTTATCACTTCTTCTGGTGTGGTAGAAGGAGTAACTATGGGTCTAATGAGCAACTCGATCAAAGCATTTCTGTGCAACTGGGAATACATGAAAAGTCCCCACAGAGTGATGTTATCTTGAGTTTTCTTCAGTTGATCAAGGATCTTGATCTCCCCGAGGGTCATCTCTAGCATCGACAAGTTTTCAACACCATTCCCTTTGTAAATAGACAGTAGTAAGCTTAGGATCTGGTAATGCTTTCCTAATCTGGTCATGTGATTTACTGAAGAAGGAAAGATCATGAACCTTATTTCTTCGTTAATCTCGGGTCATTCTGCCACTTTGTTTATTTATCCTAGTAGTTCTTCAAATGATATCATCCTACACATGTCGGCTACTGGGTCAATTTTCTCTAAAGCTTGCTCTCTATTTGAATCTTTGAATTCTTCCCCCCATACGGTGGTAATAATTCTATCTTTCCATGTAAAGTCAATGTATTCCACGACTTCAATGGCTTCTTCGTACATGTCCTCCCATTCTGCGGGGAGGTGTAAGGGTGAAGGGACCATGTTCCCTTGTAACTTCTGAGAATCGAGTAACTCGGTCATATTTCAAATATTATCGATTTGCCTGAATAATTTTTCCATGATCTGGACAACGTTATCTAGGTTGACTTCATTGGTTGGTTCCACCCAACTATTTGACTCTCGGGCCCATTTTTGTGATTCCAAGAATAGTGTACTGAACCTCTGGCAATCAATGATCATCTGTGAGGGAAATTTCAACCCAAACTCTAGGAGTTGGTTTAATACTTCTGATAATTCTATAATTCCATTTTCATAATGGGTACGAACGACGATGCATGCTCAGGAAAGGAGTGACAGTTCTTGATCAGAGAGGCTAGCAGGGTATATGAGGAAATGTGGGAAAATTTGGAGGGGTTTGGGAGAGTATGGGTGTGATTTGATTTAAGGGATCAAATTTTGTGTTTCCTTCTAGGAAGATGGCATTGACATGATTTGGGAGTGGGTTGTGATAAGTGTTTGGCTTAGGATTGGCTGGTGGGGCAATAGTACCCCGTTCAATTAGACCTTGGATTATGTTTCGAAGGTGAAAACATTTGTTGGTAGTATGACCAGTAATTTGGTGAAAGGCGCAATGGGAATCTGCCTTGAAGTTTCTTGGCAGTGGATTTGGTAATGGACAGGGATCCAAGGTTTTGATAAGGTTTTGGCTTAACAAGGCTTGATAAACTTTGGAGATAGGAGCATGGAGCACGGTTTATTCCTTTCGGATTGTGACAGGGAGACTTTCTAGTTCCCACGAGGTGGTTGGTTGAGAGATGTTGTTGATGGTTGAGACTGTAGCATTGACAGGTTTATCATATTTTCTAGGAGTGAAATGCTCGGACACTTTCTTTGGTTCAACATTTGTTTTAGCAACACCTTCCTTGATTTCTACTCCTGCTTCTCTGAGAGGTCGGAGTGGGGATAGTATTTTCCTCCCATTGTTGCTCGAACATGGGGTAAGAAATTCTTCTTCACTATGTTGACTTGTTCATCCTTGGATGGCCGATTGGTCATGGTGGCTGCTTTTTACCTCCATCAGGCTATGAAGTTACTGACTGATTCCCCAGAGTTCTGTTTGAGAAGTTCTAAATCATGATGGGTGACCTCAAGCTCTTCGTTGTATTTTTACTGCGACATGAATTCTCAGGCTGCATCCTCCCATCTATGGATTCTGGATTCCTCGAGAGATAAAAACCATTGGAGGGGATTATCCTTAAAAGTTTGCTGAAATAATTGGGCCATCGCTTCTTCTGAAGCCCCTAGGAGAGTCAAGAACGGTGATAACTGATAAGATGAACAATCGGGGGTCCACTACCTCCAAATTTCTCAATATTTGGCATCTTGAACTTCTTGGGTAACCTCGCTTTATGATAAGGAGACATGTGGGTGTAGTTCACGTAATTCCCAGAGATTCTGACTTGGTCGAACTTCTTAGTTAGCATCTTGAGATCTTCTTTGACCTTGTTCAATTCTTATTCTTTTGGATTCATGATCATCGACAAGTTAGCCCCAGGCTAGGCAAGGTTTGGCATAGGAAGCTGGGTAGATGGTGGTCCATTACCAGGAGGGGCATGTGGAGCGTGCTGATACTCTTCGGGAACCCAGATTGGCTCGGGTGGACCCATAGTGAGAGGGAATAGGGCCTCGGGCTCTTGAAGAATAGGAACCTAGTTTCATTGCATCTCTCAGACCTCAATCTGTAGGTTGTCAACCTTGGACACGAGCTGAGCTAAGAATGCCATCATATCTGGCTGCACAAATGGTACTTGATCTGTGTTCTCTATGGAAAGAGGATGGATTCTGGACTCGTAATAAGTAGGAGGAGAACAAACAGAGTTCCGAGGTGATTTGACTGAAGATCGAAGCCAATATGGAGCCAGGCCAAGGGCGTGTAATCGACCTGAGAAGGCGTAAAATGGGATTTATTTTTGAAAAAAAGAAAAAAAATTGACATTTTTTTTTTTGAGATTGAAAAATAAAATATTTTTGGATTTTTTTATAAAGAGAGGAGAAATGTTTTTGGATTTTTTTTTTATAAAGAAAGGATAAATATTCTTGGATTTTCGACAAAGAAGGGGGAAATATTTTTGGGAGATGGGTCTCAGCATGATTATTATGTTCTCACTAATATTAAATTCTCTTAATTACAAAATGAAATGTCGGACGGGACCCGAGCATGGAAAAGTTGGGTTTATAACATATGTAAATCTATGGTTAGATTTGTAACCAGGCTCACAGGCAGGGTCCCATTTTAAACATGCGTAAAAATTTGGGCGACAGGCCGACCTGGAATTTTGGCAGAGTTTCGGGTTGAAACCGGAAATCTAACATGTGTGTCCCAGGCTTGACACCTATATGGGGGTATGCAGTTGGTCGGGTGAATTGGAAAGGATTCCCCCCTTTGGCATGACTTTCACGATAGACTTCTTACTTTTGAGGGCAATCGTTACATGTGGACAAGACATTTGATATACATGAGTGTACGTGAATTGCCTCGCTATATACCTCGTGGGGACGGTACGTGTGAGAGCAAATTCGATATACTCGGTGTACGTGAACGAGTTCCCTGTGATATACCTCCCGTCATGAGGTACTATGTGGTGAAACCGTTCGATATACATCGAAGGTACTTGACCAATGGAAGGTGAGAGTCATATCGCTTAGGCTAACTGCGCCCTGTCGGACCAGTTTCCATCACGAAGTGACCCTCCAGTTACTAGACAAAATTCGATAAATAACAATTGTCTTTGGTGATGTCGTGTGAATCATGCATGATTCTCTTATTAGCATCTTATGATGAGAGTATCTTTCTTCATCATGTCAAACAGGGAGAAAAGTACAAGTACCAATGGTATACCAAGTATGGATGGGTGATGCGTGCAACATGTGGATATATGTGATCCTAGTTGCACGTGGTGCGAAGTGTACATAGAGAATCTTCTATAAGTGTGTGAATAGAAGCATAAGCATAAGGTACACATGAAAAGGGAAACAGGAAAAGTAGGGGAGTATATAAGAAAATAAAACACCCATGTAAATAGAGTCTATCCCTCTTAAACAAAAATCCCCAACGAAGTTGCCACTGTGGCCATCCCTGATCCTCGCGGAGAGAGAGAATAAGAGGGTAATCTTCATGGTGAGAGGATCTTGGTCCCGCGCATCCCTCTCGGGAGCGCTTCGGTCGTTGTCGGCGATGTGTGAAATGAAAAATATAGAGAGATGGAGTCGCCAGTCTATTTTACTCAAAACAGACAAAAAAAGTGGAGTGTTGGAGACGAGGGGACCTAATTTTAAAATCTTTCAAAATCAATTTCCTTTAATGCGGAATAGGGATGGTTAAACACAAGAATTTAATCTTTCAAAATTTAATTTGATTTTCTTATCTTAAAAAAAGATGAAAAATTAAATTAAATACAAATTTTAATTTCTAAAACAAAATTAAAATTAAACCTAAATTAGTGAATTATGGTGAACACACACACACACAAAAAAAATTCACACACACAAACCAGTATTAGGATTTTCTCATAAACAAAACTAACATATGAAGTTAACTATGCGAAATTTACTTTAAGCCAAAAATTAATTTAACACAAATCCTAAAATTTTCCTAACATGATTAATTCATTTTTCTATATAGGTCAAAACAAATTTTATCAAATTAAATTATTTAGATTTGAATTAAATTAAGTTAAACATTACCCAAATATAAAACTAGTAGCAAGTTAAGCAAGATTTTAAATTAAACCGAATTTTATCTTTTTAACCTAAGCATGCGTTCTAGGTGAGTTAAACAAGATAAAATAAACAATCTCACTACACGACGATGTACGAAGAAAAACCCAAATCGAAAAAAACCTCGGACGACCCTAGTCTAACAAATTCACTAAATATGGTATGAATTTTACAAAGACTCGACAAGGGGACTTACACAACTAACTCGACTCCCTTCAAGCCTTGACCCGCTCCTTCGATCTTCAACTCCTCCAAGAGAATAATTTCGGAGTCCACCAGAACCTTGGAGTCCACCAATCGATACCAAGATACCATCAACCACACATGGTGCCTTTCACCATGTGAGAATGCCGCAGTAAAACAAAAGTTTCTTCTTCTTTGAGGGATGTAGAAGAAAACCTAAAACTCTTTTCTTCATGGGTAGAAAAATGAACCCGGTGCAAAAGTACTCCAAGAAAATATATAGAGGTAGAAACTTGGATAAACTAAATAGTTGGGTGTATGTGTTTTGGTATGATTTATTTCATAGATTCACAAAAATAGAAAACTATGAAGTTTTATGTTGAGAAATTTTCTCTTCAAATTTTCTCTTAAGGAGTGTTTAGAAGTTATCGAAAGTTCGTTTTTCAAAAGGGGTTTATGCACATCTTAATTCTGGAAAAGTTAATGGGAATAAAAGAGTGGAATAGTGGAGAAAAACTGCCAAAATATTTTCCCGCTGGAAACCTCGTTCGAATGAGATTTTCGTTCGAATGAAGTCTCGTTCGAACGACCATTCTAACGAAGTTACAGAGTCCAATTGGGAAAAGTAGTTGTCAAGATCGTTCGAGCGACATTCTCGTTTGAACGAAAAACTCATTCGAACGACAATATCAAAAGAAATCCCAGAAATTTCATAATTCAATTTTAAGCCCAAACCTTAATTAAAAGTTCTAAAATTAACCTTGTCAAAATAAACTTCATTTTGAAATAAAATTACACCCATAAAAATGTTCCAAGCTCCTATATATATATATATATATATATATATATATATATATATATATATATATATATATATAATGCATTCACACATTGTGAGGGATTGGAACTAATTTGAAACATAAGAATCTAGGCATGTGATATCAAACAAAATTTTGCAACAAGTTAGGTACCAATTATGAATTAATGTATAGGTGGACTAGTTAAAATGGTAAAGACTCAAAACAAAACATAATATCATATATATGTATACACAATAGATATAAAATATATACAAGCACACATATATAGATATAAATCCACAAATGACACAAAATAAATTAACATAAGTTTTCCACACTCTTATAGCATAAATGTGTCATATGGAAACAAAAGTGAAGGGGTGTGAACAAGATACCAATGAATTAAAACCTAATCACTTAAAACATGTTCACGGAGTTCTCATTTGATTGCAAAATTTGATCAAATTTTGATATAAACTAATGTAACAATATAAATTGAACTCATTGAACAAACAAACACAATACATACAAGCCTAGCATGTTGATGATTCTACAAACAAATAGAGTCATGACATTGAAAGCGCAACTAGGATAAACGGACATTGTGCAAACGATTGATATACCATCGAAACTCCCTCAAGCATAGTAATTTTTGAATGACTATATCAAACTAAACAAATAGGCATTGGAAAAAAATTTCTTTTAATGCCATTATTCTTTTAGGCCTTTGGACCACGTATTTATTTTAGGTCCAAGCAAACGATGGCCTACTCGCAAAGGATGATATTTCCTTTAGGATCCCTTCCCCGTGCACATTTATATATATCATTTTTATATATCACACAAATCTCATGTGCAACGGATTTTAACGTGCACTGGTCCTCGTAGGTCACATAATACGTAGATTACTATATTGGTAGGAGAACACCTCACAAAGCTCAAATATACATGTGAAGTTAAAATTTCAAAAGAGCTCGTGCATGTGTGAATTGAGGCATATAAAAATAGAATCCATTATAGCAACACAAAATCCAACGACTCCATGTAAGCATGGTAAAGAACATTTTAAGGATTTACAATCTTAACTTAAAGTTCTAGCCACATGGAAGCTAAAAAGATGGGATTCAAATACAAGTAAATGCCACAACAGATTTGTAAAACCAAATTACACACAATAAAAATATTTTTGAGTTTTTGAAAATTTTAATCAAACAAACAAAAATATTTACTCAAAAGACAAACAAAAATTATTTGTATTTTTCATTAAGCCTAAATTACTAAAACGGTAAAACACAGATGATAAACAAAAATCTTTTTGTATTTTTCATTCAATGTAAACAAAATGAATATAATACAAATGACAAACAAGCATCATAATTCTAGCATGAGATATGTGATAAAGCAATGTCTAGAAAAATGATCAACAAGCATACACTTAGCATGATAATATAGCATGAAGCATAAAAGTTAAAGTATGCAAACAACTAACACATTCAACCTTTGGATTTAGCAAGGGAGTTATCGTGTGAAAGTAAATGAGAATAAAACATCCTATCTTGTAAAGCTACCAAGTAGGATCTCCTAACCCAAACTAATGATGAATGACGATCTTGGGGTGTAGGAATCTTGGCTACCTCGGTTGCTTTATGTAGGTATTTTCTAGCACCTCGTTTAAGATCAAAATAAATTTTTTTAAGATGACCTTTTCGACCACAATGCGAGCACCTAAAAACTCGGCGAAAAGTCTTACCTAAGGAATTATATATAACATTGTTCTTAGAGGATTCTCCTAAAACATTGGTTTTGGCTTTATGAGTTGACTCATTCAAGTATCGAAACCTAAACCAGACGTGTCATTTTTAATTTGGACAGTTCCTAATATTTTATCTAATTTCTCCGAACGACACTCCAATTCAAATTTGACTTTACTAGAGTTTTTTAGTTTATTTTTTAAATCTACAATGTGAGACTCTAACAAAACATTGCGCTCTTCAAACACGAGAATCTATTTTTTTAAGGATTTCATTAAAACTTTAAGGCTATCTCTCTCGCATTCTACATATTCAAACTTCTCATGAAGAGCTCCCTCACGTATCCTAAGGTCTTCCACTAAATCACTCTCATTAATGACCTCGACACGGTATTTGAAACTAGCTTCTAACTTCAAATTTGCTCTTTTTAATTTAATAGATTCTTCATATAATTCTTGAAATGAAAATTTAAGTTCACTCTCGTCAACCTCCTCATCACTTTCTCTCTCCCTTTCTTCTCCACTCTTACTACCATCATTTCTTTGGGATTCATAAACTATGGCCTTGGAAGTGTCATGTGTTAAAATTTCATCAAAAAAGGATTGCTCACTTTCACTCACATTACTTGCCATAAAAAACACAAAGTTCGACTTAGTGGGGGAATCGGGTCCCTCTTCCTTGTAACTATCCCCAAGGGTTGCATTGTAGGAAATTGGTTGATTAACTTATCTCCTTAGTTTAGTGGGGAACTCTCTCGCCATATGGACATAACCCTCACAACCATAACACCTATTAGACTCGTCCCTATTAAAATCATCTTTTTTAACTTTAGGGATCTTATCAGTTTTGTCATGCTTAGAGTTTTCGAATTTCTTAAAATCATTTTTATATTTGTTAAAGTTGAGAAATTTTTGAAATTTCTTAGCAAACATAACCATCGCCTTCGAGTTACTATCACTTTCGCTTTCCACTCCTTGTTTTTCCTCCTTTTGGGCTTTCAAAGCAATGCCCTTATCTATTTTCTTTTCATTTTTAGATGGAAACATGTCTAGTTCATAGGTTTGTAAATCACATACGAGCTCTTCTAATTTCGTAGTGTCTAATGTGGGTAAAGAATTTATCACGGTCACCTTAGGAATAAATCTATCGGGTAGGGACCTTAAAATTCTCTTTACTACTCGTTTGTCGGGTATTTTCTCTCCCAAATTAAAAGATGAATTAACTATATTGGAAAGTCTAGTATAAAATTCATCAAATGTTTCTTTTTCTTTCATCTTGAGGGTTTCAAATTCGGTGGTGAGGTTTTGGAGTTTAGAAGCTTTTACGACACTAGTTCTTTTATGAGTGAGTTGTAAAATATCCCAAGCTTCTTTAGTGGTTTCACACGTCATAATGCGTCGGAATTCATCTCGTGTGACCACGCTAAACAAGGCATTTAAACCATGGGAATTAAAATTTGCATGTTTAAATTCATTCTCACTCCATTTATCTGTGGGTTTGGGAACACACTCATTTTCAACTAAATATGTAGGTGGGGACCACCCGCTAATGACTGACAACCAAACCATCTCATTTAGAGACCTAAGTGTCGATTTCATATGCACTTTCCAATACGCGTAGTTAAAACCATCGAAAATAGGAAATTTTCAAAATGGGAAAAATTCCATTTTTAGTAAAAAAATAGAAAGGACCTTAACGCAATAAATTAGCACTTCGACTCAGATACCACTTGTTTTAGACGAGGGGCCCAAAATTTTAAATCTTTCAAAATCAATTTCCTTTAATGCTGAATAAGGATGGTTCAACACGAGAATATAATCTTTCAAAATTTAATTTGATTTTCTTATCTTAAAAAAGATGAAAAATTAAATTAAACACAAATTTTAATTTCTAAAAAAAAATTAAAATTAAACCTAAATTAGTGAATTATGGTGAACACACACACACACACAAACCAGTATTAGGATTTTCTCACAAACAAAACTAACATATGAAGTTAACTATGAGAAATTTACTTTAAGCCCAAAATTAATTTAACACAAATCCTAAAATTGTCCTAACATGATTAATTCATTTTTCTATATAGGCTAAAATAAATTTTGTCAAATTAAATTATTTAGACTTGAATTAAATTAAGTTAAACATTACCCAAATATAAAACTAGCACCAAGTTAAGAAAGATTGTAAATTAAACCCAATTTTATCTTTTTAACATAAGCATGCGTTCTAGGTGAGATAAACAAGATAAAATACGCAATCTCACTACACGGCAATGTATGAAGAAAACCCCAAATCGAAAAAAAAAACCTCGGACGGCCCTGGCCTAACAAATTCACTAAGTATGGTATGAATTTTACAATGACTCGACAAGAGGACTTACACAACTAACTCGAATTCCTTCAAGCTTTGACGCGCTCCTCCGATCTTCAACCTCCTCATAGTGAATAATCCCGGATTCCACCGGAACCTTGGAGTCCACCAATCTAGACCAAGCTACCATCAACCACACATGGTGCCTTTCACCATGTGAGAATGCCGCAGTAAAACAAAAGCTTCTTCTTCTTTGAGGGATGTAGAAGCAAACCCAAAAATCTTTTCTTCTTGAGCAGAAAAGTGAACCCGGTGCCAAAGTACTCCAAGAAAATATATAGAGGTAGAAACTTGGATAAACTAAATAGTTGGGTGTAGGTGTTTTGGTAGGATTTATTTAATGTATTCACAAAAACACAAAACTATGAACTTTTGATGTTGGGAAATTTTCTCTCAAAGAGTGTTTAAAAGTTATCAAAAGTTAGTGGGAACAAAAGAGTGGAATAATGGAGAAAAACTGCCAAAAACTACCAAAATATTTTCCCGTCGAAAATCTCGTTCGAACGATCCTTCTAACGCGGTTCCAGAGGCCAATTGGGAAAAGTCGTTGGCAAACTCGTTCTCGTTCGAACGAAAATATCGAACGAAATCCCAGAAAGTTCATAATTTAATTTTAAGCCCAAAACTTAATTAAAAGTTCTAAAATTAACCTTCTGAAAATAAACTTCATTTAAAATAAAATTACACCCATAAAAAAATGTTCCAATCTCCTATATATATATGTAATGCATTCATACCTTAGGAGATATTGGAACTAAGTTGATTACGTGAAACAAGACACAAGTAAATGGGCAATGATGTTCTCTTGATAAGTAGGCCGCAATGTTTTCAACTTCAACATGTCATAGGCTTGAAAGATACACAAGAACACTATCCTATGACTCAAACGTTTTTGTCCGGAATTGAGCCAACACTACATTAATACTCCATCGGAGACTTGTGTCCTTATATGGAGCCATCTCGAAGGGCATCATCCAAAGATATACTGATACATAAGAAACCAAAAATGATTCGGGTAGGGTTCGGAGGCTAAGTTACGAAATGGGAAGGTGTTAGACACCCATTCCGCCCTTGCGATCTCTCATGGATTGTTGTTATTTTCTTCTATTTACCCGTGATATGTGTTCATGTGTATATGTAATGGAGATATAAATCCTCAACTTTTATCATGGAAGATATAGAGCGATTCATCCATAGGAATGTTCCTAAAGGTAATATTAGAAAATACGATTTCCATGATTATCCTTGCGTGGATCGTTATAATGGGACAATAACGCATGTGGAATAATATGCCACTAAGAACAAACATATGCATATGTAAATGTATAGAAGATAAGAGAATTAAGTTACATAATTTAGAAAAATAAAAAAATGGGATGAGTAGGACTCGAGTCTCGAGTTTTACCCCAAGACGACTCCGTAGCCTATAGAGGCATCAAAGTCCATGTAGTTCGTATGCAAAATGAGGGGTGGGATTTATCCCATAAATCCAACCGGGGACTTCTCTTATATGTGTGTGTGTGTCTATGTGTTAGAAAGTGTTTTAGTTGTGGAAAAAGTGTGAGAATTCCCGTTTGTAATATATGAGTAAACCCTCCTTTTCTTATTTTTTGGGTTTTATTTATACAAAAATAAGAGATGTGCAATAATAATAAATAAAAATTATATTAGGATATGTGATATGGAGAGAATAAAAGTGATAAGTAATAAAATAAGTTAATGCAAATTTAGGAGAAGTTGAAGAGAGTCTAGAAAGTTTGACCTTTTTGAAGATCTTGAGATTGATCTTGAATGTTGGAGAGCATCCCTTGCACTTGGGTGATGATGAAGAGTAGTTAATTCACCAAGTTTGATGAAAAAGATGATGAAAAGTGAAGGTTGAAAAACGATTTGGTTGTGGAAATCACGCTGACTTCGAGAGAGGTTTTCTGAGTTCACTAAGAGTGATGGATTTCAGATTTTTTTTTTGCAATGAGGTCAGGCCCTTCTTTTTATAGGCCCAGGGTATTGTTGATCGGCATAGGCCTAGTCCTACCAATTGACAAGTGTTTTTAGGCACACTGTCGATAGGAAGAATTAAGAACCTGTCGTTTGGGAGTCTCTTTCAGGTTCCTTCGAAAAAATGGTCGTAAAATTCAAACCATTGATCCGAATTGTGCACTGGGTGAACCGATGGAAAGGTACTTCAGAGACCTTCGAAAGTACTTGGACTGCACCTGGGTTCGGGAGGTGTCTTTGGTACAAATGTGGCTTAGAAACACTCATCGATCCTTTAGATGGGGGATCATCAGATGCAAACGGATCGTTCGTCCGCATGGTAAGTCAGAATCGCTCACGAGGCAGACCATTGGAAAGGTTATGATATGTACTTCGACATTCCAAATAGTTTGACTCATTTTGGGGAGTTGAATTTTGACAACCGGAGCCTGGGAGCGTCCGGTGGCCTTTCGTGGTAAAACAGATCATTCGTCCGTATCGTGAGCCAGAATTGGGCCCGAAGCGGACCGTTGGAAAGGGGTTTCAGCGTGCTTTGAAGATTCATTCAGTCTCAGTCAAGCTAAAGAGTTTAATTTGGTCAAATGGAGCCTGGGAGCGTCCGATGGCCTCTAGGTCAAGTTTCAAGGGAAAACGGGTCATTCGTCCACACCATAAGTCAAAATCGTGCACGGGAAGGACCATTGGAAAGGGGTTTCAACACCCTTTGAAAATCCATTCAGTCTCAGTCAAAGTTGAAGAGTTTAAATTTTGGTCAAATGGATCCTGGGAGTTCCCGATGGCCTCTAGGTCAGTACCCGGGGTATGACTTAGGTTTGTAGTGATGAAGGGAGGTGCTAGGGACCTAAGAAGAGGTTATGGGGTACTAGAATGGGGTGTCTACAATGTATATTTGGTTGACATATAGTAATTTTAGGATTAATCTAAATAAAATAAAATTAATTTGTAGTTGATGATGTTGTGAGGGAGAATAATATGGATAATATTGTTTAGTTGACTGTTGTGGTCGTGTTCAACCCCTCATTAAGAGGTTGTTATTTGGGTGAATGCATATTGGTGGAAGGGGTTGCACATTTGGTGGACATATAATAATTTTACCATAAATTTAAAAAAACATTAATTTGGATCTATTGATATTGGTAGGGTGAATGCAAAAAGGTAGAAGGACACATAACAAAGTTAGGATTAAATAAAATAATGTAAACTTAAATTGGATCGGTTGAAAAATAGTAATTAGTTAATAATTAATCAGATCCATTATTTGTAGGACTCATATTTGGACCCTAATATCTTTTTCATTAGAAAAACTGAGGCACAGTGATAATCACTAATAATAAGAGTATGAGAGGTTGTAATTGGACCGCACTTATATATATTTTATTAGTGCATTCCATATAGACTGTACTTCTATTTACAAGTATTTATATAAGAAGATTGAACAACTTAATTACCTTTCAAATCGTGGAGTCCAAGTCTCATAATAGTACATGTTAGATCGTATTCTATTTTCAGAATGAGAAAGAGGGGATGAGGTTGAAGAGAATATATTTCTCCAATAAAATCCTAACATAGCCCTGACATTAGTTACACTACAAGAGAATGCAGAAAAAAAATTACCCATTGTGGATATAACTACATTGAGGATTGACAAAGACTGTGATGTCTCACGACATATGCACATTAGGTTGCCAATAAGTTTAATAAGAAACAAATTTGAATTCATGTCACAAAGATGAAAACATTAATCATAGATAAGCTTCTGCCTAGTTGGCCTCATGCAAAAATCCATAGATTTTAAAAGGTAATACCAAATGGATGGAGATCCTACACATGGAGCATATTTTAAAGTCTCATTATGAGAAGGTGTATACATATATAGTTATAAACATGATTAGTTAGTCATGAACATGTTAGTATAATGAATTCATCACTACTTTTTTTTATTGTAGATAATGTCAAATGACGGTGGAGATAACGTACAAAATGATGGCGGGACACCTCTTCGATTGAGTTTCAAAAACATTATTTTACGCTTAACAATACTATTTGTATCCTATTATTATATCATCCTTGACAATCCTATTTGTGTCCAAATTGTATCCTATTATATTGGAATTTTACTCGTGCTTTACTTTGATTTATGAATGTTTAGTTTGATTAATGACTATTTAGTTTGATTTATGAATGTTTAGTTTGAATTATCAATTAATTAGGATGACACGGTGCTTTATATTGAATTTCCAAATCCACAATGTCAAAATAGTTTGACTATATTTGTCTTATCCTTTTTAACAAATGTTATACATAACTGCTATCTATGTCTCTACATTAATTTTTAAAGCTTTAGTGGTTTGCAAGTTAAGCAACTGCAGTTGGTCCCCACATGTGAGTGGTAATCTAATTTTGATTAATTAATGATAAGCCATCCTTGCATGTAAGATAATTAGTGAAGTTTCCAATGATGATTATAGTTTTCATTGTTTTAAAATAATATGCTCGGAATATAGGTTAATGTGATGTGAGTATTATAAAGTTGTTATGATATTATTGAACTGTATTTTAATTGGTTGTTGAATATAAGTTTTTTTTTTTTTTTGGGGGGGGGGGGGGGGGGGGGCGGATGCATAAAAATAATTTCTTTTATTAAATGGATATGGTCATGTTCCTAATCCATGACCCCCAAACTTTTTAAAAATAAATAAATAACTAGTTACGGTCCATAACTTTGACGAGTTATTTATTTATAAAATTCGGGGGTCACACATTAGGGTCATGAACAAATTTTTAACATTGCCCCACGTTGTCATGGATTTGTATGTGATCAAGGGTCATGAAATAAGTCCCTGACCATACAGCCAATATTATGTCACGGGAGAGACCATGACCCATATTTAAAGTCATGGATGAGGTCCGTGACCACTATTTTTGGTCACGACAAAAATGGTCACAGCCTAGGTCCATGACCCATGGCGCTGGTCAGGACCGAGGTCTGTGAGCATCTACGGTATATTTTTTATTGTGAAGGAACCGTGACCCCTATCTAAGATATTAACGAAAAACAAAAAGAGAGTACTTACCTATATAAGGCTCTCAAATACGAAACCGTACTCAACATGTTGTAACAAAGACAATGGTGTGAGCCGAGTGATCAGTGGAAAATAAACAAAATGCTATATAGAAGACGATCAGGAGAAAGAAGACTCTAGCACGTTATGTCTACGTGAACATGCAACTACCATGTATATATATCTACATATATATGCATGAAACTATTTTTATTCAAAAAACATTACTTGTCCCAATTAATTAACCTTAATCTTGTAAAAGAATTTACTTTTTACTTAACTTGACATTTATTACTTGATTTAACACACCATGTTAACTACCTAAAACAATTACTCCTTGTTTAAGGAAAATGATTTCTTCTCCTAAAATTACCCCTTTATTCATGCCAATTCACGCAAGTATTGGAAATGATCTAACAGTTACTAGAAATGACCAAAGGGTACTTGTAATGCGTATTAGGTTATTTAAAACTCTTTGATATAAAATATATTAAAATTTATAAATTAAAAAATACGCATGCACACTAGTAAGTAAAAGTGGTGATGCAAGATATAAAAATAATTCCCTTTAAGAATGAGATAAGAAAAAGTGGAAGGTGACACAACATTTGTTCTCGAGGGACCCACCGTGGTGTTAAACCCCGTGTCTCTATTCCCAGGACAACTCACACACCCAAGTCCACTATTACCAATTACAAGTTACAGATTACAGTCCCCAAGTACACAATGAATTAAACTAAGCAAATATATACCCGTATAACCAGCCTAGTAAAAAACAACCCAACTTGACTGAAAATCTATCAACCTAATAATACCCATGAAATAATGATTATCACTCACTCACAAACACACACTCAACACTAATACTATTGTTTAAAATAAAGATTACAGCAACACCAGTGTAAATGAAATAGTTTGTCCAATAAAAAACCAGTACACCCAGGCACAAACTAAACAACCCCACAATACCGAATCAGACTAAACAACCAAGATAGTGAATGTATGAGACATACGCAGACTACAAACTCAAACCCGAGACCCCGTGTAGATGTGAAAAACAGATAAGAAATATAATAAGATGATATTGAATTAATAAGTACTAAAAGAATGATTAAATATTAAATCAAAAGACACAAAGGTATTCCTGAATATTTAATATTCAGGTAAAGATTAATCCTAAAACAATTTAGTTGGCTCAAATGACCACAAATAAAATAGGAAACAAAATTCCAACAATTGTGTCGTGCAAGTAAAATAAAAAATTAACTTAACACCAAATAGAATATGAATTAATTTAAAGAGGTGTTATGTTAAAATATTAAGTCCAAGTAAAATGAGCAGAAGATAAATACGCGCAACACTTAGCTCATACAAATTAGCACTTAATTAAAGTTACCACAAGATAGATACTAATATTTTAGTTATGTCCAAATTGCAAAAATATGTAGCACAAAAATTAATCACAAAGATTAAATTCCAAATTTTAGTTTAAGCCAAAACTATAATTAGGTTTGAATCAAAAAATCATACACACACAAACACCACCCAATTATAAAAGAATAAACAAAAAGTATTCAACTTATGCAATAATAGCTGTACGAGTCCATTGATTCAATCCAAGTCAAAAGAGTACGAGACAAAGAGTGTAGCACTCGACTCGATAAATTAAGATGGGTTTAACTAAAATAAAAATTAAATAAACGAAGATGTGATTTAACGTCCACACACTAATTACACCCAACTAAATAAAGTGAACACACAAAAGTTCAACTTAGATGGTATAAATAGTTAGAGGCAAAAACCAAATACCTTTATACCTAAATAAATATTTAAATTAAATCATATTTAAAATAAATATTATTTTAATAAATTGAATCTGTGACACACACAAAAAAAAACTAAGTCCAATTTATGTTTCAAGAATAAAGTCCAAATTTTAACAAGTGCACACAAACACTAAAATGGGTGTAAATACAATCTAAATGTCAAACACCAAAAAAATAGACTAAGTCCTAAAAGGTCCAATTTAGTTTTAGTAAAAAAATTTAATCCAAATATAAATCCAAGTCCAAATTTAAACAAGTGCGCGCACACGCTGAGTTGGGTGTAAATAAGGTCCCAACAACAAACACTCAACAAATTCAGACTTAATTACAAAAGGGATCCAAAATAGTCACACTCTAAATTTCAGTCCAAAACAATATGTAGAAGATCTAAACGACTAACAAGTATGAGTGTTCGAAGAAAACAAATCTAAACAGAGTAAATACGCACACGAGTTCAAATTAGAACACACAAGATTATTGATATGCCCCAAGTGTTACCTCGGCCCAGAGACACCAACCTCGGCCGAGATGATGGCCGAGATATTGATCGACCCAAGATAGGCCATGGGCCCACGATATCATCCTCGGCCAGATCAGGGTCGGCCCAGGCCGACACTACCATCTACACTTCCAATGGGCACTACGCGCATCACAGGCATCGACAGCATTCTCATATACCTGGGTATGGCAACCTCGACCGAGGGTAGGCCGAGGTGACAGGGATCTTTGATAACTTTCAATATGGAACCAGTTCAACCTCGGCTTGGGCCGAGGTCACAAGAAGCCTTAGTAATCATCAGCATGGAATCATTCCTACCTCGGCTGGGGCCGACCCCAGCATAATGTCTCGGCTGAGACCAGGCCGAGACTCCCTATGGCACATCTCGGATTGAACGACTATCAAGCCTTTACAGCTCGGCCTCTCCTAGGCCGAGGTCATCCACCAACATGGCGGCCGAGCATCTGTTGAGCGTTTGTATAAGGAAACATGGGCACAAATCAGTTATAACAAGATTATTCTCCACATGTGGGGAGAATATTTCATCATCATTACTTACATGTGGCAGTGACAGATGGCACTCCCCCATTGGTTAGGCTACCACACATGCACATTACATGCATGGGGGGTACATTACACCCCCTAGGCACTATATATAGGGATCATCCCCTACCTTGCAAAAGGATCCCAGTTATTAAACCCTAGATGAAACCCTATCTAAATCCACAGTAGGGAGAGAGAGCTTGAGAGAATTGTATCCATGGCCATTAGTGCCTTCATTCAGTGATACTACTCACACACTCACAGTGGACGTAGGCCAGATTGGCTGAACCACCTATATTCCGGTGTTGATTCCTCATATTCTCATCTCCTTCTCTTATCTCTTTATATAGCTGTGCTGCCATTGTTATTCATATATTGAGCTTGGAAACACCTTATCTGGTGGTGCTAACTCTTAGCATCATCATTTTGGCGCCGTCTGTGGGAACGAGAAGCTATCTCTTCCTCCTTTTCTGCTTAACCTCATCGGAGACTCGGGTGGTGAACCAGGAACCACCCCTTGCGTGGAGCTGTTTCACCATTGAAAGAGGTCCTTTAAGGTATTAAGATCACTTCCTACTCAAGCTCTATACAGTTAACATATGGCACCAGAATTACCACCGCCTCTTCCGCCGCCCGGAGGTGGAGGGGCTAGCTCCATTCAGGCTCCTCCCCAGTCCGAAATGGCGGAGGTAGCAGCATCCTTGAAATCTTTGGCTGCAACACAACAAGCCATGAAGGAGCAATTTTCCCAGCTCAGTCAAACCATGATGATGAGGCCATCTGGAGTCTCACCGGACATGATAACTCCGGCGGCAGTTCAGCCTCATCCTGACGTCAGGGGACCACCCCAGGCGCCCATGAAGGACCAACCTGCACCCCAGCAGACGAGGGACGTTGCTAACCCTAGGCGCTTGCGCCTGGGGAGGCAAGGAAACCCTTTCCCAAAGGGCAGGTATGATGATCTAGGAGCTAAAGAGGCCCCAGAAGACTGCTGGGAGCCGTATCAGGTGTCAGATAACACCATACGACCTCTTAGGCAGAGTCAGGGATGTGTCGGCTGAAGAAGAGAAGAGGCCCAACAAAGAGGGTCGTCCTTTGACAGGTTGAGTAGAGGGTCGGCCTTCGAGAGGCTGGGTTCAGTTAATGACCTGAGACAGAGGCTATCGAGGTCAAGGAGCGCGGAAGGATCCCAAAGAGGGGATAGGAAGGCTCGGACAGACCAAGGCCAACCCTGTGAGAGAAGAACCAGGGAGCAGGAAGAGGTCAACAACCAACGGGTCGTGGCTGGGGAACCCTCTGTCCATCGCAGGGAGGTGGCAGGGGATAGCCTCGGCCAAGTCGATGACAGAAGACCCTGGAATGATTCAATCCAACGCCTTGAGGAGAAGATAGGGGACCTCATAAAGAGCATGGAGCCATTACAGAGGGGCTACTCGGAGGGCTCCCCGTTTGTGGATAGGATAGTGGGGTTCCCAACCCCAGCTAAGTTCAAGCCTCCTACAGTGACTCCCAAATATGATGGCAGCACTAACCCTATGCACCATATCAAGATGTATCAGTCGGCGGCAGATATTTACTCGATACCCGATGAGATGAAGTGCAGGGCCTTCTCGGGAACCTTGACAGGGTCAGCGCATAGCTAGTTCACCTCTCTTCCAAAGAACTCGATCGAGAACTTCAAAGGCTTGGCATAGCAGTTCATCCACAACTTCTGCTTTGGGGTAAGACCACAAAAGAAGACTACCCACCTGCTATATGTCAAACAGGCTAAGGGTGAAAGCCTAAGAGACTACATAGCAAGATTTAACAAAGAGAAGTTGGAGGTGGAAGACTATAAAGAAAGCATAGCTATGACATCCCTTATAGGAGGCCTCCAGAAGGGGAAGCTACTGTGAAAACTGGCGGAAGACCCTCCTAGGTCTATGGAGGAGTTGCTGGCAACCGCGGGGAAAGTGCTGAATGCAAAAGAGGCAATGGCCGCCAAATATGAGGAGGAAAACCGCGGTAGCGCTGGGAGGTCCCAAAGTAAGAAAGAGGGGAAGAAGAGGTCAGGTGATGACAAATTCGCTCATTACACTCCTCTGACTGTGAGCTGTGAACACATCCTTAATGAGATTAAGACTGATCGGACTCTGAGGTGGCCAGAGAAGCTGAAGGCCCCACCACATAAGAGGAATAAAAACCTCTGGTGTCAGTTCCATCAGGATCACGGCCATGTCACAGATAGATGCTTCGCTTTAAATAATGACATTGAGAAGATGCTGAAATCTGGGAAGTTGAGAAGGTATGTGGATGGTAAGTCCCCAAAGGGTGGAAGAGAAGACCCTAAGAAGAGAAGAAATGACAGATGCCGTGGCGATGTCCCGACCGGAAGGGACGATGACTCAGAGGGAGATGATGGAGATGACCCGGATCTCCCGCCAAAGGATGACAACACCCCGGTGAAGAGGGTAGGAATGATCTCCTTTGGTGTTAGCACCATATGTGGGGTATTCGCAGGATGTGGCTCTGAGGTAGCCGATAGGAAGGCTCATGTAGCAGAGGCCAAGTTAGTGGCCAAACCTGAGGTTGTGAATCTGACGTCTTCTGACGCAGTGCAGAAGAGGAAGAAGGTAGACATGGACACCCTCATGGTGGGGTTCTCCAGACTCGACTTCAAGGGCATCTTAGCCCCCCATGATGACCCTTTAGTCATAACAACAAGGGTGTATGGGTGCGATGTAGGGAGAATCCTCATAGATGGGGGAAGCTCAGCAGATGTGATGTTCTGGCCTTGTTTCAAGAGCTTGGGTCTTAGCAGGGCAAGGCTGGTGCCCTACCATCAACCGTTGATAGGCTTCAGTGGTGAGAAGGTGCACCCATTGGGCATGTATGAAATGGATGTACGGATGGGGGATAAGTGGCCTAAGAGGTTGACCAAGAAGATAAACTTTTTTGTTATGGATGAAAATGTCTTCTGGGCCTACAACCTCATCATCGGAAGAGTGGCCCTCAAAGAGTTTGAGGCCGTGCCGTCAACGGTCCATCAGATGCTAAAATTCCCGACTCCTTATGGAGTAGGGGAAGTGCAAGGGGACCAAACCACGGTACGGGAGTGTTACTTCAACTCGGCCGAAGAGAGAAAGGCCCATAAGAGAGCAACCGCCACTTACAGCATTGACACTCTTGACCCAAGAGGTGAAACAAAATTGAAGAAGGGCGAGGCCGCGGAAGAGGTAGAATCCATTGTCCTTAATGAGGACGAGTCGGAAAAAAACATCCAGGTCGGCAAAGCCCTAGAGCCAACGATCAAGGAAGAGCTGATAAAGTTCCTTAGGAGGAGGCAGAGTGTCTTCGCATGGAGTCACGCAGACATGCCTGGTATCGACCCTGAGATCATGACCCACAAGCTCAACGTGGACAAAGATGCCAGGCCTATCAAGCAGAGGCTAAGAGTCTACTCCAGGGAGAAGTATGAGGTCATCCGGGAAGAGGTGAAAAAGTTGGAAGAGGCCGAGTTCATAAGAGAGGTTACCTATCCGGAGTGGCTCTCAAATGCAGTCATTGTGCCTAAGGACAATGGAAAGTGGCGAATGTGTGTAGATTTCACAGACCTAAACAAGTCTTGCCCAAAGGACAACTATCCCTTACCTAGGATAGACCAGATGGTGGATGCAACGGCAGGGCACGAGCTCATGAGTTTCATGGATGCTTATTCAGGTTATAACCAAATCTTCATGGATGCCAAAGACTCTGAGAAGACATCCTTCATTACTGACAAGAGGACATACTGTTACAAGGTGATGCACTTTGGTCTGAAAAATGCGGGGGCAACGTATCAACGACTTGTCAATAAGATGTTCGAGGAGCAAATAGGTAAGACCATGGAGGTGTATGTGGACGATATGTTAACGAAGATCCTGAAAGCCTGTACTCACGTAGCAGACCTGGAGAGGACCTTTGATGTCATGGACTCATACAGAATGAAGCTCAACCCAGTGAAGTGTGTCTTCGGGGTAGGAGCCGGGAAGTTCCTGGGGTTCATCGTTAATCAGAGGGGGATTGAAGCAAACCCTGAGAAAATCAAGGCATTACTCGACATGAAGACTCCTAGGAGTATCAAGGATGTCCAGAGACTCACGGGAAGAGTGGCTGCCCTTAACAGGTTTGTTTCCATGGCAACGTACAAGTGTCTTCCGTTCTTTAAAGTTCTGAGAAGGGCCTTCCAGTGGGACGAAGAGTGTGAAAAAGCCTTTGACCAACTCAAGTCCTACTTGGGGTCTCCCTTATTGCTGTCTCGGCCCATCACGGGGGAGAGGTTGTTTGTGTATCTGGCAGTCTCTGAATCAGCCATCAGCGCAGCCATCATACGGGAAGAGGATGGAATCCAGAGGCCTGTATACTTCAACAGTAAGGCCCTTCAAGGGTCTGAACAAAACTATCCCCGAATGGAGAAGTTGGCTTATGCCCTTATACATGCTTCAAGGAAAATGAAGCCTTACTTTCAAGCTCACTCCATGGTAGTCCTTACAGACTCCCCACTAAGACAGGTTCTGCACAAACCTGAGAAGTCCGGGAGACTAATGACCTGGGCCATCGAGCTAGGAGAGTATGATCTTACCTACCAGCCCAGGACATCCATCAAGGGGCAAGCCCTCGCAGACTTTATCGCAGAGTTCACTTGGGAAGAGGCCGAGATAGAGAAGGGCTTGGATAGCGGCGAAGAGACGAACCGTAGTGTCTTTCGAGATTCAGAAGAGACTGCCCCGAACGTCTTCCGAGGCCGAGAAGAGGTTGTCCCAAGCAAAACCCAGAGCATATTAGAAGAAAACGAAGAGGATTGATACCTCTTCGAGAAGGGGATTATGAGAGAAGGGGTCTTCTCATCGGATGCAGACGTATGGAGCCTCTTCGTTGATGGCTCTTCCTATGACAGTGGAAGCGGCGCGGGGCTAATACTCTCGGCTCCAGATGGCTCCAACATTGAATAAGCCTTGAGATTCAACTTCCCGGCCTCAAACAACGAGTCCGAGTATGAGGCCATGATAGCGGGTCTCTTATTGGCAATAACTCTTCGAGTAAAGCGACTCCTACTCCATAGCGACTCAAGGTTGGTTGTCAATCAGGTGTTGGGGGTATACGAGGCCCAAGATGAAAGGATGGACAAGTAATTAAATAAGGTAAGACGATTGCTAGAGTATTTTGAAAAATCAAAACTGAAGAGAGTACCTAGACTGGGCAACAATCACGCTGATGCATTGGCAAGGCTGGCCTCGGAAATGAAGACAAATTTGGGAAGGACCATCCCAATCGAGGTCTTGGGAAAAGCAAGCATCGAGGAGGACGAGGCATGTATTCCTTGTCACAATGTGAACCTAGGAGACTCATGGATCGACCCTTTCGTCAGGTACCTAAGAGAGGGAGAGCTACCTGAGTCCAAGCTGGAAAGGAGAAAGTTGAGATACAGGGCTGCAAAGTTCTCATTGGTAGGAGATGTCTTGTATAAAAAAGGGTTTCTCTTGCCCCTCCTCAGATGTGTGCATCCCATGGAGGTACCCCAGGTCTTACAGGAGGTTCATGAGGGTTCTTGATCTAGCCACATTGGGGGGAGGCCCTTAGCCAAGAGGATCATCACTCAGGGATACTGGTGGCCTACCTTGTCTAAGGATGCTGCAGACTATGTGAAGAGGTGCGACAAATGCCAAAGGTTCACCACTATCCCTCATCAACCCCATCAGCCTATGACGTTAATCTCTTCTCCATGGCCATTTGCGGTATGGGGAATTGACTTGGTAGGACCTTTGCCAAGAGCTGTCAACAACTATAGGTTCTTGATAGTTTCCATTGACTACTTTTCAAAGTGGGTGGAGGCAGAACCAATGATAAAAATTACAGAGTACAAGACCTTCCAGTTCATCTGGAAAAACATCATATGTAGATATGGCCTCCCAAACACGCTCATCTCGGATAATGGGACCCAGTTCAAGAACTCCTCCTTAGAGAAATATTGCTTAAGTGTGGGGATTAAACAGTTCTTCTCATCTCCTGGTCGACCTCAGGCCAATGGCCAAACCGAGGTCACAAACAGAACCATCTTGGATGGAATCAAGAAGAGGTCAGAAGACGCAAAGGGGAGATGGATAGAAGAGGTCCACGCAGTGTTGTGGGCCTACAGAACTACGGCCAGGACACCAACAGGAGAAACCCCATTCATGCTAGCACATGGCTCAGAGGCTGTCATACCAACGGAAGTAGGACTACCAACTCATCGGATTCAAACCTACGACCCTGACAGCAATGGGGAAAATAGGAGGCTAGACCTGGATCTTATTGAAGAAAGAAGAGAAGACGCAGAGGTCAGGAAAGCAGCCTACCAGCAGAGGGCAGCGAGATTCTACAACCAGAGGGTGAAGTCAAGACCCATTGTAGTGGGAGACCTAGTTCTAAAGAAGACCCTACAGAAGGCAAATAAGCTACACCCAAACTGGCATGGCCCCTACAAAGTAACAGAAGAGGTTGTGCCCGGCACTTACAGACTAGAAAACCTAGAAGGAGAACCTTTCACTAACCCATGGAATGCTGACCACCTGAAGAGATATTACATATGATCTTGCATAGAATTTGTAATTTGTAAATGTACCATCTTATTGAGAAGAGGTTATTAATAAAGATCAGTTCCATGACAAGTTCTTGCTCCATTCTTAGATCAGAGATATTATATGGGGATAACATCAGAAGTGATGACCTCAGACCCTCATAACATCACTCGGTGGTGACGAGGTCTGAGCTCAGACACCTTCCTAGATGACCTCAGACCCTTAACATCATTGATTTGGTGAAAATTATTATGGGGATAACATCAGAAGTGATGACCTCAGACCCTCATAACATCACTCGGTGGTGACGAGGTCTGAGCTCAGACACCTTCCTAGATGACCTCATACCCTTAACATCATTGATTTGGTGAAAATTATTATGAGGCTAACATCAGAAGTGATGACCTCAGACCCTCATAACATCAATCGGTGGTGACGAGGTCTGAGCTCAGACACCTTCCTAGATGACCTCAGACCCTTAACATCATTGATTTGGTGAAAATTATTATGAGGCTAACATCAGAAGTGATGACCTCAGACCCTCATAACATCACTCGGTGGTGACGAGGTCTGAGCTCAGACACCTTCCTAGATGACCTCAGACCCTTAACATCATTGATTTGGTGAAAATTATTATGAGGCTAACATCAGAAGTGATGACCTCAGACCCTCATAACATCACTCGGTGGTGACGAGGTCTGAGCTCAGACACCTTCCTAGATGACCTCAGACCCTTAACATCATTGATTTGGTGAAAATTATTATGAGGCTAACATCAGAAGTGATGACCTCAGACCCTCATAACATCACTCGGTGGTGACGAGGTCAGAGCTCAGGCATCTTCCTAGATGACCTCAGACCCTTAACATCATTGATTTGGTGAAGTTCATTATGAGAACAGCATATTAGGTAATGACTTAAGAGCTTAATAGCATTCAGAGGCATTCAGAGATCAAAATAAGATAAGAGATTGGCATTCAGTAAGAGAAGATAATATAACATTCAGAGGTGTTAAAAATTACAAGTTCAGGTACAAGCTACAAGTTGAAAATTACAGGATACAAAATACAAGTTTGTTACAAGTTAAAGGTCTGAGGGGGGAGCATTGACAGTCTCAGCTGGGTTAACTTGATCAGCGTTGGTCACCTCAGCCACATCATCAGCAGGGTCAGTCCCTCCGAGCTCATTCCCTCCCAGAGTTGCAGTCTCTGCTGGAGCAGCAACTTCGTCTTCTACCTCTTGAAGGGCCTGTGCGAACTGAGGGTCGACAAAGCCGAGACCCACAAAGTCAGAGGCCTTCAGAGTGCCGACCTCCTTCTCTCTGACCCCAGCCCATTTGGTAGTGGCTTTGATACCTCTTTCAAGATATTCAAAGCCATAACCCATTAACTCGTCTAAGCCTTTGTACTCAGAAATTATTTTTGGGGTGGCATCTTCAAGGGAAGCTTTGACTGCCGCGCTGACCTTCTGTTGTAGAGCGTCATCTTTGGCCTTCAGGGCTTTAGCGTGAAGAGAGACATCTTTCTCCAAGCCCTTGACCTTATTCTTAAAGGTCTGTAGCTCTGACTTCAGACGGTCTACCTCGGCATTCAGGGCACTCTCAACCTTCTCGGCATCTTGCCCCTTCTGGATGAGGGGCAATTTCCTCATAGCCCAGTTAGATAATTGATACATGGCAGTCACCCCCTGCACATTTAATGAAGAGGTTAAGTGTGAGAAAAATCAGATGTTGCACTTATAAAACTTTGACAAAGGAACAAGTCATACCTGGACAACTCGGTGAAGGCAGAACTCAATCATCACAGGGGTGTCCATGGCTCTATAGAAACGCTTGTCTGCCTCGGTCATTACAGTGGCAAGTGTGTCCATGGCCTATCTTCTGTTGTCGATCACGCTGTCAGTTAACTTCAACAGCTCCAGACGAGCCGTCAGGATGTCAGCCAAAGAAATTGGGATCGCAGCCTCAGAAGTCTTCTTTTGTCTCGAGGTCGGCCTCTGATCCTCAGAGGCTGGGACCTCATGGGCCCTCTTCTTGGAGGCCTGGGATTTGGATGTAGTGGGAGGTGGAGGAGGAGTGTTCAGACCAGCCTTATTTGCAAGCCTTGCCAAGCTCGGAGCTGCCATCTCCCACAGTTCGTCTGGGATACCTGGTGGTCTCTCTGCAAAAGTTAAAAGATAAGGGTTAGAAATTAGATATGAATGAGGTCAGAGGTTAGACTTGAAAAGAAAAATCCTTACCAAAGTCGGCAAGGGGACTCCCACCCAGGCTCATCCCCGAGAGATACTGGGGGGTCAGCAGATGTTCGAACTTGACAAACAGATCATGTGCCCCTTGGTCTTGCAGGGCCTTTACCTTTTTGATATTTTGAAGACTTAGACCGGGGTCGGCCCTTGCAGACATGGTGACCTTACCCCATTTGAGGGGTATCCTCGGCCCAAGGGTGGAAGAGGGAACAGATGAGCCGAATTCCCATGGCCCTGAGGCGAAAAAATATCAGGGCTTCCAATTGTGATTTGAGGTTTGAGTCACTTGGAGCATCTTCTTCTCAGGCCTCCGAGCCACGAAATTATAGTAGCTCGGATGGTTTTTGGCCGAGGTTGGGACATAGAAACCAGCAAAGACCTGAATTGGGAGGTCAGAGTGGTGGACTGCCCTCCACACGATAATGGCCCCTATAATGACTCTCCAGGCATTGGGAGAGAGCTGCGAGGGGGCCAAGTTGATAAAAGAGAGAATGGATCTGATGATAGGATGAATGGGTAGGCGAAACCCTAACTTAAACATCTGCTCGTACAATCAGATTTCTCCATCTCGGCCATGGTAGGCCCTCTCTTCCCTCAGAGGTCTCCTTAATTTGATTGAGGGATTGATGGAGTATAAATATTTGAAGTGCAAAAGATACACTTCAGTGACTGTGCTCTCGAACTCGGCTGCTTCAGAGATGTCAACATCACTTTCAGCATCCTCATCATCGCCAAGCTCAACGTCGGCTAGAGCAGACGTAGTTGGGTGACCAGGGAATCTCTGAGCGAACTCAGCCCCTGTAACGGCCGACAGAGGGATGGCATCAAGAATGGGTGGCACAGTCACACTCGACTCAACAAGTTCAACCTCTAAAGAAGAATCTGAGGTGCTTGAGCCACTTTGGGATGAAGCTCGGCTGGATACCTCGGCCTGATCAGGGTCCTGATCAGGACGAGGTGTAAAATCCATGGCTTCTTGGAAGGAGTCCACAGACATGGGGTCTGAGGTGGAAGACTCAGACTCAGACATCGGCAATGGGTTGGCAGAGACGTCTGTCTGATAGAATTTCTCAGGAGGATCAGTATATACCACCTTGAGAGGTGCGGGAAAGATGGGTCTGACAGGAAATTCTTGTGACCTACGAGCTTCCTCTTGAGCCCTCTCTATTTGCCTAATCTTTTCTAGGGTCTTCTCTCTGAGAGAAGGGAAATCCTCAAGAAGCTGGTATAGGGGTCTGAGCATCAGAGGACGACACTAAACTTGAGAAAATCTCCTAAAACTACAAACATGATTGACTTATAAAACAAAGAAGTTTAAAGATCAAACTTAGAAGTCTCAAGAAAACGCAGGTCGCTTGAGTTAATGAAGCTCACCGGAAAACACAAAAACACGCCGTAAAATGAAAACAAATACCAGAAACAAAGGAAATAGAAAGGAAGAAGTACCTGAAGAATGAATTGATGAGTGAAATGAAGGAAACTCGCAAGAAAATCGACGAAATCCTCTGCAGAAGAACGATTGAGTGGAGGATCTTAGAGAGAGAAAATTCGCAAGAACAGTGTGCGCGGGAACGAAATGAAGAAGAAGAAAGAGAAAGGAAGGGTTTAAGCCCTTAAGTACTTGGGAACACTTCCCAAGGCCCATCATTGCCTTAGGAAACCCAAGGGACAACTGACAGCACACGCCAGCCAAATTTGCACGCTCTAGCTTGAGACAGATGTCATACAGGTATTAACTTGGGACGGACAGGCCTCGGAGGTGAAGCAATCCCCTAGCCACTTGCTTATGCATATGACTAAGGGATGGGGGGTGATTGATATGCCCCAAGTGTTACCTCGGCCCAGAGACACCAACCTCGGTCGAGATGATGGCTGAGATATTGATCGACCCAAGATAGACCATGGGCCCACGATATCATCCCTCGGCCAGACCAGGGTCGGCCCAGGCCGACACTACCATCTACACTTCCAATGGGCACTACGCGCATCACAGTCATCGACATCATTCTCATATACCTGGGTATGGCAACCTCGGTCAAGGGTAGGCCGAGGTGACAAGGAGCTTTGATAACTTTCAATATGGAACCAGTTCAACCTCGGCTTAGGCCGAGGTCACAAGAAGCCTTAGTAATCATTAGCATGGAATCATTCCTACCTCGGCTGGGGCCGACCCTAGCATAATGTCTCGGTTGAGACCAGGCCGAGACTCCCTATGGCACATCTCGGATTGAACGACTATCAAGCCTTTACAGCTCGGCCTCTCCTACGCCGAGGTCATCCACCAACATGGCAGCCGAGCATCTGTTGAACGTTTGGATAAGGACACATGGGCACAAATAAGTTATAACAAGATTATTTTCCACATGTGGGGAGAATATTTCATCATCATTACTTACATGTGGCAGTGACAGATGGCACTCCCCCATTGGTGAGGCTACCACACACATGCACATTACATGCATGGGGGGTACATTACACCCCCTAGGCACTATATATAGGGATCATCCCCTACCTTGCAAAAGGATCCCAGTTATTAAACCCTAGCTGAAACCATGTCTAAATTCACAGTAGGGAGAGAGATCTTGAGAGAATTGTATCCATGGCCATTAGTGCCTTCATTCAGTGATACTACTCACACACTCACAGTGGACGTAGGCCAGATTGGCTGAACCACCTATATTCCGGTGTTGATTCCTCACATTCTCATCTCCTTCTCTTATCTCTTTATATAGCTGTGCTGCCATTGTTATTCATATATTGAGCTTGGAAACACCTTATCTGGTGGTGCTGACTCTTAGCATCATCAATTATGCTAAGAGTTGTCCATGTTTATGCCCACAAAACATCAAATAATCTCAACTAAAATTTCAACTCTTCAACTGTTAAAACCTAGGCACAAGGTAGGTAAAACAAAATAGTCCTTAATAGATACAGAGAGCAGATATACGAGAAAACTTATTTAATAAAAAAAAACTAACTCGGTATATATATATATATATGTATGTGTGTGTGTGTGTGTGTGTGTGTGTGTGTATCAGTACATATATGAGAAAAAAAATGTGTTACGTAAAAAATGAATACATGTTCAATAACAAACAAGGAAAGGGATCAGCTAAATAAAATAACAGCCACTAAAAATTTCCAGTCACCTTAGAAATTGTACCACAGGAGCCAAAAATAGTCACAAAAAAAACGAACTCCGACGAATCAAATATACCCCAGAAAAAATAACTTCGGACGAAAATATCACCTCCAAAACATCCATCGGACTCGCCACGGGTAAACCCGCCACAAACACAACACATCCAAAAATTTATAAACTTAATCTCACAAGTTAGAGAGATAAGGAAAGTGTTTAGAGAAAAAGAAAAACTCTCAAGGTATGAGTGTATCTGAAAGCTTGTAGAGAGAGAAAGAGAGCAAAAAAAATATGTTGGCAGCTTATTCTTTTTAGAGCGAGAGAGAATCAAATAAAAAAATACAACTTCTTCTCAATCCAATACACGGTTATAACACCCCAATATGGTCATATGTAGATAAGTCCACAAAAGGGAACATAATGGACACACTGCAGACAACATAGGCCTTGAGCCAAACAACGACCCACTTGCACACACAAGTCAATAGTTTAAACCAAACCTTCTTGAAAGAGACAAAATGATTTTGACGAAACCATCAAAGCCAAAACGACACAACCACAAAAAATAAACTGCCCTTTTAAGTTTTGACAAAAACATTTAAATTAAAAAATAAAAATGTTCAATCTTTTAACATTTTGTCAACTAACACAAATTAATATAAAAACAAAAAGAATTATAAATTTCGAAAGTAAAATAGAGTAATATGATACTACAAAATTTATGTAACTCAAAAATAAATTCTTAATGTATTGCGTAAAAAATATTTTATCCATCAGGTCAAATAAGATAAAAATAAAATACCAAAAAAAATTAAACTCAAATAAGAGAGAATAAAAAACTCTTTCCATACAAAATACACATGAAATTGTATTTTGACCAAAACATTTTGTACACTTCATAAAAATTATTTTTATCAAAAACTAAATTTATATATTAAATCAATTTAGGAAAATATAATTTGAGGTATAAAAAATAGATTTTAATAAACAATAAATGTAGAAGCATAAAAAATGATTGTCTCAAAATTGAGCCAACAGAAGAAGAATGAGATTTTCAATCTCCCCCTTTGGCGAATTTTGAGATAAACTAAACTGAGACTCAACGACAAAGACGACATGAAATACACACCTCAACTGTACAGATGAGTCCTAAAAAATAGTAGATTACATAACTGAACTAACAACAAGGATTCCTAAAAGAAATGGAAGAGTACATAACTAAACTGACAAGAAATCCTAAATGACTTAAGAAAATTATAAAATACAATACTAAAAGAGTCTCAAATTCTCCCCCTGTTTGTCTCAAAGGGACAAAGGGTAGGAAAGAATCCTACTAAATAAAGTTATTACAACAAACATATGATGATAAAGTGTACTAACAAACAAACTAAAATAAAATTAGTTTGAAACATTGGAACAATCCTTTTGCTAACACATTTTATCTTTCTTAATCCACATAGATTTGACAATAGGTAATGTAGTCTTAAATGGGGTAGCACCAATCTTAACTTCGGGACAATTCGCAACAAAGTCGATTTTCAAAGGGATCCTGGGCATATTATCAACACTACTTTTTTGTTTACTTAAACGCATAAGACAAAATAGTCCTAAATGACCTGTTTTAAGACAACCGTTACACCGATATACATGCCTCGCATTGAATTTCGAACTAACGAGAATATGATGCATTTTGGGATTTTCAGATTTCATAGTCAAATATAAATGCTTGAAGCAAAAATGTTCTAGATGGCCAGATTTTGAACAAAAGTTACACCAAATAGTCTTGTTATAGCAAATTTGAACATTGTTACAAGACTTGGTGGGCTGTTTTACATTAACAAAATTTCTGTTTTCATTTAAATTTAATCTTTTATAACAAAACTTCTCTAAATGGCCCTTTTTAGAACAAAAACCATAATGAAAAATAGGTTTAACAGTTTGACTATTTCTAATAGAATGAATTTGCCTAAATTTGCCTAAATCTGATTTGTCTTGTCCTAATTTCTTAAAACAAGAATCTTCTAAATGACCTTTCTTAGAGAAAAAATTACACTTAAACGGATGTTTAGCATATTGAGCATTCCTAACAGTTTGATTTTGCCTAAATTTGCCTACATCAGAATTATTTTGTCGTAACTTTTTAAAACAAATTTTTCAAGATGTCCAGATTTATGGCAAAAACTCTATACAAATACCGTCCTAACAAATGTGGTATCAAAATCCTCAAATTCAGCATGTTTATAGCTTAGTTTCATTTCGATCGAATTAGAACATTGTTCGCTACAACTATCAAAATTAGTTTCATAAAATGTTTCACCTTTAAAACCAATCCCTTTTAAAGGAACAAATTCATCAACATAGTTATTATGGGATTCGGAAATTAAACGAGAATTATAAAAACTATCAACCTCTTTAGATGCAATCTTAAGTTCTCTTAGGCATTCATCATACTTATCTAAAACAACCTTTAGTTCACCTTAAGATTCATCACACTTAAATAAAACTTCCTTGTTTTTAGATTCAAGAGAGATATTAAGCTCCATTAACATAATAATTCTTTTCTCTAAAAAAGAAACATCATTTTCAAATTCATTTATACGAAATTCAGACTCTTTGGACAATAACTTGATTTGATTGTTTAAAACGTCATTTTTAATCATCAACTTAGAATTAATTTGGACTAAATCAGTGCAGTCCTCAATAGTGTGTTCTCGATGGAAATATTATCTACACAACCTTCTAAATTCGTACTCAAGCACCCTTCTAAAATGGTAGAATCGTCTACATTTTCAGATTCATAAACATCATCAAAATTATTATCAATATTAGATATAGAAGCTGTGAATGTAGAGTGATATTGAGCGGGAGAGGTATAAGATAATTTTAAACTATCTAACCCACACTAATCTATATCTAAATCAGAATCATTAGAACAAGTAGATACGTAGTAAAAGCAACTAAATTATCACAACTAGTATCGCTATCACAAATAGAAATATAACCACATACACTAGATAAATGAGTAGGAGATCGTGAAATGTCCTAAGCCTCTAAAGATGACGTGCAAGATGAAATATCTTTAACTTTCGTTGCACCCATCGCTTGGAAAAATGCATTATCGCTTGTATTGTCATTTTGTGAATAAAGCTTTGCGTCTTTAAAACATTCATAAAGGAATTTTCTAGAAGAAAAATCACCATCACCATATAAGTTTTCCATATTAAAAAATAGATTTTTAAAAATTTTAAAATATAGTTTTTTAAAGGAGTTCAGGGTTTTTGAGGAATAAAAACTTTTATAAAGAGAATCCTGAAGCTCTGATAAAACTTGAAACGACCTAACGGTCACCAGAAAGGACCAAAGGGTACTCGTTAATGCATATTAGGTTATTTAAAACTCTTTTAGACTTTTTGATATAAAATCTATTAAAATTTATAAACTAAAAAATACTCATGCACACTAGTAAGTAAAAGTGGTGATGCATGATATAAAAATAATTTCCTTTAAGAATGAGATGAAGAAAAAAGGAAGCTGACACAATATTTATTCTCGAAGAACCCACTGTTGTGGTAAAACCTGTGTTTGTAGACCCAGGACAACTCACACATCCAAGTCCACAATTACCAATTATAAGTTATAGATTACCGTCCCCAATTACACAATGAATTAAACTAAGAAAATACACACCCTATGACCAACCTTGTCTAAAACAACCTAACTTGACTGAAAATCAATCGACCCAATAATACCCAGGGAATAGTGACTATCACTCACTCACAAACACACACTCAACACTAATATTAATGTTTAAATAAAGATTACAGCAACACCAGTGTAAATAAAATAGTTTGACCAATACAATACCAGTACACCTAGGTACAAACTAAACAACCCCACAACACTGAATCTTACTAAACAATCAAGGTAGTAAAAGTATGAGACACATGCACACTACACATTTAAACCCAAGACCCCGTGTAGATGTGGAATATAGATAAAAAAAATATATAATAAGATTATATTGAATTAATCAGTACTAAAAGAATGATTAAATATTAATTCACAAGTCACAAACCAAGTCTTCCTTAATATTTAATATTCAAGTAAAGATTAATCCTAAAATAATTTAGTTGGCGCAAATTACCACAAATAAAATATAAAATAAAATTTCAACAATTGTGTCGTGCAACTAAAATAAAAAATTAACTTAACACCAAATAGAATATGAATCAATTTAAAGAGGTGTTATGTTAAAATATTAGGTCCAAGTAAAATGAGCACAAGATAAATATGTAACCACTTAGCTCATACAAATTAGGACTTAATTAAAGTTACCACAAGATAGATACTAATATTTTAGTTAAGTCCAAATCGCAAAAATGTATAATACAAAAATTAATCACAAAGATTAAATTCCAAATTTTAGTTTAAGCCAAAGCTATAACTAGGTTTGGATCAAAAACTCATACACACACAAACACCACCCAAGTGTAAAAGAATACAACAAAAAGTATTTAACTTAGGCAATAAAAGGTGTATGAGTCAATTAATTCAATCCAAGTCAAAAGAGTACGAGATAAAGAGTGTATCACTCGACTCGATAAATTAGGATGGGTTTAAAAATTAAATAAACAAAGATGTGATATAACGTCCACAAACTACTTACACCCAACTAAATAAACTGAACACATAAAAGTTCAACTTAGAGGGTATAAATAGTTAGAGGCACAAACCAAATATCTTTAAACATAGATAAATATTTAAATTAAATCGAATTTAAAATAAAGATCATTTTAATAAAAAGAATGTGTGACACACAACAAAAAAACTTAGGTCCAATTTAAGTTTCCAAAGTTAAGTCCAAATTTTAAGAAGTGCACACAAACACCCAAAAAAATAGACTAAGTCCTAAAAGGTGCAAATTAATTTTAGTAATTTTTTTAGTCCAAATGTAAATCCAAGTCAAAATTTAGCTAGTGCGCGCACACACTGAGTTGGGTGTAAATAAGGTCCCAACAACAAACAACCAACAAAATCATACTTAATTACAAAAAGGATCCAAAATATTCACAGTCCAAATTTCAGTCCAAAATAATATGTAGAATATCTAAACGACTAACAGGTATTAGCGTACAAAGAAAACATATCTAAACATAGTAAATACACACACGAGTTCAGATTAGAACACACAAGATTATGCTAAGAGTTGTCCAAGTGTATGCCCACAAAACATCAAGTAATCTCAACCAAAATTTCAACTCTTCAACTTTTAAAACCTAGGTACAAGATAGGTAAAACAAAACAGTCCTTAATAGATACAGAGAGCGGATATGCAAGTAATCTCATTTAACCAAAAAAAACTAACTCACTATATATGAATATATGAGAAAAAAATCGTGTTACCTCAAAAATGAATGCATGTTCAACAACGAATAAGGAAAGGGATCAGCTAAATAAAATAACATCCATTCGAAATCTCCCGTCACCTTAGAAATCCTACCACCGAATCAAAAAATAGTCACTGAAAAAACATACTCTGACGAAACAAATATACCTCCAAAAAAGAAAATCGGGGCCAAAAAATCACCTCCAAAAATACCACCGGACTCACCACCGGGAAAGCTTCCACCAACACAACCCATCCATAAAATTATAAACTTAATCTCATAAGTTAGAGAAATAAGGAAAGTGTTTAGAGAAAAAGAAAAACTCTAAAGGTATGTGTGTATCTGAAAGCTTGTAGAGAGAGAAAGAGAGTAAAAAAAAGGTTGGCAGCTTATTCTTTTTAGAGAGAGAGAGAGAGAACCAAATAAGAAAACAACAACTTCTTCTCAACCCCATACATGGTTATAAAAGAGAATTAATCTCAAATAACAGAGAAAAAAAAACTCTTACCATACAAAATACACATGAAATTGTATTTTTACCAAAACAAATTGTATACTTCACAAAAATTATTTTCATTAAAAAATAAATTTATATATTAAATCAATTTAGGAAAATATGATTTAAGGTATAAAAATAGATTTTAATAAAAAATAAATGTGGGAGCATAAAAAATGATTTCTCAAAATTGATCCAACACAAGAAAAATGAGGGTTTCAGTATTTTCGTTGAAGATAACCCTTTTAGTACATGCAAATGTTGTGTTAAATCTTTCATAAATATGCCATTGTGTTAATTATGAGTTATACCTCTTTCGATTGTTAAACTACCTATTTAATCCGTTCCCTTTACCATTCCCTTAGTTTATGGACATAAATAAATTTCCTTATTACTTGTCCACTTTATCCTTTACCAGAACATTTATTAATTCATTCAAGTTAAGTTGTATTTTCTTATATTCACCACACAACCCATTTCTTGACATGTTCCTTTTTCTTTATATTTTACAATGATCTTCCAACAATTGCATACTTTAACGACATCCACGCCATTGGATATGCGCACCATATGCTATGGCAAGTGATTTTGGGTCTTTCATCCCAGGGCTCCGGGACCTCCTTAATTATCCTAGTGTCATCCGAGTCGTTATTAGTGTGTTATAACATTTTACACATGTATACATTATTTCTTTTTTTCCTTTACCCGGCGAAAGTAAAACCCTGGGTTCAACCCCAACTTGAGTTACACTTTAAAAATCATCATTTTTTGTCCTTTTTACTCAAACATTGATTTTATCCCAATATCATGTCCATTTAGGACCTTCTTTGTGTACCACTTTTTTAAACATTTTTATTTCATAAAAATGTTCCACATTACATAAAATTATCATTTTACCTATTTGTTTCCAAACTTATATTTTCTTCCCCTTTCACAAGTGTTATTTCCCCAAAACACCATTAAGTTACCCACACCAACTTCATAAGAATTTTTGACATGTTAACACTTTTTTAACATTTCGAGTAATATTCTTCTCAAGTTGGAAACATCTTTATTCCATTACTTTCATTTACAAGAAATTATTAACATCTAAGACTACTTTATAAGAAAATACCCCTTTCTTTAGTAATACATGTAATCTTAAAATCTGACATTTTTATCACATTTCAACACCCATCACACACCTTAAGGGCCAAATTTTCTTTATCCCTTGTTTCGTGTTTAAATCTAATAAAAACTTCATTAAACTTGTTTATGTGTTCATCATCAAATAACTACAAGTTTATATACATGAGAATATGGTTTTTAACTACTAAAATCCTATTAAATGGGTTAAGCCTACAATTTATTTTAGAAATTCATAACAGTTTCAAAAATATAATTTTCAAGACTAGGGAACATTTTTGTGTCTTCAACATTCAACAAATGTCCAACTTTTACAAAATCACCCTTTTTGCCAGATAAATATCATTTTCAAAACATTTAATTTCATAAAATGTTTAGCATCAAACTTGTAAAAATGCACCATTGCAATAAAATCCCAAACTTTATTTTCAATAAACTTTGAAATATTCATTCTTATTTTAACCTCATAAAAATAGCATTTTGTAAAAAATTTATTCAATAAAAATGTTAAACACTAAATTACTTAAAACTCGACATTTTATTCAAATGCATCCTACTATTATGATCTAATAACAAGACTATTAATATTTAAATAGAGTCTTAATACTAAGAGTATAGTTTTCCCACCTCAAATGGAGCTCCAACAATGGTATGTTCAAATGTTTAAAAGAATGGGAACCTCCCACCTCTTAAGGTGGCCTTAGAGAGATTGCCTAGACCCACTAAGCTTGGTCCATGAATGCTTCATCAAAAACCCTATTCAAAACTCCACCTTCATCTCCAAAAACCCTAACAACAGCTCCAAAATTCAGAACTTTGTTCATCCATGGATGAAATGGGTATATATGGTTCCAATGTGGTTGAATACTAGTAAAATATGGTTGTAAAAGGTGTATATATGGTGGTATCATGGTGGTTTGTGATGGAGAGATAAGGGAAGAAATGCTAAAATGGTGCAGAAGACCCACCCCCACCCTTTCTCTCTCTCTCTCTCCCTCTCTCTCTATATATCTATCTATCTATCTCTATCTATCTATCTTTCTACATCTCTCTCTCTCTCTCTCTCTCTCTTATTCTAACTCCAATCAACCCAAATAACCAATAAAACCCTTATAAAAACACTCTCAATCCTTGAAATCCCATCTTTGCCCAATTTGGGCTCATCATAGCTCATTACCCGATCAATCAAACGGCCCCCAAAACTTGACAGCACATAAGTGCAACTCGATTTTAAAAAAATTGCACTCGTTCGAACAAGAATGTCCTCTCGTTCGAATGAGAAATGCTTCACATTTGAACGAGCCTTTGAACGACCTTTTAACGTTCTTGTTTAGGTATGCACTAGAGTCTCGTTTGATCTTTGTTTGATCTCCACTTCGAACGACTAGGAAATCTCGTTCGAATGACCTTGAACTCATTCGAATGACTGCTTCCAATATTTTCTCCTAATTCCAAATTTTAACCCATAAACATCCAAAAATTATCCTTAAGATTCCAAAATTTTCAACTATAAATATAACCCCAATAAGAAAGATTTGAATCCCAAAAGCGGGGAAAAATAATAAATTATTGGGTACGGGTATTACATTCTTCCCTCCTTAGGAGTTTTTTCCCCAAAATTACCAATCCATCCATTCCATAAATCTGTTGGGTTTACCAATTCTTATACTATGTCATAATAATCCTTTGTTACTAAACCCTCTAAGTCCTCAACATCTAAGATTACATCGCACAAATTTGAACATAAATTATCACCAAAAAGTTCAGCATGCGACATGCACTATTGTTCACCACCATGTTAACCATCAATGTTGCACAATCATCCTGAGTTTCCACTCACTTTATCATCATGCTCAATCAAGTCCTAGGACTACCTTTGCTAATATACAAAGCATACCGACATCTCTATCGAGCAACCCTCTATAGTGATCGATACTCACTCAAGAGGAAACCGTAATAAAACCAATCTTCAAATACATCATCAAGAACCATTTGTAATCTTAAGACTATATATCCTGCATCCCCATAAAATTTCTGGTCATCGTGACTTAAAATTTTTCCTGATCTTAACGCTAACCTTACATCACTAATTACTCACTTCGAGGAGTAATATATCGACCAAAACATCATCGTGCACTCATTCGAAACCTTCCACGGTGTCACTCTGATGACCCTAGTATTACTCTAGGCGTATCACTTGAAGCACTCACTTGAGTATCGCATCAATTCGCTCACTGTGCAAAAGTAACACTGTGTTCTACGTTGCCTAGAGTTCTAAAACTATACAATGTCCTCAAGTCACCATCCCTATCCTTATAACTAGAGCCACTGACTTCCATGTGAACCAGTCGTAAGGTCGTTAATCCTATGGAAAACAAATACTGTGAACAAATTGTGCGGCCAAAAGCGTACCCCCCGTACACTGAAGTTTGTGCAATAACATGAATACCTCAGATAGGGCGCACCCAATTACTGAGATGCATTTACCATGACATGTACATTCGCACTATAATAGGCCCAACCATTTCGTATCATGACATCGTACCAATTCGATCTAATACATTCATGGGAATACCAATCCTCGATTACCAGAACTGAAAGGGGACACATAAATAGGAATCTAAGGAATAAACAACCTTTCTGAGAAACTCCCATCCGAATGCAATGAACCTTGATCTACAAAAGGTGTGCTTAATCCACATGCTTGAATTATTACAACTTCTCCCAAACGTTTTCCCGGAGTACTGACGTAGCCACATACCCAGGCTCTACTTACCAACTATGACAAATCGTATCATAACTATTCATTCTCAGATAACGAAATCAACGTGCGAACATGTTGTTCTCATGGAAATTCTTATCGCTGACTTCTCTCCTTAGGATTAAAGCGCTTTCCCTCATATCCTTAATGCACACGAACCATTCCAACTGGCAAATACTAAAACATTTGGCAAAGCTGACCTTGTCCACATTTCAAGTGATATAGTGACCAACCTAACACGCCTAGGTCATTGTCATACTATGATCATACCCCAACATTTTCTTATGAAGGACCCATTTAAGCGATACATTCACCTTATAACTTATCTTCGGCTACACAAGGTCGTCACTAAGCTTATCTCCGAGTTTTACCCTAATTGAATTTACGTGACGGTCACACCGATTGTTATTATCATTCCAAGGGTACTAGGTACCACATATGGATACACCTTATAATCCATATCGACTTGGCTAGGCATGCCAAGAACCAGTCCCTACATATCTAGGGTTATCCTAACTTCTACTGTCGACACATGCCGACAATCTAATAATGCTTTGATATTTCCCCATTTTGGGGTGCCACCTTCAAGTACCCCGATGATATCATCAATTTAAGTCCCGAACACATTTCATAGGACCCCTAAAAATCAAGTGTCATTCCATCTACACTAGTTATCCCATGATACTTGAGCATTATCCCCATTCACAACACAAGCTCCCAATTTCTCAAATAAGTCTAATGTTACGTCTTTTCGTGAATAAGTCGTTGTCAAATAAAAGATCGTTAATCAAAAATCCCTTGTGTACATAGAAATACACCAAAACATGTATAATGGAAATTAACGGTCAATCCGCGCTCCTTAATGTGAACAAAAGCAAAGTGAAGCCTAAGTATGATTTTTAAAACAATAGTGAAGGGATATGTATTTAACTAATAACGTGTGAATATTAAAATACACTAGTGAATAAATAAAATGATTAAGTGACAAATATGAGGAGTGGACAACTATGAGATAATGTAAGGGATTAAAATTCACCATTTAACCTAGTTATCTTCATCAATCAATTTGTCTATTTGAAATACCCCGATATATGTACAAATTCACAAATCAACTCTCATTGCAAATGTGAAGTTATATATAGTCTTTTTAGAAGATTAATATTTGATTTCACTAACTCTATAAAAAAATAGATTTAAACATTTTCTAATAAATCACGCGCGAGGGAAAAATTACTAAAAAAATTTAAATCATAAAAAATAAGTTTTTCAGTTGAGAAATTCAAACTGCAATATCTTTAAAAAATTGCCTATCTTTTGTTTATTTAATGAATAAAAATTATAATCTAAATTTACAATTTTCTCTTCGAAATTATTCACCCTCTCTCGAGGCGAAAGTATAAATTGTAAAAATACAATGTTAGTATGCAAAGGGGCGTAATGAATACACAAACTGAACATAAAAATAATTAAGTTAAAGGTTTCATATCACCCCTTGAATGGGGTATTTAGCCTCTCATTTTGGTATTATTACATATTAAATGTAATAATGACATAATAAGATGCATAATAAATAAAATATAATGAGAATAAATAAATAAACCAAGTCTCCTTGAATATAATATTAACTTCCAAAACTTGAATAATAATTGCATTCACAAATCTAAATTTTACAACACTCAAATATATCACTCAACTCACAATTTGTATCTCAATCCCTCATACTCAAGTCACTCTAAGAAAATAGATAAAAGAAGAACTAAAAATAGAAAAGGAACCAAAAATGGGCTCCAAATAGAGCATATAAACTAAAACTATCCTACCCTAAATTCTTTCTCCCCACTTGACTTTTTTCTAGGGTCTCCTTTTTCAAATTAGCACGAGTCTTCTTAAATAAGAGGTATATGGGTCTGGGTAATATTGGAAGGGTAAGAGTGAGGGTAGTTTAGAAAAAAAAGGGGTTAAAAATCATTCAAAACATGTGACTTTTATTTATAGAGAATTGCAGATGCTTGGGTTTTGTAATTTGGGTTTGGCCGGATTTTGGAAAGGTTGGGACAAAGGTGTCGGAGGGGTGGGTAGGGAAGAATTGGAGATGGTTTTGGGTATCGAAGAAGTGGGTCAACAGGTCTAAGTTTGGTGTTGGTCGAGATGGTTTCGGGTTATGGGTTTGGATTCATGGGTTAAGGGCTTCGCCGGAGGTGTAGAGTTATAATGGTCGCCATAATTTTATTCAGGTAAGTGGGTTTTCTGGTACATGCTTCGAATCGGATGGAGATGGTGCCTGGTGGGTGTAGTGGTAGGTTGACGTGGTTCCGGACGGATTGGTCAGCTATGGTGTGGGGGTTAGGTAGGTTTCGAATATGGCTGGTCGACGGGTGGTATTGGTTAGGGATTTTTGGGTCAATCCGGGTAAGAAGAAGTTGGTCTCGAGTTTAAGGTTTGGATAGGGAAAGTGGGGTGTTATGGATTTAGCTTTTGGCTATGGTCGATTTTGTGTAGAGATGAGAGAGGTGAGAATTGTGTCGGTGTTCTGTTTTACCCTAAAAAAATAAAATAACATTATTTACAACTAAAAAAAATAGAAATTAAAATCTATTAAAATTAAAAACTAAAATTTAAAATCCTAATCTGAAAAGACTCAAATAAAAATAAAATAAATAATAATAGTGAACCTAAACTAATAAAATTAAAAAAATTAAAAAATAAGGAAACCGCATATAAAATAATGACGCCTATTATATTTACATAAAAATATTAAAATAAAAGACTCGACGCACAATAACAGACCCTAATGCACACAAATAAGATATAAAATAAATCCTAAAAATATATAAGACTCAAATAAAAGTCTACAAAAAAATAAAAATAAAAACTAAAGCCACATGAGGCTCAGGACTGGTCTAGACTCGGTTTAGGCTTAGGTTCGGGTTTGGGGATAAGCAGGGGACTAGGTTAGGCTCGTTTAACTACATCACTGCCACATTGATGTACTTGACCACTTATTTATAGCAACTGCCTCGAATTAAGCTCGATTGACACCACATATGCTTATTAACCTACAAAACAAACAAATACCAATATAAGTCCAATTTTACCGAGAACTAGCAAGTAAAATGCATCTATTTGAGGTATAAATGTAAAACTCTTGGGTGCTTATCAAAGGTTATTTTCACACCCTAGTTTTTGGTATGAAGGAACATGAAGTATACATAAAGCAATGAATCAAATCTAAGGTAGAATAATATAACTTTATTCATTATTAATAGGTTTACATAGGGTTGAATCACCGCATGGGTGAGTTACATGTTTTTAGTATGCATGATAATATAAAATATTGAAAACCTCAACTCATTTCTCCCATTAGGCTTGATCTATGCCCACACGATCACATACGCAAACAAGTGACTAGTTTCTATCTCTAGTAGTGAAGTGATACTATTCTCTTTCTCCTAGCGCATCTGGAGAAGGAAGGAATTAGCACAAATATGCTAAGTAGGTTCTACCAGTTTTATAACAATTATATAGATATAAATGAAAGTTGGAGTGTGTAGAGAATTAATCTTTAAAACATTGACAATACTATTCTGATAATTCCATAATTATCAGTTTATAAGAACATTAAAGTGTTGGAAGACACAATTCCATACTAACTAGCCCATTTAAGAAATACGATTCATTACGAGTTTATTTAGGATCGTGTAAACAAAGTCAAGAAGTTTTGAACTAATAATCAAATACGTACTAGTTCACTATAGGGTATAGAAGTATATAATCCATCAGTAAAATCATAATAATAATAAACCCAAAAATTTTGGGGGAAATTAACCTGTTATGAACACAATTAAAGTGGCACTCATACGTATGTAGAAAAAATCACGGCTCTAAACCATCTGAGACTAGTAGGCCAAGTAGAAAGTGTTGTGGGATAACAAGTCAGTCTACTTCCCAGTTAATACTACTACTTATAGTAAAAATAGCACAAAATACTAGGGTAATTGAATCAATGGAAAATATTATACAAGTTATTAGATGAGAAGGGTTAAAATTGATTCTTTAGTTCAAGTTTAAATACTTGTGATAATTAAAATATTTATGATGATAAACAAAATACTTAGTATGATAATATAATAACATGCACACACTAAGAGTAAATAGGGCTATCACATAGAGATATCAATAGCAATCTTTCAAGCACGCAAAGTATACTACTGAAAAAGAAGAAAAAAACTACTTTCTTGGTATTTAGTTGGCTTACTATCACATTGGGATATTTGAAAGAATTGGGTCTTGATATTCTATACAAAATATGTGGGTATATAAGTATTTGGGGTTTAATCAGTAATTTTTGCATTAAAACTGTCTTTTTTTAAAGTTCCGAGGGCTTATTTGTAATTATAATGAGACTTTAAAATACTAAACTTAGGCTCATTATTAAACTTTTATGTAAGAGAGTTTTTGTCTTAAAATATTTTGATGTATGTATAGACAAAGTTTGGGGATCAAATTCATAAGTTGGAAAAGTTTATAGGGGTTAATTTGTAATTTATAAAAATTTTCCTAAGTAAAACCTTGTTTTTGCATAACTTTAGCTAGGAATATCCAAACATGGCTTTAGTGTATACCATTTTGACAAAAAAATTTAATAAACATTTTGCGAAAAAATCAGAAATTCCTGAAAGTTTTCTGAAAAAAGTCTTCATCTTCAACCTCTCGAATTTCACTTTTTAGGGTTCTAGATTTTGACCAAGGTTTTCTCATTCAATTCTATACCATTTGAGATTATTCCTTATCAAACTTAACTGAATATTTCATGAGGAATCCAAATATATATGTTTTGTAGATTGACATTCAGTATAGCTCAAGTTCTAAAACTGTGCTTTTTCTTGAAAATTTGACCCAATCTTCATGGATTTGTAGAGTATGGGAAGGTCTATTATGAACGTGGTTTTATTTCTTCTATATGTGAGAGAAATTTTGTTTTGGTTTCAAGGATCAAGATGGGTTGTATATGTAGAATTTTCAATTTTCAATTTTTGGGTTCAAAATACCCTTTTGATTGATTTCATCTCTAGATGAACATTCATGGATTTTAACCATTACACTCGATTAGTCTTAGCTTATAATGAAGTTATATATTTCTTCAAATCTCATTTTGATGCATTATATCAAAATTCACCATTAAAGCTCAAGCTTTAATGGTGTTTCTACATCTTTTTGCTATTTCAGGCTATTTTACACATAAAAGCTTGCATATTATGATTACTCTAACTATATTAACTATACAGAAAACTAATAGAATTGAAAATGAAGCATAAAATGATAAGATACCTAATTAGGGAGAATCTTTAAGATTTAGAACTGAACTATAGGGTGAGTTTTTACTACTAGGATCGTGGTGTATTTATACTACTACATGAGAGGATTTGTTTGGAGCTCATGGGTGGTGAATTTGAATCAATTTAGGTGAAGATTTATTTATGTGTAAATGTAGTGCACATGGGTTCATGGTGGTTTCCTGTGTTTTTTAACCTATTGTGCTGAGATGTGTCAACATGTGGACAAGGGTTGAATTGTTTATTAAGAAGTTTTTAAGTTTGGTCCTTATTTATGTGTATAGTTACTTTTATAACCTTAAAACTGTACTTTTTGCAAAGTATAGGTGTATTTTGGTTAATTCAAAAAGTTTCCAAGGTTTAAATTGTAATTTTATGTTAATTAAGGTCTAAAGGATTGTAACACCCCGTATTTTTGTGCATTTAATATTTAATTAATTCGGGAATTTTAAATTACTTGTGTGTGGAAATTTTAATTGAATTAATTATGGCAATATATATTTAAATATTAATCGGGGAGTAAATGGTTATTATTTAGAAAAATTTATTTACTAAGTAAATAGTAATAATTTAATTACGTCATTTCGGGTATTAATGACGGGGTATGCACTTATCTCAACCGGGAGTCGGTATAGACTAAATTGGGTGTGAAATAAGAATTTGTATAAATTAATTCGGATGCCAATTCTGAGGGCTCGATTGAGTACGGATGGGTCGAGATAGTCAGAAAAGAGTACCCGGGGGTAGTAATTGGGTCTCGGGGTATTTTTGGGCATGACCGGGCCCACACGGGGTGAGTTGGGCCACTTTAATTAAGCCCATTAGACTAAAAACGGGATTAAGGGTTTTTAACCAAATTGGGAGATTAAGGAATGGCAGCCAACATAACTCTAAACCTAGGGTTTGAGAGGAGATTTGGGGGAAAGCAAACCAAGAACAAATTGGAGGTTATTAGAGCCAAATTGAAGGACATCAACAACGGATCAGACACTACGAACACTTACAGGCAAGTGGTTAACTGTTGTGATTTCTAAAAGTTTGATAATCAATTCATACCATAGTGATGTGTGTATGAAAATTCGTTTTGGGTGTGTCACCAAAATCTAAACTGGGTTTTTGTAAATTTATGTACCTTAATGGGATTAAGGGGGAAATTGATCGTGTTTATGATTCCAGAATGTAGAGAACTGAATCAGATGTTAAAATCAGTAAGAGTAGATGGTTAATTACTGTTAAAATAATTGAAATTCGTATTGGGGATTTGAAACCCGGATAATACCCAAATCGGGAAAACCTTGGAATTTATGGATATTGATGATGAAACTAGGTATGTGAGATGTTTAGACCCTCTCCTTACATGGAGGATGTGTTATTTGTATTTGCGTAAGGGCTTAGGTTGAGAATTTAAGCTTAAAGTTTCGTCCATGGCTGATAGTGGTTGGAGAAGATGAATACTGGAACGATCGATCGATCGACCAGGGGAGATCGATCTATCGATGATGGCGAAATCTGAACGGTTCGGCCAGTTTGTTATATAAAGGGAAATTTATTAAAAGTTAAGTTTCATACATTAATAAGTGATAAATAATTATGAAACAAATATTCCTAGCAATTATGGGAGAAAGTAATTGGGACTAGGATAAATTTATGTGGGGCACTTAATGGATGAAATTGAGAGGTTTTATTCCAAAATGGTGAAATACGGATTTAGTGAGTGAGCCCGGGTATATTGGCTAAGCGACGCTAGGGTAGTGAATTAAGTTTGGAGATAAACTAATTAATCTAGAGTCGGGATATAGACTCGAGAAATGTTTAATTTCGGGCCCAGTGAATTGAGTCCGGGTATGTTAATAATTATAGGCAAATATAATTGGGAAAATTATATAAATAAAGGTATGACACATTGTAGGCAAAAATGTGGGTATGATATGATGAGATGTAAATTGGACCAAGTGAGCGAGTCCGTGTATGTTTGTTAAGTGACATTTAAGTGTTAAATTAATTATTGAGAGAAATTAATTAGTTTAGAGTCGGAACATAGACTCGGGAAATGTTGAGGTACGGGCCAAGTGAGAGAGTCCGGAGATAATAGTTGGGTGATACCAAGTTATTAAATTAATAAGCGTGATAATTAATTTAAGTAGAGTCGGATTGTGGACTCGGGTACGATTAAATTAATAAATGTGATAATTAATTTAATTAGAGTCGGATTGTAGACTCGGGTAGAATTAAATTAATAAAAGTGATAATTAATTTAATTAGAGTCGGATTGTAGACTTGGGTAGGATTAAATTAAGAAATGTGATAATTAATTTAATTAGAGTCGGATTGCAGACTCGGATTTGTGTTGATTAATTAAGGTGTAAATTAATTAAATAAGAGTCGGATTGTAGACTCGGGTAAGTATTTAATTAATGGGTGTAATAATTAATTTAATTAGAGTTGGACGATAGACTCGGGGAGGTATTAAATTAATATGTGTGTTAAATAATTTAATTAGAGTCGGACGATAGACTCGGGGAGATATTAAATTAATAAGTGTGTTAAATAATTTAATTAGAGTCGGACCATAGACTCGGGGAAAATATTATATAAATTGAGGTATGAGTTAAATATATTAGAGTCGGACCATAGACTCGGAAAGATGATAAGTTATTAAGTGAGAAAATTAATTACATTGAGTCAGGCCACAGACTCAGGAAATTTCGGGCACTGTACGGGATATTTATTACACGGTAAAGCTAGGGTTTATAATATATATATATATATATATATATATATTGTGTGTGTGTTATTAAATTACAGGTAGTGTACGGGATTTTGAGTACACGGTAAAGTCGGGGTTTATATTATATATATACGGTACAATGATAGTATATATATACGTGTTTATATAGTGTGTGATATTAAATATCAGTTACTAGATATTTGTACAATTTAAATACTCTAATGCTATCAAGGGAGGTTGCGTGATGTGGGTGAATCCCCTAGCTTGAGGAGTAGGTCAAGTATATCCCCAGGTTATAGCGTCCAGTATATATGGGTGAGGGATTTATCTCACTTTCAGGGAAGGAATATGACCACCTCCACTACGTTTATATTTTGGGCCAGGTTGGTGAGCGATTCCAACTTGGGGAACTAGGATTTGTGAGCACACCTAGTGAGATAGCATTTTAGAGGGAATCATCCGGCGAGGGTATACTCGAAGGGATGGATATACGTATGTTATATGTGTGGATTTTGTGGCAAAGGTACGTATATAATAGTAGTAAATATTATATACGGGTAATAATACAGTGTGTGATGTATTTACTTTATATAACTTGTGATACGGTTATATGCTACTATTTAAGAGGAATTAATTAAGTTAATTGTGAAATAACTTATAATTCAGGAATCATTATACTCGGGTTAGAGTAGTATTACAAGGGAAGGTTATACCAGGACTAGTTGGACGGGGTAGCACAACTAGGTGGGGTTAAATTAACCGGTAGTTGTGCACAATAGTGGAGGGGTGAGGTTGTCCACAAGGGAGTGAGACACTAACTTAAATATGAAGCGCATTCATGCATTTTAAGTTACTGCAGTTTAATTCACTTGTTAAATATTTTCAAAATATTTTGGGTTCTAACCCTTGCTATAAAACTATTTTCAAAACCTTTTAAGTGTCCAGCCATAGGGACGCCAAGATTGATATTCTATTCCAGGGGCACGGAGCTGCGGCATATGTGGATGCTAGCAGGAGTTTGGATTTGATGCATCATTCATTCATTCCTAGAGTAGGAATCTTGTATCAGTTTCAGTTTTATTTACGGCTTGTCACCCAGACTTCTCGGTACAGTTTTCAGGTGTAATTTATTCAGGTGTTGAATATTTGTATTGGATTATTTCTTTGGTGGTCGGTGATTTATTCGGCAAGTTGTGTAATTATGATTTAGTTTACTTTCATTCAGTTGTGTGAATGGTTTATATTTTTATTCCGCATGTACTGTTTTGGTTCAAGTAAAAAGGTTAAAATTTGGCACTAGTTTTTGGAATACTAGATGGTTAGTAAGTTTTAAAAAAGTTTTCCACAGTGATGCTAAGGATGATCCAACTGGGATTCCTGTTTTAATTTGGTATAGGACTGATCACCCGGTATTTTATTAGGCGGGGTGTCACAAGGATCAGTTTGATGTAAAGTTGGGTTTAGGGGTTAAATATACCTCAAGTTATCTTACTTTGAAACTTTTAGAAGATATTTTTTAATTTATTAAAACTTTAAGGGGTATAAGTTAATTAACAAAAATGATGATTCTTAAATATAGCTTCTTTCTTCTTTAAAAAACTTTTGATTTTACACACCTTAGGAGGCTTTAAATCATGGTCATAGGTAAATTAGGGTTAAGAAATTCCCGATTCTTACAGTTTACCTACCTAAGAAAAAAAAATTTAGTCCTCGAATTGTACCCTGAAATAAGTCAGGGTATTGATTGTTCATTGCTTCTTCTAGTTCCCATGTGGCTTCTTGTTGATTCTTATGCTCCCAAAGTACTCTAACTGAGGGAATTTTGTTGTTTCTGAGATAATTAACTTGGTGATCGAGAATTTGAATATGATGTACTTCAAACTCATGGTTGGGTTCGACTGAAACATTTTTCTTGTAATGGTATGGGATGGATCTTAAAAATACCGATGTATCTATGACACATGAAATACATTATGGATAATCAATAATTCCACAAGCAATTTTAATTAATAGGCTACGGGGTAAATTCTTTTAGAAACTATGAAAGGTCCAATATATCTGGGGGGATAATTTTCCTCTCTCCCCGAAGCATAAAATTACTTTTCGTGGAGTTACTTTCAGAAACACTAGTTCACTCTCTTGAAATTCTAAGGGTATTCGACATTGGTCTGCATAACTTTTCGGTCGATCATGGGATGTCATTAACTTATCGCGAAACTATTGTATTACCTCTGTGGTTTATTAGACTATTTCTTGACCAAAGTTTTTACTATCTACTAACTCTATCCAATATACAGGGGATATACAAGTTCTTCCGTCTAAATCTTTAAATGGGGCAGCTTTACTACTAGCTTGGTAACTATTTTTGTATGAAAATTCGATAAGAGGTAAATATACATTCCGATGGTCAGACATATCCAACGTACAAGCATGTAACATATATTCTAGGGTTTGAATTATAAGTTTGGGTTCTCCATATATTTGTGGTGGAATGCGGTATTTAAATGAAGTTTAGTACCCATTGTAGTTTGCAATGCATGCCAAAATTTTCCTATGAAATGCGAATCTCTATATGATACAATGGATAAAGGAATTGCATGTGATCGAATAATTTCTCGAATATACATCTTGAAGAGTTTTTAGAATGAATCAATGGTCTTTAAAGGTAGAAAATTGGTAGATTTGGTAAGTCAATCTATTATTGCCCAAATTGAATTATATTCTTGGGACATACGAGGCAGTCCACTAATAAAATCCATAGTAATATGATAACATTTCCATTCGGTGATAGGTAAGGGTTGAAGAAGTCCATCGGGGCCCGGTGTTCTATTTTTACTTAGTGACAAGTACGACATTTCCTTGCAAAATTCTCGATATCATTTCTCATGTCTAGGAACCCATATTGCCTCTTCAAAGCATGGTAAATTTTTGAGCTTCCGGGGTGAATCATATATTTCGAACGATGAGCTTCTTTTAATACTTCTTCTCGTAGAGATGCATCGCCAGGTACATATAATCTATTTCTAAATCATATTCCTGTTTCTTTATCGAAGGAAAATTTTGAAATTTTGGTCGAAAGGTTTTATACAAAAAATCTTGGGCTTGCTGAACTAAGATTTTCTTTCTTAACTTAGGATAAGCGATAATGTTAAAGAGTTTCTTATAGTGGGAAAGTAACTTTAGGTCATATTGATCTATTCTACCAGCAATATCAAAGGAATTTAGAGTATGAAGTCTTGATAGTGGATTTCGACTCAAAGCGTCGGCTACTACAATACCTTTGCATAAATGGTAATTGAGTTTAAATCTGTTTTCTTCCAAACATTCTATCCAACATCATTGTCTTAAGTTCAAGTCCTTCTAGGTAAAGATATATTTCAAAGTTTTGTGATTCAAAAAGACATCAAAACATACACCATAATGGTAACAACGCGAAATCTTTAATGCGAAAACTACGACTTCTAGTTCTAGATCATGAACTGGGTAGTTACGCTCATGAGTATTTACTTGTTTTGACCCGTATTCTATAATTTTTTCATTTTTCATTCACACACATCCTAGTCCTTGTAGTGAATCATCGGTTTACACATCATAACTTACATTGATATGACAAATATAGGCCCCACCGCCATTGTGAGTTAATCAAGAGCCGCTGCCAGGGCACAAATAGGCTGCGAAACACCCAATAGTTAGTCTTGGCTTGCATGAGCTACTGACTGGCCTCAGATAGGCCCCGACAATGCCTATCAACATGGACACTTCCTGGGATCAAACAGGCCATAACACCTTTAAAACTTACTAATGCCTGGAGTCAAACATGCCGCAGCCTTTACTCGTATTTGGTGATTGACACCTGTACAAGGATTCCTTATTGTTCATATTTATCCATACGTCACATGGCTTAGTCATGTGACACCTCCTTTATATCTACTATAAATACAGGAGCTCACCTCATAATTGAAAAAGGGAGAATTACCCGGCGAAGCCCTGCCCAACTCCCAGCTCTCTCTCTAGAGACTACCACACTTGGGGACTTTCGTTCTCTACATCCGGAGTAGGATCAACCCATAGCAGGACTCATCCTTGGTTGTTTATCTATCAATTTACATGTATTCTATTCTATTCTCCCTCTTGTACGCCTCTTATGGCATTATAAACATATACACACTACATACATAATGAAAATGACACATCAAAGCGGATGTAGGGAAATTTTTATAGCCGAACCACTCTATATTCTGTGTTCTTTTCCTTATTTCTTCCTATCCATTTATTCAATACTTGATATGATGTACGAGAGTGACTTGTGTCTAGTTTCTCGTATCATCAATATGGCATCATCTGTGGGAACGAGGTATTTCTATCTTGTTTCTTCTTATTTAGATTTTCAAAAGCCTTATTTCATAAATGGGGACCCCCTGGGTTATAATCCTTTGGGTGATATTTTGGTTATCGAGCCCTTACATTTATGTACAACCCGGTGAAAGGATTATTCTTTTTCAAATCTGTTTACTGGTCTTCCTTTTTAGGACAATAGATGTATTTTATATACCCCGGTGATGTTACCTTACTTAGTAAGTGTTGAAAAACACTTGGGGCGATGTCCTCCTAAAGGTGGGTAAGTAGGGAAGAGTTTTATTCACTTATTTCTGTCTTTTATGCCAATGATATATGTCTTATTACCAAGTTGGTGCTTTCACGCCCAGAGGATGCTTCACCCTTGGTAAATTCCTAGTAGGCATCCTCTATATATATTCTATGACTTGATCTCAGGTCCTCGGCCTATTTTTGGGTTCACACCCTCAACTGCCACAAGGAGGATGCAACGTAGCAACCAAATTGCCTTTAGGCTGCAGCCCTTCAATTGCAGTTGGTTTATATTTTAGTTTACCATATGGGCAAAGTGGATTATGGAGAATTGTCCTCAGATTTAATTCTAGTGAGTTTCCTCTTGAGAAGTCCACGACAGTAACTTCATCTGTGCAACCGACCGTGGCCGCAGGAGTATAACTTTTTAGATTACCAAAATTCTGCATTCGTGTTATTATACTTATCGTATTTACTACATTACTTGATTTTATCACCACTGTTTAGTTCATCTCAAAGCATATATTTCTAAGAGACTAAAACATCATAGGCCATGGCGGGAACGTCAAAGACAAGTACGGAGTAGAGTGAATAAGTCGCCCAGTTGTTGAGCTACATTGATCGCCTGTATGACTCTCAGTCTACACTCCGAGAACATGTTATCTTCCTGATGGAGAGGGTGCTAACACTTGAATTTGTGGCCTTAACCTCAACACAAGTCACAACAGTAGAAGCTACAACCTTCACTACTATGAAAAAGTCCATGACAGAAGCAACGATGGCATCCGCCAAAGTTTAAAAGAGAAAGCTTGACCAACCAAAGTCAGAAAGAGGCTATAAGACCTACACCCTGTTAATTTACCAAATTGGAGACATTTTTGAGCTCATCTAAAAAGATAAATTGCTCCGTTGGCCTGAGAAGTTGAGGTCCTCTCCTCATAAGAGGGACGGGGCCAAACAGTGCAGTTTCCACAACAATCTTAGCCATGACACGAACAACTGCCATGCCCTGAAGAGTGAGATTAAATGGCTCATCAAGAAGGGATCGCTTCAGCAATTCCTGAAGGATGCTTAGGGGGTGCAGAAGATATCTGGGGGACTTCTTCCTAGATTCTAGCCTTAGTGCCTATTTGTTCATATTTTCCTCTTCTTGAACTCCATCTGTGAAGCTTTTGTAGCTATATCTCAAAGGCCTTTGTGTTTTGTTAAAGTAAATATATACATATATCTACATGAATGAATGTCAATTATTAGTCATATATTAGTCTTTCCTTTCCTTCTTAGAAATCTAATGAGGGGCCTTCGTCTTAAACAGACTTAGTGGATCGGGATGACCAATTATCCTGGAGATTATTTTCTTATTTTTGGAGGAAAGGTCTGTAGAGGATATTGCCTTGGTTGTCATTTGCACAAAATGCAAAGCCACGGGGGCTCATAATGCCCGCTCTCAGCTTTCAGGATGTTTCAATTAGCCATGAGGGCTCATAATACCCATCTAGGTAGGGCTAGATATATATTCAATTGTAGCTAAGCATCATAATACCTAGCCTGGGGAGGCCTCATAATAACCCAAAGGGGACAAAGACTTAATCGTATGCGGATAATCCAATATCTCCCCAACGGGGCCAAAGACTTAATCATCTACGGACAATCCTATGTCCATTCAAAGGGTCCAAAGGCTTAATCATCTACGAACAATCCAATATCTATTCAAAGGGACCAAATACTTAATCATTTGTGGACAATCCTATATATATTCAAAGGGTCCAAAGACTTAATCGTCTGCGAATAATCTTGTATTTCTTATAAAAAATGTAGGCGTCAGCCTCACTGGTCACAGCCTATTCTCAAGTTCATAAGAACATGCAAGTAAAAAAAGACAACATATTATTCAATATTTAGGAAGGATGTAGCAATCAAAGTCCACAGCCTAGAGGGATTTTGCATCCATGGTAAAATTTTGTTCGGCATCATTTTACAACTTAGTTGCAGCCTCCAAATTCAGTTTTGTAATAGACGATTTTTTACATGCCTCAAAGCAAGAGGATTGGGCCTTCTCTAGGTTAGATTTATGAACAGACTCAGTGGCCTGCTGGAGTGTGTATAGGCCTTCATATTTTAACCTTTTGGTCATAACAACCTTTGGAGCCTAAAGTTTGAAATTTTTGTTAGTATCTACAAAGTTCAAAAAATAAGTGCAAGTGAATGTACTTACCTGCAGTAGGCTGTGGAGGGTGTATTCCTCCCAATTCTCATGATCTTCATCCATCAGTCAATTAAGATCAATGGCGTATAGAATCCTCGTCATATTCCTTACTGCCTTGGAAATTGTATACTAGGAAGAATTTGGATTGGGCTGCCTCAGTTGAGGTTGTGTATTACCTTGAAAATCCACTCTGGCCTCCCTTGAGGAGGGGGAAAGTTATCATTTACCCCTATTATATTGTGCAGAGGGAGATAATCGATTGACATTGTGGGGCTAAATCCATCTTAAATATTCCCATCTGAAGGTACTAGACCTATCGCGATAAGTTTAGGGGAGATTCATGATCAACTTATTTCTCCCTAGCACCAGCATCATCAGGGGCTACAGATCCATCTACCGAAGTTTCTACCTCAGTTCTGGCCATAGCAGTTTGCTCAAAAGTGGTAGTGGCAACAGCACTTAGCTCAGTCGCAACTGATTTTTCTTTTGGTGCACTCTTTCTCTTCTTCCCTTTTTTGGGAGGTGCATTAAGGATAACTACATCCTCATCCATTTTCGTGAGCAGGGTAGCCAAAAGCTCACGGTTAATCTCTTCCCCTAAACAAGCACACCACCAGCGATCAAATAAGATACATAAATTATATATATTGGTTGCGACATCATTAACATTATATTCAAAAGATGGAGAATTACCTTACGCAATCATACTTTGTAGAACTTTCTTATTATTAAAGTAGCCACTATTGAAAAGGGTCACGAAAGTGACCAGGTTACTCAATTTTTTGGACGATTTGCTGAAACCCATTGCGTCCCCAACTCTCTTTTTGCCTTTGCTGTTAAGCCCTAGATTGTAAGAAGCTCCACATAAATGGTAATGTCTACATAAGCCGTAAAAGATAAATAAGTTGGAAAATATTGAAACGATTGTAGTATTAAAGGCACATCACATGTATTATTAGGATGCCCCCATGTCCGTAAAATCCTATATGTTTTCTCCCTCTCACACTCTTGGGGATGGATTTCCCAACTCTCCCCGAAAACATAGAAAAATTTGCCTTTCTAGTTTTTAACACTAGAAGTCCTCTCAGTGTACAAATATTCTTTATTACCCCACATAGTGAAATAATGTACCATGCAAATTCAATGAAATTCTCCTTTGGCCTATAAAAGTGGAAAAACTTTGCGGGAGTGATGTCCCTCCCAAGTTCTTCTGCCAAATCATCAAGGTAGGAAAGATGGCCCTCCAGCCGTTGGGATCTAACTAGTCTGGAGACAAGTTCATGGCTTCAAATATTCTCCTAACTGGGATTGAAATTATTATCCGCAACCCTAGGAGGAAGGCGTGCAGAGGAAAGAAGATACCCTCATTGGGAACAGTGAAACATGATCTTTGTTCCACAGATGGAAGGAAATGGATTATAAATATAGGAAATTCGAAAGCCGCTGTAACCTGGGAAATCAATTCTTCGATCATGATGAACTTTTAATTTAGAGACGCGGGAGGTCTGGAAATAGCTTGGTCGTAAGATTTTGCGGGAGTATTCCTAACGTCTGAAGGGGTTTAGTTTGGGTCGGGGCATTTTTAGGCCAAACCGGCAACCCAGAAGGGTATTTTGGTAATTTTAAAAATTGAGGAGTTAAGACCCACGAATTTTGAGGGTTATTTATTAATAATTAGTAAGGCCACTAAGGCCATTATCATCCAAAAGCAATAAAAGTGGGCTACGGGAGTTAGAGAGATGTTACCATAGGGTTCCAAACCAAAATCACCCACCATCGCCATTCAGGAAGGAATTGTGACTGGAAAAGAAGAGAGAATCAACCTTAATCATCAACAATGAATAAGAAGACCGAACTTAAGGCAAGTGATTTGGTTTCATTACTTGCAATGAATATTTCTCCATGTTTAGTGTAGAAATTAACATATGTCATGAAAAATTGATGAAAACCTAATGGAATTGTTAGGGATTGCATGTAGAATTGTTCTGGACGAATTTAGTATCCAAAGCATAGCATTTGATGATGTAAAAATGAATTTAAAAAGGAGTTTTCGTGTTCAATTAAATTATGGGTTCATGTTTTTAGGGTTTGTGGCAAAATTGGGGATTTCTGGATTTTACATGTTGATTTGAAAGAATTGATCCAAAAACTATGTTAGGAAGTGATCTAGGGTGGTTTAGAAAAATTTAAGAACCTTAAAATCTGATTAGTATGAATTTAGGATGATTTTGGAGATGAGAAAAGTTGATAAAAACAAAATGGGTGAAATCTGGGCACTTTTGGAAATTTCGTTAGAAGACCAACCCAGGTCGTTCGAACGACCTCGTTCGAACGAGACTTCTAACGAGATTCCAGTAGCCCTTCTTACGAGTTCGTTCGAAGACCTTCGTTCGAATGACACTCGTTCGAACTATCTCGTTCGAAAGAGATTTCTAACGAGTTGACAGAATGAGCTTTTACGGTCGATTTTTGTTTCGAACTTCACATAGGTTTATTTATGAGTATTATTTTTGGTTGAATTTTAATAATTTCGTCCATAGAGAATTAATGTTGGGAACTTATGAACACTTAGACTTGAGGAAGACCAGTAGGTATGTTGTGAGACCGGAGTATAATTAGGATTAAATTTGGAGAAGTATATAAAAGACTTAGTAACCTTTATGAGTTAGGTTTTAAGTACTTGGAGCTACGACGTGAGAAGTGTCGGCGGTCTATATTGTATATTATCCGGAGACTTGTAAATGTACAAAAATTTAATGACGGTATTGCGATGTAAAATATACCTCTATTAATATTATAAGATATCTAATATGTGTGAATGCTTAGTATATGGACTTATATGTGTATAACATAGCTACCATACTTGCTATCACGGGAGGCCGGCTTTCGATCAGGGTCATCTAATCTTTGTGTGCCTACGGGGGGATTTAGATTGGTACCTCAAGGACATAGGTCTATGAATGACTTATTGGTGAGTTAATAAGTCAGCTGACCATGGGAGCGTAGGTATGTGTGTGACCCATAGGTATGTGAACTATATTCGCCTCCATTATGTGTGATTGCTGTTTATTGAAACGGTTCCAGAGAGATTCGGAACACGTGGTTCTTATGTACGGGATGTATCGGGATCCGATAGCAGAGTATGTTTGCACCGCAGCTTAGCCTAGGGGTGTCCTTATTGTATATTTATGATGAGATTAATATACTTGTAATTGAAATGGACTTTTAGTAAAGTGTGAATTTGAATACTTGTAACATTGTAAATAGAGTTAAAAATTGGTGAATCACAAAATGACTATTATAAGTAAATATGAGAAATAAAGTGGGAGACTCACAGTTTAGTTGGAAATGTTAGGTATTAACCCTTACATTATAATGTAAGTTCAGTTGTGGATTGGACTAGTTGGATAGTGGTATAACTAGAACGCGTACGGGTACGTTAGGAATGCACAATTAGATGAGGGGTGAGGAACTCATGTGAGTGCATGCACTATCATGTATTTTATATCCATTGTTTAATGATATTAAACACTTTCTATATTTTAAACTGTTTTCATAATCGGGATCTGACCCGTTTGCTTTCAAATCTATTTTCTTGTAAAAACCTTTTAGGTGCCCAACCTCATGGACGCCGAGCTTAGGAGTTCCATTCCAGTGACATGCTGGAGCTGCTGTGGAAGTTACGGGAGCTCGATAGTAGATGCCTCCACTTTCCACTTTGACTCCATTCAAATTTATCCATCTCTAGGGCATGTCGCCTTTTCTCTTAGAGATAGCTTATTTACTCAGTCCAATTTCAGTTTTGGATTTAATTAAATTAGTGATTCAGACTTTGTATTTGGTTTTATTCATTATTCGGATTATGCAAAGGAGTGTTCCTCCAGATTCATTTTATTTCATCTTTATTCTATTGTGACTGTGATGTGATAGTGGTATTATTATTTTATAATTTAATTTGTTGCATGCTAATCTTATTTAATAAATAGACAACTCACTTTTTAAATATTAGGTGGATAGTAATTGTTTAAAAATGTTTTCGACAGTGATGCTATGAAGTGAACCAACTTGACATTTTGTATTAATTTGAATAAAGGAGTATCTACCCAGTATTTAATTAGACGGGGTGTCACAGGTGGTATCAGAACATCAGGTTCTAGTGTCCTTTAGGATCTGTTCGGCTTATTATGCTTCCAGCGTAGCTTTCTATGATATAGAGCCCTATGATTAGGATTGTTGATTTCTTTAGTGAAATTTCGTTCCCCTGCTTCTATATATATATGCTAGTGAATCTTATTGGCAATCGGGTGTGTTTATGCGCCAAACAATGTAGTACGTCAGGCGAAGGCAGTTGGGAGAATAGTAGGAGGCAAAGATCAGATGAGGTTATTTTATTTGTTTAAGGAAAGATGACCATAGTTGAAGTCACCGATATTATGGAATGGAAGTCCTGGACGGTGCAGTCGGCCAAGGCGCGACTTGTGACTTCCAGGCACAACTATAGTAGAAAATGGGGTCAAATTAGACTCACCCAACAGGGTTGGAACGGGAGAGAAAGATTTAGGTGAAACATTAAAGAGGACCAGCATCGGATATACTCGAAATGTGGAGATGGCGTGTACTAGCCAAACGAACGTAATATATATCCAAAGTCTTGGACATATGTTAGGGTAGGGCCAGTAGAGAATGAAAATTTGGGGTAAAATTTTCTTGGCGCGTAAGAGCGGAGTTTTAATGGTGATGGGAAATCGCCACACTTAGAAGTGGAATGTGACGTCGGGAGAAGGCGTACACGTATGGTTGACCATAAATTCTTTCATCAAATGTTCAGGGTGAAAGGTGAATATTATTCTGAACTCACATAGGAGGGCCGGACAGAGGTCCCTTTGTGAGGAGGAATTTATTTATGTAGCAAAATTTACACAGGGTGAAGTAGGTGAAATGGAGAAGATGATATTAAAGGGAGAATTTACGTACAAGAAGAATTGTTAGCTCTTCAAGGGAAATTTTTCTTGGAGGGTCAATGCAGATGGTAATGTCGCATAGTGTTAATTTGGAGATAAACATTTCCTTGGGTGGGGAGATGCAAGAATCGAGAAATTTATATAGAGTAATACTGAGGGACACGGTGTTGGTGAAGCACCACCAGGGGAAGACCCAACGGAGAACCCATTAAAATGATCCGGATAGCTGAATTATTACGGAGCGATGGCGATTTCAGTAAGAGATTTGGAAACTAGTAGCGTGTTCCTTAGGTCCATCAAGATAAGGGAACATTGGAGGTAGTCATCAGGCTCGAGACTACCAATGTCCGAGAGAAGGACCACTTTAACATGGTCAGTGTAACCGAAGATAAATGGAGTGTGAGTAGAGGTATTTTTTGGGGAGTGAAACCCGTGTGTTATAAATGTTTCTCGATGCAAGTTTAGGGATCAAGGTATTATGCCTGGCAAGGGAAACAGTTATTGAAATATTCGGTTTGGTACGGATAGGTGTGTTAAGTCCAGGAACCATTTGAGCACCCAGGACGATTGTCAGGATAGATGTATAAGTTATATTCTCAGATGAGGTTGCATGTCGTGTGTGGCATGAACGAGTTTCTACAATTGTTATTATTTGTATTTTACTTGGGAGTCGAGTTTAGTGAGTATCGGCAATTTTATTATTTATGTGAATATTTTCCCTGATAGTGTGGGGGTTACTTTTATTGTCATCCACAGATGAGGAATTGGTATATTGATAGCGATATATACTTTATTGAATTTGCTCATTTTAGTGTTGTACGAGTATGATATTATCCTAATTATGGTTTTATAATATGCTCATACTGATAGTGTGCTGGTGTTGCAAGTTTATCGGGGTTACTACCTTGGGGTAGAGTGTTTTGATCTGGCAAGGCCCCATCTGTGAGAGGGCCGGGCTCGTAATTGTATATTTTTATATATGTATATACATATTGTTGTGATTTCAAAAAAAAGTATAATGGTCTCGGATATTTAATCCCAGACTGCGTAGGGATTTACTTGGTATGATTCGTATGAAATCGATTTACTAGTGAGTGAAAACATTTAGCTGGTTATTATAATTAATGCTCAGGATGTAGTAATAAGAAGAGTGCATCGTTTTATCATCCTTTAGAGAGTTGGGAGTTTATGCTCATAGTTGTGTGTCTGGGAACGGGATTTTGGGAGTCCCGATTATATTTGCATGCTGTATATGGAATGTGATTACCATCAATGTCAAGAGAAAGTGTCTTTCGGAAAGAGTTACTTGTGTAAGTGTAATTGAGTAAGGAGATGTAACTTTGTTGTTAAGAGTTGGGAATATAGGGGTACATGTTATGGACTTAGGGCTTAACGGATTTCGATGATTGACAATGTTAGGTAGTAGTGTATCGGGGGGTTCCTTATTTGGATTTCGCTTTGCGAGACATCCCACGCATGAAACTTAGCGTAAGGTTGGTAGTAGGGGGATGTTTGACCATTCATCCATAAATTCGATACCTCGATCGTTATGTAGGTAAGTAGTTATAACGAGAAGTTAATAAGGTAAATTACGATGTAAGGCCAGTAAAGCCAATTGTTAGTAAAGAAGTACTGATAATGTTGGTTTTGTTACGACAAGTTGAAGGATGCATTGAGGTTAAGGAGGATTTAGGATTTCAAATTCAGAGGTGATTGGGAACACCAAGTAGTATATCCCCGTTGAGAATGCTGCGGCAATAAAGAGTTTGGAATACGTATGAAGCATAATTAATGTTTAAAAACCGTATGAGTGGGTTATAAGGGGTTTAGATATCTTGGTTGACTAAAGTAGTATCGTCAGAAGAAGGGATATAGATGGGTGAAATTATTACTTATGGGATTTAGTGTCGTAAAAGAAGGCATTAATGAGTATACTCGTGTGTAATCAGTGTAGCACGTCCGAATTTGATAAAAAAAGGTAGTGGAAAGCCATTTAATAAGGGGATATCTTCTGAGAAGGAAAAATATTTAATTATTATGGGAAATTTGGAGTAGAGTTCCGACCAATCGAATGTTGAAGGTGTCTCAAGAGGGAATAGAAAGAGTATGTCAATAAGGTATATAGGGTACAGATGTGCATAACGTGGTGAAAAGTGGAAGGGTCGAAACTTTTGGGTACACGCTGATAGAAGAAGAAGATCATTAAGTATCACTTAACGAGAAGAATGATACGTTAAAGTCGGTATTGAAAGGGGTGTAGTGAGTAGTAGATCGGTTGGGGTAAGATGATTAAACAGATAATTTTGTATTAAGCCGACGATTCCAGGGATGAAAGACTTAAGTTGTTAAATTTCCTTGAGGGGTTACCAACTTCTAGATAAGTAACGGGTCACTTCGAATATGTGGGACAGGTTGTCCAGAAGGAGAGAAATGGTTATATACCTGGGTGATTTACACTATTAGATGGTGAACACGCCGGTACGTGGTCCTACGCAGTATCGTTCAGAACCAATAGAGATCCCCAAAAGCCACCTTCAATGTGGGGTAGTAAGAAGTAGTGGACATATGTTTCATTTCGAGAAGATTGAATCACATATAGCCCGAGGTGTAGGGGCAAGGTGATTGACGACGGGTGAATTGTATAAAATAAAATTTGGATTCATTGCGTTCTTTTCATTTCCAAATGGGACAAAATTAGTAGGTGTAGTACATTGTGGTAATAGGGAGAGGATATTATCAAATGGTAGAGTTGGGAGAACGCACTCGTATCTATTTTATAATGGGCAAGGAAGTCCATTTTGTTTTTTACGGGAGTCGCTCACCTGCGCCTGTCTATGATACTCCGGCAACCCTATTGAATAACAGTCTAAGTCGCACGATGACTATCGTTCCGCGGAAGAGCTAAAGCGAACCGTGTTTTTCGTTACGCTTGGCACAAATCATCAATGAGTCCGGGTGAGAACACAAGCGCTTTTGAGACTCTTGCTTCCTAGGACCAGAACATTTAGAAGAAAGAAATCCGTATATAAACAAAACAATAAAGCTTTAGATTCAAGTTTGGAAGTGAGGAGGCTTACAATTGTTTTATGAAACACCACCTGGCTGAAGAAGTTTCCCTTGTGTAAAGGTCACAACGCCGGGAACATAAATTCAAAGAAGGGGCAAGACTAATCTGATGTGCTATTGATTTCTTCCAGGATGGGAGTTTGGTGTGTTGTTAAAAGCGGGAGTTAATGCGTCGTGAGGTGCGGACGCACAATAGTATTGAGAAAATGCGGCCAATAATGTATAGGCTATATTTTATTCGAATGTTGTTTAGTAAAAGCACAACATGAGGTGCTTTTATTGAAATGTAATCTGATAAAGTATCAAAACTGTTAAACAATCTTGTTGTGAAGTGAGGGCTTTAGTGATCGGACATGATACCTAATTTTCCAGGTTTGCCTTACTTTTTCGAATTTTGGGACAAAATTCCATTATTAGGGGGGAAGTATGTATTACCCCATATTTTTATGTCTTTTAATTATGAGGTTAATTAAATGGAATTGCTTTTAATTATGGGATGTCTTAAAAATTATATTGGGATAATTAATTGGAAAAATTAATTCGGATTTGAATGCTAGCGAGATGAGAGTTAGTATTTGGTTATTATTATGATGTTGAATATTACTGTGTAATTATGGTAATATGTGATCATTGAATTTATTAAAAATATCGTGAGTTAAAAATACAGCATTTTCGGTAATTTAGTTGGGACGCGCGTGCTAGTCGTTTCAGGACCCAATTTAATAGATTTAAAAGTATTTTATTTTTATGTCTTCTGTATGAGCTTTTTGAGTGCGCCAACGTGTTCGGAAGGTTTGAAATAGTCAGAAAACACTAGCCGGGGGTTCAGAAGGGTATTTTGGTAATTTTAAAAATTGAGGAGTTAAGACCGACGAATTTTTAGGGTATTAATAATTAGTAAGGCCACTAAGGCCATTATCAGCCAAAAGCAATAGAAGTGGGCTACAAGAGTTAGAGAGAAGTTACCATAGGGTTCCAAACCAAAATCACCCACTATCGCCATTCTGGAAGGAATTGTGACTGGAAAAGAAGAGAGAATCAACCTTAATCATCAACAAGGAATAAGAAGACCAAACTTAAGGCAAGTGATTTGGTTTCATTACTTGCAATGAATATTTCCTCCATGTTTAGTGTAGAAATTAACATATGTCATGAAAAATTGATGAAAACCTAAAGGAATTGTTAGGGATTGCATGTAGAATTGTTCGGGACGAATTTAGTATCCAAAGCATAGCATTTGATGATGTAAAAATGAATTTAAAAAGGATTTTTCGTGTTCAATTAAATTATGGGTTCATGTTTTTAGGGTTTGTGGCAAAATTGGGGATTTCTGGATTTTACATGTTGATTTGACAGAATTGATCCAAAAACTATGTTAGGAAGTGACCTAGGGTGGTTTAGAATAATTTAGGGACCTTAAAATCTGATTAGTATGAATTTAATATGATTTTGGAGATGAGAAAAGTTGAGAAAAATGAAATGGGTGAAATCTGGTCACTTTCAGAAATTTCGTTAGAAGACCAACCCAGGTCGTTCGAACGAGACTTCTAACGAGATTCCGGTAGCCCTTCTAACGAGTTCGTTCTAATCCCTTCGTTCGAACAACACTCGTTCGAACTACCTCGTTTGAACGAGATTTCTAATGAGTTGATAGAATGACCTTTTACGGTCAATTTTTGTTTCGAACTTCACATAGGTTTGTTTATGGGTATTATTTTTGGTTGAATTTTAATAATTTCGTCCCTAGAGAATTAATGTTGGGAACTTATGAACACTTAGACTTGAGGAAGACCAGTAGGTACGTTGTGAGACCGGAATATAATTATGATTAAATTTGGAGAAGTATATAAATGACTTACTAACCTTTATGAGTTAGGTTTTAAGTACTTGGAACTACGACGTGAGAAGTGTCGACGGTCTATATTGTATATTATCCGGAGACTTGTAAATGTACAAAAATTGAATGATGGTATAGCGATGTAAAATATACCTATATTAATATTATAAGATATCTAAGATGTGTGAATGATTAGTATATGGACTTATATGTGTATAACATAGCTACCATACTTGCTATCACGGGAGGTCGGCTTTCGATCAGGGCCATCTAATCTTTGTGTGCCTACGGGGGGATTTAGATTGGTACCTCAAGGACATAGGTCTGTGAATGACTTATTGGTGAGTTAATAAGTCAGCTGACCATGGGAGCGTAGGTATGTGCATGACCCATGGGTATGTGAACTATGTTCGCCTCCATTATGTGTGATTGTTATTTATTGGAACGATTCTTGAGAGATTCGGAACACGTGGTCCTTATGTACAGGATGTACCGGGATTCGATAGCAGAGTATGTGTGCATCGTAGCTTAGCCTAGGGGTGCCCTTATTGTATATTTATGATGAGATTAATATTTTGGTAATTGAAATGGACTTTTAGTAAAGTGTGAATGTGAATACTTGTAACATTGTGAATAAAGTTAAAAATGGGTGAATCACAAAATGACTATTATATGTAAATCTGAGAAATAAAGTGGGAGACTCACAGTTTAGTTGGAAATGTTAGGTATTAACCCTTACATTATAAAGTAAGTTCAGTTGTGGATTGGACTAGTTGGATAGTAGTATAACTAGAACGGGTACGGGTACGTTAGGAATGCACAATTAGATGAGGGGTGAGGAACTCATGTGAGTGCATGCACTATCATGTATTTTATATTCACTGTTTAATGACATTAAACACTTGCTATATTTTAAACTGTTTTCACAATCGGGCTCTGACATATTTTCTTTCAAATCTATTTTCTTGTAAAAACCTTTTAGGTGCCCAGCCACAGGGACGCCAAGCTTAGGAGTTCCATTCCAGTGACATGTCGTAGTTGTTGTGGAAGTTGCGAGACCTCGATAGAAGACGCCTCCACTTTCCACTTTGACTACATTCAGATTTATCCATCTGTAGGGCATGTCGCCTTTTCTCTTAGAGACAACTTATTTACTCAGTTCTATTTCAGTTTTGGATTTAAATAAATTAGTGATTCAGACTTTGTATTTGGTTTTATTCAGTGTTCGGATTATGCAGAGGAGTGTTCCTCCAGATTCATTTTGTTTCATCTTTATTCTATTGTGACTTTGATGTGACGGTGGTATCATTATTTTCTAATTTAATTGGTTGCATGTTAATCTTATTTTATAAATTGACAACTCACTTTTTAAATATTAGGTGGCTAGTAATTGTTTAAAAATATTTTCGACAGTGATGCTATGAACTGAACCAACTTGACATTTTGTATTAATTTGAATAAAGGAGTAGCTACCCGGTATTTAATTAGACGGGATGTCACATTCGCAAAATAAGAATCTACCATAATGCAATTGGGACACTCCTAAAGCAGAAAAGTCCCAACTGCCACCAAAGGTTCTATCAAAGTGATTTTGGGAGGAGGAATTCCAAAATAATTTCTACAGAAGTCGTCTAAAATATCTGAAGGATCCCAACTCATAGAGACACAACAATACCTGGAAAGAATAAGGGATCCGCAGTTAGGTTCCGCATCCAATATGGTCCGAAAAGGCTCTTGGAGGCCGCAGTAGATGCAAATAATTATAATAACAAATTAACAACAAGTCTATAACGAAGAGAACTCAAAATTGTAGTCTACAAATAAAATTTTCTAACTCAAACCTACAGGTTGCAACTGATAGGAGTGATAGACACAAGCAATGGGAAGAGGTAGCACTAAATTTGCTACCCTCCATGGTCAAACATACTAATGGGCAGGTTAAATAGTCTAGCCTAAGGCAAATCCTTTAGGCCACAGATCTTTAATTCGAGAATTAAAGGTCGCAACCAATCAGTTCAAAACAAAAGACCAACTAGGGGAATTATAATTACAAGTATTAGCATATAGTCACAGAAAGGTAGTGAAAGTCACCTTATCAACCGCAGAAGAATTCATAAACAAGTAACTGTGTGAATCTCACAAGCTCAAGGATGGAAAACCTGTGATTCTAGGGTTTGGGCTAAGAACATCAAGAACAATTTATTAGTATTCTTAGCCAATATTTGATTTCTAAATATGGGTAATGTGTGGATTAAACCCAAAAAGTATGAAATTAAAATGGGACCTCTAACCTAAATCCATTCTCAATACCTAAACTACCGAAAAAATCTAACACAGTTCCCAATATACCGATATCATATCCAATTCAAATATTAACCCAAAATCCCAGATATCCAAATAAATCGTATGAAGATGTACAGTAAAGATTTGTTATTATGAAGAATAAAATGGGTTCACAGAGATTCCAAATAGTTGAATTGAATAAGCAAGTACGAATCGATGACAACAAAAATTAAGAGATATATAAGTGGATTGGGGAGTTACCTTGAAAATAAAGAATGGTTGCACCACCAACAAAATAACCTCAAGACCACCTTGAACCACCACAGAATTCATTGACAGCTTCAAAGGGAAAATGGATAGAAGTTGGATCTCGATTTTCTCTCAAAGGGTTAGAAAACGTAATCGTGGCCACAACCACAACCCATTTATATAAAGAGGCACGGGAAGGTGAAGCGTCGCCTTAGATTCAAATACAAAATGTTGTTGTAACAATTACATGACATTGAGTTCAACTGCAACCCCAACTCACTAATTCTTTGAACTATGGCTTTGGGGCTTATTGATATGGCCAATATAGGCCCACTATCGCCGAGAATTAATCAAGATCCGCTGCTTGGGCGATGTGACACCCAATCGTTAGTCTTGGCTTACATGAGTTGCTACCTAGCCTTAGATTGGACGCCGTAGTGCCTGTCAGCATGGTCGTTGTCTGGGATCAAACAGGACATGACACCTTTCAAACATGTTGCTGCTTGGGGTCAAATAGGCCACAACCCTTACTCGTATTCGATGATTTCCTATTGTACAAGGATTCCTCATTGTTTGTATTTATCCAGACGTCACGTGGCTTAGGCACATGAAACCTCCTTTATATCTCCTATAAATAGACGAGCTCGCCTCATAATTGATAAAAGGAAAATTGCTCAACGAAGCCCTGCCCAACTCCCAACTCTCTCTCTATAGACTACCACACCTGGGGCTTCCATTCTCTGCAGCCGCAGTAGGATCGACCCATAGCAGGTATTATCCTTGGTTGTTTATCTAGCCATTTACATGTATTGTCTTCTATTCTCTCTCTTATACACCTCTTATGGCATTGTGAAATTGTACACACTACATACATAATGAGAGTGAAAGCACCAAAGTGGATGGAAGCACATTTTTACATCCGAACCACTTTATATTCCGTGTTCTTTTCCTTATTAATTGCTCTATATTTATTCAATACTTGATACAATGCACAAGAGTGACTTGTGTCCAATTTTTCGTATCATCATACGTCACTAGAATGAATAATGAGGATAAAAGTAGTAGTTAATTTGTCTTTCAACACTTGGAATGATTGGTTACATTCTTCGGTCCATACAAATGGAACTTACTTACTACTTAGTTTTAAAAGGGGAAGAGAAATGCATGAAAATCATTTGATAAAGCGCCGATAGTATCTAGCTAATCCTAGAAAAATCTTTATTTTGGTAATATTGGTAGGACTTTTTCACTCCAAAATGGCTGAAATTTTAGCTAGATCGACTTGGATTCGTTTTTAAGAAATCACTTGTCCTAAGAATTTGATTTCCTTCATTGAGAAGTCACATTTTCTCTTTTTTGCATATAACTAATGGTTTCTAGGAGTACTTAAGACCGCCTTCAAATTATGGCATGTTCTATCAGATTTTGAGAATATACGAGAATATCGTCAATAAATATGATAACGAACTCGTCAAGAAAAGGTCTAAAAATTCTATGCATTAGATCCATAAAAGTTATTGGGGGCATTGGTCAAACCAAATGACATTACAGTAAATTTGAAATGTTCGTAATGAGTTTGAATAGAATTTCTGGGAATGCCATCCTCTCTAACATGTAACTGATGAGAACCGGATGGTAACACTATTTTATAAAAGACCCTTGCTTCTCTAGGTTGATCAAATAGTTCCCCTATTTGGGGTAAAGGATACTTATTCTTAATAGTTACTGAGTTCAATTTACGATAATCTATGCATAGTCTAAATATTGCATCATGCTTCTTAACAAATAACACTGGAGCTCACCAAGGTGATGAACTTAGTCGAATGAAACCTTTTCTAAAAGATTATCTAATTGGGTACGAAGTTCTAGATGCTCTAAAGGATCCATTTGATATGGAGTTATCGAAATTGGAAGTTTATTGGGATAAAGACTGATACAAAACTCAATTTATCCAGGAGGGAGCAATCCTAGTAAATCTTAGGAAAAATGTCTTCAAAATTTTCCAACAAATTTGGAATTAAAGAAAAAATCTGAATTTGGAAATTTAAAGGTTCTGATGGACCTGATCCTTGAAACATAAAGGAACAATTATCTTCCTTTCAAAAATGAATTTCCTTAGCTTGACAATTTATGTAGGCGTGATGTCTAGATAAAACATCCATTTTAATAATAATATTGAATCCATGAATATCTAGGATTATCAAATTAACAAAGAGAGTTCATATACCAAGCTAAATTTTACAATTTCTATAACCTTGTATTAGTGTATTGATTTCACTTGTTGGTGATTTAATATCCAATGGGATAGTTAAAGATGTTGGGGATAATTGTAATAATTTAGCTAGTTTTAAGAATAATAAAGAATGTGTAGAACCTGTATCAAATAAAAAATGTGTATGAAGATGTTGAAAAATGATCATACCTTCTATCACGTCATGTGTATTTCGCATAGGCCGTATAGCATAACTCCTGCCATGACTCAGGATTAGCTTAACTCTCTGTGTTGGACTGTATTGATTTGGAACAAAATGGAATTTTGGATTTTGTGACAGTTTATTTAGTTGGTAGCATATTGGAGCTGAAATTAACTTAGGATCTTGGGGTCGAATATGTCCTACTTCATAACATTTGTGACAATGAATTTCTAAACAGGTTGTGTTATGATGGATCTTGGAATTAGATTATCCACCCGAGTTTGCAATTTTAAGAAATAAATGTTTTGTTGATCTCACTCAGTCTCGAGAAAGTACTTTTTGAAGAAAGTCTGCTCAAATAGTTCCCAAGTAAAATCAATAACATTTTGATTGCGCATCAGTACTTGCCACCAGAAATCATCTTCACGTTCAAACATATAAGAGACTAAAGTTATTCGGAGATTAGTAGGTATACCTACTCCATTCAAAATTTTCTCAATCTGGCGCATCCATTCCTCAGCTTCATTAGCACCTGTCTTTCCAAGAAAAGACTGGGGTCGTTGTCTTAGAAATTCCTCACTTATCAGTTTATAAGAACATTAAAGTGTTGGAACTCACAATTCCATACTAACTAGTCCATTTTAGAAATACGGTTCATTACCAGTTTATTTAGGACCATGTGAAGAATGTCAAGGAGTTTTGAACTAATAATCCCATACTTACTAGTTAAGAATAGGGAATCAAAATAGTTAAGCCATCAGTAAAACCATACTAATAATCAACCCAAAAGTTTTGGGGAAAAGTAACCTACTATACCCCTAACTAAAGTGTCACTCAAATGTATGTAACAAAAATCATGACTCTCAATCATCTGAGACTAGTAGTCCAAGTAGAAATTTTCATTGGGATAAGACGTGAGTCTACTTCCTAGTTAATACTGATGACTATAGTAAAAATAGAACAGAGTGATAGGGTAACTGAATCAATATGAAACATGATACTAGTTATTAGATGACAAGGGTTAAATTGATCCTTTAGTTTAAGTTTAAATACTAGTGATAATTCAAATACTGATGATGGCAGTATAATAACATTTCCACATTAAGAGTAAGTGGGGCTATCACATAGTGATATCAATAGCAATATTTCAAATATTTAATGTATACTATTGAAAAGGAAGGAAAAACCTACTTTCTTGGTATTTGGTAAGATTTCTATAACGCTCGGATATTTAGAAGAACTGTGGATTAATCATTTGTATACAATGTGTGGGTATATATGTATTTGGGGTTTAATCAGTCAGTTTTGCATCAAAACTGTTTTTTTAAGTTCTGGGGCTTATTTGTAATTATCATGGGACTTTAAAAATACTGAACTTAGACTGATTATTGAACTTTGGTGTTAGAGAGTTTTTACCTTAAAATATTTTGATGTATGTATAGACAAAGTTTCAGGATAAAATTCATAAGTTGGAAAAGTTGATAGGGGTTAATTTGTAATTTTGAAAAAGTTTTCTTAAGTAAAAACATTGTTTTTGCATAACTTGAGCTAGTAATACCCCAACATGGTCTGGTCTTATACCATTTTGACTAGAAAAATTTAATAAAAATTTTGACAAAAAAAAATCTGAAATTCATGATTGGCCACGCGCCCTTACGCGCGTGGTAAAGGTTTTTAAAAAAAGTGTTCATCTTCAACCTCTGGATTTTATCTTTTTAGGGTTTCAGGTTTTGACCAAGGTTTTATCCTTCGTTGCTATACCATTTGAGATGATTCCTTAACAAACTTAACCTAATTTTTCATGAGGAATAAAAATACATAAGTTTTATGGATTGACATTTTGTATAACTCAAGTCCTAAAACTGTGTTTTTCCTAAAAATTTGACCTGATGTCGTGGATTTCTAAAGTATGCCAAGGTATATTATGAATTGGGTTTGAATTCTTCTATATGTGAGAGTAGTTTGGTTTGGATTTCAAGGATTAAGATGTATTATAAATGGAGAATTTTGAATTTTCAGTTTTTTAGTTTAAAATATACTTTTGTTGGATTTGAGCTCTACATGAACATTTATGGCTTTTAACCATCACATTCGAGATCCTTGGCTTAAAAACAAGTTATATATGGTTTCAAATCACATTTTGATGCATTATATCAAGATTCACCATTAAAGCTCAAGCTTTAATGGTGTTTCTACCTATTTTTGCTATTTCAGGCTATTCTACACGTAAAAACGTGCATATTATGATTGTTATAACTATATTCACTATGTAGAAAACTAATAGAATTGAAGGAATTTAAAATGACGCATAAAATGGGATAATTTTTTAGATTTATAACTGAATTGTAGGATGTGTCTTTACTGCTACAATCGTGGGATTATTATATTACTTCATGAGAGGATTTGATTGGAGCTCACGGAAGGTGAATTTGAATCACTTTAGGTGAATTTTTGTTTATGGGTAAATTTAGTGCACATGGGTTCAAGGTGGTTTCACTTTATTTTTAACCTCTTGTGCTGAGGTATGGCAGCATGTGTACAGGGGTTGAAGTGTAAATCAAGAAGTTTTTAGGTTTGGTCCTTAGTCATGTCTATATTTACTTTTATAGCCTTAAAAGTTTACTTTTTTGTAAAATATAGGGGTATTTTGGTAATTTTAAAAAGTTTCCAAGGTTCAAATTGTAATTTTATGCTAATTAAGGACAAAAGTATTAATCTTATGTAAAGTTTGGATTTAGGGGTTAACTATACCTCAAGTTATCTAACTTTGAAACTTTCGGGGGATCTTTTGTAATTTATTAAAACTTTAAGGGTCTAAGTTAGTAATAAAAATGTAGGTTTTTAAATATATATTATTTCTTCTTAGAAGACTTTTGATTTTACACACCTTAGGAGGGTTTAAATCATGGTCATATGTAAATTAGCATTAAGAAATTCCCAGTTCTTACAGTTATACTACCAATCCGTGCAAATTCGGGTGATAGCACCTGGCATGCACGCTATTCGACTATTTTAAACCTCAATCAATGAACTGAGGTCATTACCTAACATACTCTTCTTCATATATGACTTAAATTCTACCCTAAGGACACCAAACATACGCCACACAAAGTCCTCAACACCCAACAAGATTTCAATATCCATAACTTTGTCATCGTATGTACGCTATACCAACTTCTTAAAACCCACATCGCGATTACTAGGTTCTTATAAACACAGTAGTCTATGAGCCTCTACACATGGATCACCTTTACCATTGAACACCTTAAGATGTCATAACTATTCAATTTCTATTCCTAATGATGCCACACATAATTTATCCTTCGAACACTCTAAGATGCCCTTAAGCCACATTCACACCAGGACTACCTTGAACCCAACCATTAATTAAATTAGTAAAATGGCCCTCTCAATTAGATAATAATTTATCTCTCTTCCAACGTCTATGACCCTAAACCACATACTAATCCCAAATTAACACCACAACAGATTCTGGAAGGATACAGGATGTTGCCTACGACCTATAAACCCCCAGGTCTACATCATCGATATCACTAAAGATCCCATTCCTCAAAATTTGCATCATACTTTCTAAACCCCGACATGGAATATCATTTAGAGTTAACTCCTTAGTCTCATTAACCATTATTGTTGCATATGTAACATACTAACTGCAATTTTCTCGTAACTCTAATCACCATACCTTATGAGGTACAACTTTAAATCAACAACCGCTAAGACACTTACCCACAACAATAAAATTTTAACAACCCAAACTCAGTATATATTCATAACTGTTTACTGATATGCCCAAAATGTACTCTCGTACTCAGGGTATATAACCTCGACCTGTCTCACAGCCGAGTTGATAGGTAGCTTATAAAATCCATTAGAAAGGTCGTCTTCTCTTCGACTAACCTCGGCTGGACAGCAGCCAAGGTCAACAGTATCTTATGAGCTCAAGTTATTGCCAACATCAAACTCTTCCTCAGCCGATGTTACATCTTACTCCATGCCTAGCCTCGGTCAGTCTCCCAAGTCGAGGTCATGTTGATGATTGACAGGACAAAGCACTATCAAACTTCCCCATGCTCGTACTCGGCTAGGCTGACGTTCCATCAGACGATGACATAATTTTG
>OX422210.1:145118218-145155718 GCA_949130495.1 Sambucus nigra | reverse complement strand
GTGTTACTGACTGAAATGTTATAAATCATAGATTGTTTATATAACTTTCATTCCTTAGTTTATATGTATTAATAGATGCAAGCATACGCAAAAATTGAACGAGTAAACCCTTTAAATTGCTTCGGTTAGGAACCTTGTATAGTCAAACTTCTATATCTTGCATACTTACTGGAATTGAGTAATTCTAATTGAAGATGAAAATAGACTCATATGTGTATAACATATCCGAATATTAGGTAAAAACACCAAGAAATGAATCTTTGGTGATAGTTGGAAGTTTGAGTATAAAATCTGCCCCAAAAGTATAAATACGCATACCATGTGTTCGATGTTTGGCCTAACATAGTAAATGAACTCTAAAAATTATGAAACTTTAATTTCGTATTATTCAATATTTTTATTGATAATGGGTGGAATATCATTGAAAGTTGTGATGTAGATAAATTATGAAAATTCCTGGAAGTTCATTAAACGATGGATGAGCCTATAGGGAAGATTTGTTATGTATTGAAGAAATGGGCATAAATTGCTCTAGGAACCTGAAATGATGTTTCGTCTGTTATATTAGTAACCTAATATGATAATCATTGGATTAACAATAAGAAATGAAAGCATGTTTAGTATATGATTTGGATATGTTAACTATCTTAACTTGATTTTGAAGGAACTTCATATATGATAAGTAATGTGAATGGGATCATATGATGCTTATGAATTGAGTTACGTTTAAGTTACTCTTTGGATTTTTAATATTCTTATGATGTTACTAATATTGTAAGAATGATAGGAAGGGAAGAAGAATTGGTTGAATAAGTGTCAGGCAAAGGCAAAGGAAAAAGCCCATTAAGTTGACAAGGTGAGTGTACTTACTGAGTTTAATATGTGTATAGATATGGTATACTTACTAAGTTGAATATGGACATGATATGGGTGGTTATTGAGTTGAATATGTGTATAGATATGATATACTTACTGAGTTGAATATGAGTAGTTATTGAGTTAAATATGTGTACAGATATGATATACTTACGGAGTTGAATATGGATATGATATAGGTAGTTATTGAGTTGAATATGTGTATAGATATGATATACTTACTGAGTTGAATATGGATATGATATGGGTGGTTATTGAGTTGAATATAGATATGATTGTTGATGTAAAAAATTAGATCGCTCTAATTATTCAATCACAGATAAATAAAATGAGACAAAGATTTTAAAGTGGTTCAGCCTTATATGAATGGCCTACGTCCACTGTTATGTTATTGCTGAGTGTTTGGAAATTCTCGAGTACAAGTTCTCCCCAGAAATTCCGGTCCCTTTGAATGAGGGTGATACAAGGTATTTATAGCCCTTAGGCTGTACATGCAAGGGTTGATACATTAAATGATATACATATGAAAGGGTAATACATTTAATACCGCGTGTGCGTCAAGATGATGAACATTCAATGAATAATTGAACTATTGATTATCTGGCAATTAATGTTATGGCCGAGATGCAGCTCGGACCGCCTAAGTTGCTCGTTGCTCAGGAGTTCCTCGGAGCGCTAGAGTACCTCGGAGTGCTGAAGTTCCTCGGTGTATCCTCGTTGCTCGGAGAGACCATGAGTTGGTCGGGGAAATGAACTTCCTCGTTGGTATTGTGCCAAGTAGATTGACATGTGTTCTCATATTATTCGTCCATATCAGCATATTAATTTTGGTATCAACAAAAGCCCCCAATGTTTCATATTTCGAACTTTGAGGAGTATGGAACATTCTTTCTCGGTATATGGCGATATTAAATGACTTTCCTGGGTTTTAGGAGCCTTTTCTTCATATTTGAATTTCCTTCTAAATTCGCAGAATCTGCCTTTTCGAATTTTTATGAGTGCTTCGATCTTCGTGCATTTTTGTCCTTTTAGCCGCCGGTGGCGTATTAGTTTCTTTTGTGTAATCATTTCCTTCGCAGCTTCCCAAGGTAAAGTATTTAAACTTCTTAGGTAACCATATCGTCTTCTACCTTTTCCCATTTTCTGCATTCAAGCTTTCTGTTCTCTCTCTCTCTTGTGCGTTCATCTTTTCCTTCGCTAGTTGTCAGCTCTTCCTTTTTCCCTGTAAGATTCTCTTCTTTTCTTCTGTACTTCTTTTATTCACTATGGTTTATCTTGTGGAATCTGTTGAGAAATTTCATTCCGATTTTTCCATTCCTTCCTGGGTAACTCTGGAGGTTCTTTCTGAGCCTTTAGATTATTTTCGATTGGCTGAGGGACATTGGTTCCCCAGTCTATTCATTGCTGAATGTGGATTTTCTTTTCCACCAAACCCCTTATGCTTAGAGTTCTGTCAGTACTTTGACGTTGTTTCTGCAAAAATAGCCCCCAATTCATGGAGAATAATTAATGGGGTGTATAAATTAAATCTAACTCATGGGACTCGTATAGTGATTCCTGAGATTATGTATTGCTATAGATGGGCTATTTTAGATAATGTTTATTACTTAAAAACTAGGTTTTTAAATAGGGCTCTTGTAGTTAACCTCCCTGATGCAAATAGAGATTATTTTGAACATGGAGTGGTTATTAAAAATTGGCAATATGCCCCCTTGGTTGGAGATGCAGTATACCAGGGTCCTAAATGCCCCCCATATGGCAATGGGATAGGTTTATTCTCATTTTCCTTTACTTATGAAATTATGCTTTTATCATATTTGACAAAATGTATGACTGATATTTCATTATGTATTTATTTGCAGTGGATAGCAAAAGAAAAACTCCAAAAGAATCAGAGGTTAATATTAAGCATCTGAAACTTATCTGGGTTTGCATAAGAACGTTGCAGACGAGCACATCAGGTCTGCATCATATTTGCTGCAGTATAGGAGCTATACGACTTCTTATACTGCTCGTCCTGTGATTAGATCTGTTGAGCCAACCTCAACTCCAGAGGATTCTTCTTCAGATTCTCACATCCCTTTAAGTCAGAGAATGGGCAGGAAAAGAGCTCCTCCTGCTCTATTTGATGACACTACTTCTGCTGCTGAGGCCAAGAAAAGCAAAATTGATGTCCCAGAGGGGACTAAGAAGGTGGATGTTGCGCCTTCCAAAGCTACCGAGAAGCCCCCAGTGGCTCCGAGCAAGAAGGTTACTCCTGTGGAGATGACTGCTATCTCTCCGACCAAGAGCTCTTCCTTGGTTGAAATTGTTGAAGTCCCTTTGAGGAGATTGAGGAAATCGTCCTCAGTGAATTTGGCTGAAACTGTCAATCTGGCTGAAACCATCTCCTCTCTACCAGCTGGTGGTGTTGGTGTTTCAACCATCATTCCTCCGAGCTCTGCCATGAGCTCGGTAAAAACTTGGATCATACCCGAGGTCCAAGGAACTGATGAAAAGATTTCTAGGGATATGCTGACATCCCTAGCTACCCGTCACCTGGCTTCAGTAAATCTCTCACACTCTGAATTTCCTTTCTTTCTTTGAATACTTGTATTTTTGTATTGATTTGTCACTTTTTCCCTTGTTTAGCTGGTGAATTGTTTTAACAACATCATGAAGAAAGATGAAGCAATTAAAGCTTCCAGCTCCTCGTCGGGGGTAGAGGATGCTCTGCTGGGTTTGACCCAATCCTTGAAGGATTCTCGTCAGCAGTATAATGAGGACAAAGCTATCTGGGAGAAAAAGTTGTCTATAGTTGAAGCTGAGAAAGTGAAGCTGGCTGAGGTCTCCAAGAGTTTGGAGAATAAGGTGAAAAGTTTAGAGGTCGAGCATCAAAAATATGACGATAAGCTCAAGAACTTTGGAGAGCTTGAAGATAAGCTGAAAAAGGCAGAGGAAGAGTTGTCCGTCCTGCGAGATGTAAAGCGCCAAAAAGAAGAATTGGATGTGAAGTTAAAGACTGTCGAGGATCTTCTATCCGAGAAGCTCTCCTCGGAGAAACTGAAGAGAAAGCTCGCAGTTAAAAAATCCTTCAGCGCTGGCTGGGATAAAGGATGGGACAAGGGATTGCTGCAATGACATCCCAAGTACAATACGGGAAGTTGAAATACTTCCGAGATGGCTGGGTAGCTGCCCTGCAGGAATTGAAGATCAAAGACGACTCTGAGCTATTTCAGCTACACCTCCCTGGTCCTCCCCCACCAATTGTAGAAGAAGAAGAAGAAGAAGAAGAAGATGAGCATATCTCTGATGAATCTTCCATGGCCATGGGTGATCAAGTCCCTGCCTCTCTACCTTATACCAACGAGGACATTTCTTCCATGCTTCCTCCTCCTGAGAAAATTTCAACTCCTGCTGATCAAGCTGCTGTTACCACCGAGCAACCAAGCTCCTCGTCCCAGCCTCCCGAGAAAGTCTTGGGAGATAAGGAAAAGGTGTGAAGTTGTTCGGTATCATTTCTATCTTTCGTTATTTGTAATAAAACAATGTAATCTTTTTGTGATCTAATAAAATACATCTTTGTTCATCTCTGTTGTTGATGATTTGTTTTTTTTTACTGTTGTCTTCTTTTCATTATTAGTTTGTGGCTAGAATGGAACTGATATCTGCACATGATACAAAGCTGATGCAGCAATGCCATGAATATTATAAAGCTGGTCATACAAATTTGAGTGTATCAGAAATTGTTGACATCCTTGGCCATGATGCTTCAGAACAAGCAATTGAGGCTTATCGGTACTTGAAGGATTTACTTGATCGAGCTATGGCAAACAACGTGGCCTACTATGACTTAATTGAGGAGCTTCATTATTCCTTAGAAGATCTCCAGAGTCAGCACAATGAATCAACTGCTTTGTTGCACAAGGAATATGAGAATAGACATCAACAGCTTTCTTCTGAGACAGGTCACAAAAAGATCATTGTTGGGTACAATGTTAGGGAAAGAACCCTAAAAGGTGAAGTTGAGGCCTACAGATAGATTGCCGAGCTGCTGGAACAAGAGAACAATTTGTAGAAAAATTTGGCGCAATACGAGTCTGCAGCTTCATCCTCTACTGCCTTGGTACCGGTCACTGATGAAGGAGTCTCCTTCTTAGAGGTTGAAAACGCCAAATTAAGGCAAGAATTGGACACTTTAAAAAGGTCTGGTATCTCTACTGCTCGGGGACGAGGAAGAGGTTCTCGCGGGCGAGGAAGAGCTGCCCAGGATGTTAGCGAGGAGCAAAGTTCTCCACCTGCTCGGAGTCGATCAAGAGTTCTCAGCCGTAATATTGAAGAAGCTCATACTCAGTCAACTTTAGAAACTCAAGCGTTCCAATTGAATGCAAAAGATCGTGCTTTGTCTGAGATGTCCAAGAAAATCCTAACTTTGGAAGATCAACTTACTGCGACGAAGTCTGCTTTACATACCAAGGACCTTTTTGCTAAAAACCTTCATGAACAATTGGATAGATTAACCTTCCAATTCCATAAACAGCCCAGGGAATTTTGGATGGCTGGATACAACGAAGCTCTAGTTCATTTAGATGCTCGTATTGAACACGCCAATAATGAAGGTTATAAGCAGGGGTGGTTGAACGCCCTGGGTGTATTAAAATTGGAGCGAGGGCATTATTTATGGGATTATCATGCTCCTGGGCTACTAGACTTGCCTGTACCGCCTTATAAACTGGACATGAAATGGATCCCAGCTCGTGCTATTCCTCGGAGCTTAATTTCAAAATATCTTGGTGACTATAGTCTTCATTCTCAGACTGAATTATCTCGTCCCGAGCATCTCTTGGATACTCCTTCAGTGATGAATGTCAGGATGTTGAAGGACTTGAATTTTATCAATTCTCCTCAGACATTAAATGATCATCCTGCTGGCGAGGAACCTGTATCGAAGGCTGAAGGGAAAAAACCAATAGAATAGGATTTTCAATGTAATAGTTAGCATACATATATGTAACTTGTAATTTATTTTGAATTTTAATGAAAGACTTTCATTTTCTGTTTGCAAATCTGTATTGCTATTCTTTTGTGCCTGTTAAACATTTTTATATTTGTGCATATGTATCTGTTAAAAAGATAACAATATTGCATTGTTCATCAACCAACCTTGTAATAAAAGTTGCAAGTATCAATGTTGCTCAATCACTTAACAATAAAGTAATGAGTATAAAATGTTTAAAATGTTTCCAACCAACCAAGGTTGTTAAATTGTATTTGTCGACCAACTACAGTTGATGGGTTTTTATCCCCGACCAACAGTTGATAATTTATCCTCGTCGACCAACTGTAGTTAGTGGGTTTTGATCACCGACCAACTATAATTGGTTCAGTTTTGGAATTTTTGTATTTTGTGGAATGGTTTTACCGTCCGACCAATATAAGTTGGCATATTTTGTTTCTTAACTAGCCAAAATTGGCATTTTTAAGAATGTTGTTCTTGCCCTTTTACCAACCAAAGTTGGTCGTGGGTTTGAACTGTTAGGTTCTTTCGAACTATCTGGTTCTTTCGAACTATCTTGTCCACAAGCTCTTTTACCAACCGAAGTTGATCACGCAAGTGTACGCTTCCTAACCAAAGGAGTATAATTTTTTCTTGCTATTTTACCAATCGAAGTTGATCACGCTCGAACTATCAGGTTCTTTCGAACTATCTGGTTCTTTCGAACTATCTTGTCCACAAGCTCTTTTACCAACCGAAGTTGATCACGCAAGTGTACGCCTCCTAACCAAAGGAGTATAATTTGTTCTCGCTATTTTACCAACCGAAGTTGATCACGCTCGAACTATCAGGTTCTTTCGAACAATCTGGTTCTTTCGAACTATCTTGTCCACAAGCTCTTTTACCAACCGAAGTTGATCACGCAAGTGTACGCCTCCTAACCAAAAGAGTATAATTTGTTCTTGCTATTTTACCAACCGAAGTTGATCACGCTCGAACTATCAGGTTCTTTCGAACTATCTGGTTCTTTCGAACTATCTTTTCCACAAGCTCTTTTACCAACCGAAGTTGATCACGCAAGTGTACGCCTCCTAACCAAAGGAGTATAATTTTTTCTCGCTATTTTACCAACCGAAGTTTATCACGCTCGAACTATCAGGTTCTTTCGAACTATCTGGTTCTTTCGAACTATCTGGTTCTTTCGAACTATCTTGTCCACAAGCTCTTTTACCAACCGAAGTTGATGACGCAAGTGTACGCCTCCTAACCAAAGGAGTATAATTTGTTCTCGCCCTTTTACCAACCGGGGTTGGTCGTGGGTCTGAACTATCGTCTTCTTTTTGCTGTCGAGCAGCGTTAGTGCACAACACTTGCAAAAAACTGGACCGAATCCCATTTTTATGATTACAGATAAATAGATAAAAGCAATCCAATCAAGCACATGAGAGACAAAGATTTTTAAAGTGGTTCGGCTATAAGGAAAGGCCTACGTCCACTGTTATTTTATTCCCAGAGGTTTACAATAGCACAATGTGGTGTAGAGAGAGAAAAAGGTGTAGATCTTGTGTATGGTGTCTCTCATCCTTGTCGGATCTCCTTGGTTCTCTTGGATCTACCCCTTTTTTGGCTAAGGGAATACATGTATTTATAGTGATGGGAGATAAAGAGATTCATTGTATGTAGACATTTATACATTATGTCTACATTCAACGAATCTAATTGTTGAATTGCTTGGTATGATATGTGTTGTCATCTACAATATAAATGTGCATTAAGGCTCATTTAATGCGCTGCCATCTTCATTAATGCACATTAAATGCATAGATATCCTTTTGATCTTCCTGGTTGATATGCCGATCAACTCTCCTCGGGTGCCGACTAACACTCCTCGGGTGCTGACTAATTCTCCTTGGGTGCCGACTAACACTCCTCGGATATCGAATATTGCCACGTAGGATGACATGTGTCCTTTTCTGATTGGTCCTCGTAGATGGAGAATTTTTGCATTAACAGAAGCCCCCAATGCTCCATGCTTGATGGTTTACTTGAAAGGATGGAGTATTTATTCTGCAGTGCTGCTCGGTGCTCGTGAAACTCTTGATCTACCTTCTTGATTTGTTCAACATAAAGTGCATTATCTCCTGGACGACATATGATGCAGGCTGATCGATGGTTGCTAATCTTTCTTTTGAGGAACTCCTGTGCTATGTATCACCCCTGGGAATTTGGATGCAGCCATGCCATAGTATGCAGCTTGTAGCTTGTCATAATCTTCAAGTATGTTGATTGGTTTGCTAGCCGACCAACTGCCTCCTGTGCCGAGCAACTGAATGATAACTTTACGTGCTTGATTTTTCTGATTTATGATCCTCTGAATAATTAGTCGAGTAACATACTAGCTTTTGAACCCAACTTTTTAATCTGATTAGTACCAAGCTAGTGGTGGACTTCGAAACATTTTCATACAACTTCTTCTTCATTATTGGTCGAGACAATAGTAGCAAAGATCTCAGTGCTGTAGATGTTGATTTTGACTTCTACCTCAGCTCAGGGACGAGCAAGAGGCTCTCGAGGACGAGCAAGAGCTGCTCGGACGGACCATCTGTGATGAACATCAGAATGCTGAAAGATCTTAACTTCATACACTCCCCTTATGCTTTGGATGATCCTCCTGCTGGCGAGGAACCTGTTTTAAAAGAAGAGGGAAAGAAACCAATAGAGTAGGAATCTCAATGTAATACTTAGTATACATTTTCATTCTCAATGTATTTTGTTTTTGATTTTAATGAAAGACTTTCATTTTTGTTCGCAATCTTAATTTCTATTGTCTTGTAAAATACTCTACATCTGTGTATATGTATAAGTTAAAAAGATAACAATATTGTGTTGTTTATCGACCAACTTAGTAATAAAAAAGTTACAAGTATTAGTAATGTTGCTCGATTACTTAATAATAAAGTAATGAGTATAAAAATGTTTAAAATTTTTCCAACCAACCAAGGTTGTTACATTGTGCTCGTCGACCAATTATAGTTAGTGAGAGTTTATCCCCGACTAACCATACTTGGTAAATTTTTGTCTTTTTCATAAAATGTGTCCGACCAACCAAGGTCGATAAATTCTCCTCGTCGACCAACTATAGTTAGTGGGTTTTTATCCCCGACCAACCATACTTGGTTCAGTTTGGAATATTTTATTCTTCGAGGAACTTTTATATTTTCTGTAATAATCTTACCTCCCGACCAACATAAGTTGGAATTTGAGAGCATATTTTGTTTTCAAACCAACCGAGATTGGCATTTTTAAGAATGTTGTTCTTGCCCTTTTACCAACCGGAGTTGGTCATGGGTTTGAACTATCATGTCCACTAACTCTTTTACCAACCGAAGTTGATCACATTAGTGTACGCCTCCTATCCAAAGGAGTATAGTTTGTTCTCGCTATTTTACCAACCGAAGTTGATCACGCTCGAACTATCATGTCCACTAGTTATTTTATCAACCGGAGTTGATCACGCTAGTGTACGCCTCCTAACCAAAGGAGTATAGTTTGTTCTCGCTATTTTACCAACCGAAGTTGATCACGCTCGAACTATCATGTCCACTAGTTATTTTATCAACTGGAGTTGATCACGCTAGTATACGCCTCCTAACCAAAGGAGTATAGTTTGTTCTCGCTATTTTACCAACCGAAGTTGATCACGCTCGAACTATCATGTCCACTAGTTATTTTATCAACCGGAGTTGATCACGCTATTGTACGCCTCCTAACCAAAGGAGTATAGTTTGCTCTCGCCCTTTTACCAACCGGAGTTGGTCGTGGGTTTGAACTATCGGTGTTTGCTTTTATTACTGAGCAGCGTAGTGTTGCACACTAGTATTCCCCGAAAAACTTTCAATAAAAGAAAGAAGATGGTGAAACATCATTGTTTTATTCCAACTTACTGTGCTTCTGAATGACATTCTTTAACACGTAATCTCCTTCGTTTAAGTTGCATTTCTTCACCTTCTTGTTGTAGAACAGAGTTGTTCGTTGTTGGTAAGCAGCATTCCTAATCTTCTCTAACCTCCTCGAGCATATCCAAATCCAGTCTTCTCATTAAGTCGCTGAATGGGGAATTAAAATTCAGCACTCTGTGTGTTGGAAGACCCAACTCGGCAGGTATTACAGCCTCACTTCCAAACGCCAGCTTATATGGTGATTCTCCAGTTGCAGCTCGGGGAGTTGTTAGGTAAGCCCACAATACTGACTGTAGCTCATTAATCCAATTAGCCTTACTTAGCCTCTTCTTCAAACCATTTAGTAATGTTATGTTCGTCACTTCACTTTGTCCATTATTCTGAGGATGACCTGGTGCTGAATGAACCTTCAAAATGTTTGACTGATGACAATAAGCGGTAAACTCCTCGTTATCGAATTGTATTCCATAGTCTGTGATGATGGCAACGACGAGGTATTTGAATCTTCCTCGGGTCGTCGGCAGTGGTCCAACCAAATCAATTCCCACATGGCAAATGGCCAAGGGTAAGTGATGGGTGTCAACAATGTTTGTGGAGTTCTTCGAATGGAGGAAAAGCGTTGGCACTTGTCACATTTCTTGGCATAAGCTATACAATCAGCTCTCATCGTCGGCCAGTAGTATCCCTGCGTCATCACCTTTTGTAAAAGTGTCCGACCTGATACATGGGCTCCACAGGACCCTTCATGGATCTCTTTAATCAATTCTTTCACCTCGGAGGGATGTACACATCTTTGCAAACCTGCCATAATTCCACGTCTATACAAAATACCATTAATTAGTACATACCGAGCAGCTTTAAACTTCCATTTCTTGGCAGCGAGCTTATCCTCCAGTAATTCTTCCTCCTCAATATATGCTCCGATGGGATCCATCCAAGATGGTCCTAAATCAAGGGTAATAATATTCATCGTCAGGTCTTCATTTATGCCCCGACTTTTTAATAATTCAATTGGTATCGTTCTTCGCAGCTCGGTACGAGTAGCTGATGCTAATCGGGCCAGTGTGTCTGCTTGTGCATTCTCCATTCTTGGTATTCTGATCAACTGAATGGCATCAAATTCTGCCAACAACTCCATTACCTTTACTTGACCATTATTTCTCCTTTAACTGCATATGTTCCCATCGTTTGATTCACAATTAATTGAGAATCACTAAATACCACCACTTGTTGCGCCTCCATAATCTCTGCTAAATTAAGACCTGCTATCATGGCCTCATACTCAGCCTCATTATTGGAGGCCTTGAATTGGAATCGCAGAGCATATTCCATGTCAATCTCGTCTGGGGTGTTCAAAACAATTCCTGCTCCACAACCTGCTGTGCAAGATGACCCATCTACATATAATCTCCATGTAGGTAACTCGTCTTCAAATTTCTTATCTGACAGAGTTTCTCGGTGAAATATTTTATGTTTCCTTTCATCCTCCCCTGGTATTTTTCGTTCTTCATCGAATTTGATGATATTTCTACATCCACAAGCTCTTTTACCAATCGGAGTTGGTCTGAGCTTATGTCTGTAGGTCCTGTAACATCCACAAGTCGGTCAGCGAGAAACTTTTGTTCCTCGGGGGTATCAAGATATGTAAATTCTGCTATAAAGTCTGCTACAGCTTGCCCTTTTAATGATGATCTGGGTTCATACACAATATCATATTCACCGAGCTCTATTGCCCAGTACATCAGTCTCCGTGACTTTTCTGGCTTATGAAGGGCTTGTCTTAATGGCATGTCGGTATACACGATGATGGTATGGGCCTGGAAATATGGCCTCATTCTTCTACTTGCCTCAATTAATGCCAATGCCAATTTTTCTAACTTTGGGTACCTGATCTCTGCACCTTGGAAAGCCTTACTTGTGTAATAAGTTGGCTTCTGGACTCCATTCTCCATTCTGATCAATGTCGAGCTGACTGCATTCTCTGATACTGCCAGGTACAAGTACAACTTTTCTCCCGTTAATGGCCTGGACAACAGTGGAGGTGTTCCCAAATATTTCTTCAAGTCTTGAAAGGCTTTCTCACATTCATCATTCCACTCGAAAGTTTTTCGAAGTGTTTTGAAGAATGGAAGGCATCTATCAGTTGCTCGAGATACAAATCTGTTCAGCGCGGTAACTCGTCCTGTAAGGCTTTGCACTTCTTTCTTCATCGTTGGAGATCGCAGCCCTAATAAAGCTTTGATGTTTTCAGTATTTGCTTCTATGCCTCGTTGATTGACAATGTAACCGAGAAACATGCCTTCTCGTACTCCAAATATGCACTTCGTCGGGTTCAGCTTCATTTGATATTTATCCAGTTGATCAAAGGTCTGGCCTAAGTCAACTAGAAGATCGGCAGCTTTCTTGCTCTTTGTCAGCATATCGTCAACATAGACCTCCATATTGCAACTGATTTGCTCTGCAAAGACCTTGTTCATCAGCCGCTGATAGGTTGCTATGAAATTTTAATAGGCTGCCCGAGCACCTGTCGAGACTAGGGAAAATAATTATTATCATGAGAATAATTATTCAGCCAAACAATATGTGATGTGTATCAGCATAAAATAATAAAAATTTCAAAATATGAAATAATATTTTTGTGCCAAATGTGTGTGAGATGGACAAATTTTTATCAGATATGCATCATAAATAAGATGTAGAGTTATTTAATCTCCAACAACTAATCAGTTATAAGTTGCTGTTTGAAAATTATTTATCACTTGGTTTTAAAAATATTTTTGGGGTGATCACAAGTTAAAAAAGACTTAAGCCCCCTGCTTGTCCCCAAGCTGAACTCGTGTTTAAAGAAATATCTAGGGTGCTTCGCATTTTTTAATACCCCAAGATTCTACTGCTGCCGACAAACAACATGGATGTTGCCGACCAACATTTAAGGATATCTCAAATTATAGAATATATGGTTGGATGACCAGAATATCTCGAATCTTTAGATCAAAAAATAACATTCGATGTAAAATTTAAGCCTTAAGAATGTTAATTAAATGAATAAATATATAACCCACTAGATCGTGTGATTTCGACAAAGAAACCTTGTGATGTGATGAACGAGGGGCCAACATATCAAATTTGTGCCCAGAGTCTTGATATGGTCATGATTGTTTTACTGATCATCTTTTACAAGAGGTGAGTAATGATTTTTCAGGTGAGAGAAAATTATTTTTTATATTGATCCCTTCCTATTCCCTATTTGGAGAGATAAAAATATACTGAATGATAGAAGTTATTACCAAATTTATATCAAAAATCAATCAATTTGACTTTATTGACATAGATGGAAGATGAACCAAATTAAGTATATAATTCATAAAAGTGAATGCAAAGAGACTCAAACTTGAAGAGAGAGAGAATATATCTGGGTCATGATTTCCATGAGAAGACTTTTTATTGTTTTTAACCTTTTCCCATTCTTTTATTAAAAATATGATGGGAATTTGAATAGACATCAAAGATCTTATAAAATTTATGATAAAAATTATCAATGAAAATTATCAAGTCTTATCATCGTTGTATATATTGGTATATGTAATCATTTAAAATATTTATTCCATGATATAAAATTGAAACTTGAGAATCAAGCAAAGAGTTATGATTTATGAAATCCATTATTTTTCAGATTTCTAAATAAGAATTAATCTAATAGTTATGATTTAAAAATCATGATATGCAACATTTTTCAGATAAAAATTGGACAATTAATTTATGTATATAAACATAAAAATCATGATTGAATCAAAAGATGTATGTATAATTGATTATACGTAGAGAAAATAAAAACTTAGCTTTTGATGGAGAACAATGGTTGTAACACGTTCCCACAGACGGCGCCAATCAGTTGATGTAAAAAATTAGATCGCTCTAATTATTCAATCACAGATAAATAAAATGAGACAAAGATTTTAAAGTGGTTCAGCCTTATATGAATGGCCTATGTCCACTGTTATGTTATTGCTGAGTGTTTGGGAATTCTTGAGTACAAGTTCTCCCCAGAAATTCCGGTCCCTTTGAATGAGGGTGATACAAGGTATTTATAGCCCTTAGGTTGTACATGCAAGGGTTGATACATTAAATGATATACATATGAAAGGGTAATACATTTAATGCCGCGTGTGCGTCAAGATGATGAACATTCAATGAATAATTGAACTGTTGATTATCTGGCAATTAATGTTATGGCCGAGATGCAGCTCGGACCGCCTTAGTTGCTCGTTGCTCAGGAGTTCCTCGGAGCGCTAGAGTACCTCGGAGTGCTGAAGTTCCTCGGTGTATCCTCGTTGCTCGGAGAGACCATGAGTTGGTCGGGGAAATGAACTTCCTCATTGCTATTGTGCCAAGTAGATTGACACGTGTTCTCATATTATTCGTCCATATTAGCATATTAATTTTGGTATCAACAATGATATGTGTGGTTACTGAGTTGAATATGGATATGATATGTGTGGTTACTGAGTTGGATATGGATATAATATGTGTGGTTACTGAGTTAGATATGGATACAGTTACTAAGTTGATTATAGATATGATATGTTGTACTTACTGAGTTGAATTTGGATATGATATGGGTGTCTATTGAGTTGAATATAGATATGATATGTGTGGTTACTGAGTTGAATATGTATATGATATGTGTGGTTACTGAGTTACATATGGATACGGCTACTAAGTTGATTATAGATATGATATGTGGTACTTACTGAGTTGAATAAGGATATAATATGGGTGGTTATTGAGTTGAATATAGATATGATATGTGTGGTTACTGAGTTGAATATGGATATGATATGTGTGGTTACTGAGTTGAATATTGATATGATATATGTGTTTATTGAGTTTGATATGGATATGATATGTGTGGTTACTGAGTTCGATATGGATATGGTTACTAAGTTGATTATAGATATGATATGTGGTACTTACTGAGTTGAATATGGATATGATATTGGTGGCTATTAAGTTGAATATAAATACGATATGTGTCGTTACTGAGTTGAATATGGATGTTATATGTGTGGTTACTGAGTTAGATATGGATATGGTTATTAAGTTGATTATATATATGATATGTAGCACTTACTGAGTTGAATATGGATATGATATGGGTGGTTATTGAGTTAAATATAGATATGATATAACATCTCTTGGCTACAAATAAGCCATAATATCTCTTCAGAATACATACATATCATATCCAAAATCAACTCAATAATTACACATATCATATCCATAATCAACTCAGTAACTGCCCATATCAGATCCATATTCCACTCAGTAAGTACCTATAATCAACTCAGTAATCATATCCATATCCAACTCAGTAACCACACAGTGAGTTGGATATGGATATGGTTACTAAGTTGATTATAGATATGATATGTTGTACTTACTGAGTTGAATATGAATATGATATGGGTGGCTATTGAGTTGAATATAGATATGATATGTGTGGTTACTGAGTTGAATATAGATATGATATGTGTGGTTACTGAGTTGGATATGGATATGGTTACTGAGTTGATTATAGGTACTTACTGAGTGGAATATGGATCTGATATGGGCAGTTACTGAGTTGATTATGGATATGATATGTGTAATTATTGAGTTGATTTTGGATATGATATGTACGTATTCTGAAGAGATATTATGGATTATTTATAGCCAAGAGATGTTATGGCTTATTTATAGACAAGAGATGTTATGGCTTATTTATAGCTAAGAGATGTTATGGCTTATTTATACCCAAGAGATGTTATGGCTTATCAACATCCAAGAGATGTTATGGCCTATCAACAGCCAAGGGATGTTAATAAACTTAAGATATTAATATAGTAATTTTACTATATAGAGATGTAGTACATTCACTGAGTTTATCTTTACTCCTGATTTTATATGTTTACATTTTCAGGTTTGTATACTGCCATCTAAGACACCCTATGATCGGTAATTAGGAGAGTTGCACCGTTAGAGAGAGGTGGGGTTTAAATATGGGAATTTTATTATTGTCACACTGATGATTTTACTACACTCATACATTGGATATACTGAGATAGAGTAGTTTAATTTGATGAGAGTACTAGTTAATCATAGTATGGCAAGTTTGCTTAATTATGACCCTGATATTAATTACGTTATGATACAGAGAACATAATTACATTGATTGTATACATCATACATGAAATATTCAAACGAATTATATTTTGATTGGTTCAAGATTACGATTTAATTACCATAAAATAAATTATTAGCATTGATATGGGTTTGGGGTGTGACAATTAGTGGTATCAGAGCAGCCAGGTTATAAATTTTGGACGTGACGGTTAAATGGCAGTTCTTGGTTCGATTTGATATTGTTGAATTGTTTATGTACTAACCAATGATTTAGTACTATAAACTATTTGTGTTGGTTGCTATAACTCTATTATGAATGGTGGAAGCTCGGGCATGGAACAAGCCAGTGGTTCCAGGCCAGGTGGACGACTCTTTACGATGTAAGAGGCTCAGGTTACTCTGAGTGTGGTGACAGATCAACAAGTGAAAGTGAATCACCAAAAAATTTATGGAGAAGGAAATCCATGGAAGAAGCTACATCGTAAAGTGAGGATAGAATGAAAATGCGTTATTCCTAATTGTTTGATTTGAATGACCAAGGTATGTCAATTTCGGGGACAAAATTGACTAACGAGGGGAGAGTTGTGACAACCCGGATATAATTGGGGACATGGATAACGTGTGTTAATATATAATACTAGTTTATTATGTTTTGTCTAATTCTACCTTCATAAATCATGAAATATCGAATTAGTTACAAACACAAAATTTTAAAGTTTTCGATAGGAATGCTCATGTTAGAGACTAGTTTTGACCCTTATAATATAATAATTGACTTGAGGTGAAAACTATATAGTTCTAAATTTATGATTTAGGTTTGTAACACAAAAAACGGTGTGTTAAATGGAGGTCCAAACAAGAAGTTATGCTGGAACTATGAAGCAGGTGCAAATTTGTTCATTCGTTAAATGATATTTCGTCTTATTAGTATAACAAATGGTGGATTTTGATTGGTTAAGGAAGGAGGTGACTTTGACCGACTTTACACCCTTTAGATTACTTCCTCCTTCAGCCAAAACTCAACCATTAAAAAGTTTGTCTTGAGAGTAAGAGAAGTGGGAAGAAGAAGAAGAAGAAGAAGAAGAAGAAGAAGAAGAAGAAGAAGAAGAAGAAGAAGAAGAAGAAGAAGAAGAAGAAGAAGAAGAAGAAGAATTGAGGAGAAAAATTAGGGAAAAAATTATGGGAAATTACGAAAAAGTCCTTGGGGTAATTCCATATGTGTAAGAGGGTACTTTAGATAAGATGGAGGCGTAACCCCTATTTGAGTATGGTGATGATAAGCTAATCCTAGCCAAAGCTTTGGATTAATGGTAGGACACACGAGCACAGACCCAATGAAGATAAACTCGGTTTAAACTCACAAAACTCTCGTCTATAACTCAGGAAATAGTAATGAACATTAGGAGTGACTTAGCTAGAGGGAGAGAGAAGTAAGCACCCTAGATACACCTTGGTAGGCAGGTAAAAACACACCATATACCCTCAAGAATCTCTGTCAAGTATTAAAAGCTTTACAATAAATGACAATGGTGAGGGGATAAACCCTCTGGTTTGCAATAAATCTCTCTTTCTGATGTGTGTCTCTAGCAATAACTCCAGGGTTCTCAAAAATATCATGTCTCTCTTCAGGGGTGGTTGGGGTCTTTAAATAGCCCCCCACACCATCCCCGAGGCAACTCAGTCATTAAAACTATGAAATACTTCCCTCATACTTTATGACACAGCATTAAATGTCTGATGTACTAGTTTCCTCTATGTCATAAATATTAAATGCCAAGACATGCCTTTTGTTTATCCACTGTGTGTCAGGGGGATGTTGTCGCAGGGGTGGCTCACCAACTGCCTGTCAGGCCCAAATACCACGGTGGTTTACTCAAGTGCATGTCTGACATTGTTTGGCTGGATAGTGACATCACCTACAGTAGATGTGACATTAAGTAGAGGGCTATTTGGTTCATAAATCAACGCCCGATGGAACTCTAAGCTGCTCTGCTTGAGGTTCCTCGGTTAGGGTCCTTCGATGTTTTACCAGGTGTATCTAAAATGGTCAGGACAAGCCCCAACGATGCCTTACTTCTCAATAAAGTTCCCACGGTGAGGTCATTCGATGGAGCATGGAAGCTCTCCCAGGCCCTGCCCAGCCTGGTCTCTCGCAAGTACCGTTTGAACTCGCGCAAACTCTTTTGTTATTATCGTTACATCATTACAACCGTTATAGCTTACAGTCATCAATAATGAAAATACAATATGACTAAAACAACAAGCTAAAATATGAGCTGCCACGCCAAGTTGCCTCGCTGAGTTGCCACGCTCGAGCTGCCTTGGTTACTTAATCTCAAACACTGATGCTAATTGGGGATTTGTCCCTAATCTCAAGATTACCTTCAAGCCCCCTCTACATTTGCCCCCTCGTGGAGCGATTTGTTGGAACAAGAAATGTCTGCACGAAATGTCTCAAACCGATGGACCTTTCTTTGTGTGAAAAGATTCAGGCCTCCTCCCCTTTATTCGGAACCAGAGCGTTAGAGTCTTCGGAAAAAAAGTAAAATTTTACCCGATGTACCTAAGTCATAACTAAACAATCGTCTAGTTTATGACGAGAGAACATCGTAGATTTTTGGAACCGTTGGGACATCTTCTTCGTTGGGAGTCTATTGGATATGTCTAACAAAAAATTTCTTTGGCGCCAAAACTCAATCTTGCATAGGAAGGAAACGGTTTGTGTTCCCCAGGTGTCACTTCGTAAAGGACGTGGCGCAGTATTCTCAACTGTCAAATCACTTCCCAAGGTGCCACGTGTTCATTGGAAATGATTGCAGGCGTCTTTGCACGTGTGATGGTGGGAGACTGAAACGACAACTCCGAAATTTTCAAACGGCTATATCCAAAACACTTCAACCCTCTCTTTCTTTTTTCTTACTCTGCTACTATCTTCTTCAGAGTTCCCTTTTTAGAGACAGAAAAACTTGTAAGAACTCCATTGTTGCTAAGCTCCTGTTCACCTTCTTCCCTTCTCATCCTCTAAACCACTACCTGTGGTCGTGGTCTTCTACTCTCGTTCTTCACACCGCCCTTACGTGGAGTTTTTTTGCTGTCTTCGTCATCGTTTTCCATGGCAACCTCAAGCAACCCCGCTATCTCTGCTACTGGTGCTCCGTCTTCCACCACCACTGCTGCCTCTACCCTGGATGCTGCCCGCCAGGAATAGCTGAGGTTTTATCGTCGCTCTCCTATTTTGGGGGAGGGTGATGACTTTGTTGTTGCCTGCAAGGCTGTGCATTTTTCTTCTAAGTTCGATGCCTTACTGTTGGGTGATGAAGACGATGATTCTTCTAAGTGGGACTTTCTTCCTCCAAAGGGGACTCTACGATTTCGCTTGGAGCGAGGGGACTTCCCATGGTCCCATGTTGACTTCGAAGCGCCAGGGGGCTCTCCTGCCCACTTTGCTGCCTGGAACTCTCATATGCAAAGTTCTTATGCTGATATTCTCACCAAGCTTGGGTTGCAACGGGCTAAATGGTTTGGTGAGTTCACTCTTTCGAAGAACAATGCTTCTCTTCTTATCCTAGTCTCTCGGTGGAACGTTACTACTCACACGTTCATCGCTGCGTGGGGCGAGTTCACCATAACTCTGGAAGACGTGTGCGAGCTTTTGGGCCTCGATGCAACTGGTCATGAGCCCTATACCGATAAGGCCCTTGATGCTCAAGAGACTGCCGATCGTTTGGAGTTGGATCGCATATACCGAAGTTGCATTGGTTCGTCCAGCAAAGCTACTTTCTCTCCCTTGATTAATTATTTCTTCAAGGGTTCTGGTGAAGTCAGTTATTCAACAGATGCCCCTGGTCAAGGTACACCGTTGGAACTTCCCGCCTATATTCTTGTGATTCTCTCCCGTTTCCTTTTGACGGGCAAACCCAACGACCAACCCCGAAGGGACCTTATCAACATGTCCCTTCGTTTGGCCCGAGGCATAAAACTTCCACTGGCTCCAATTGCCTTGGGATCCCTCTACACCTGGCTGGATAGAGCTTTGTTCGACATGGAACGCTCTCTCGACCGTTATAACTTGGCCAATTTTGCCAACATTCTTCTAACCAGCTTCCTTTACTTTCGCTTTCCTGCCGTAGAGGCTAAAGCCAACAGTCCTCCTTCGGGGGAAATAATTCTGCCTCCATGGTCCTTTATTTATCACAGGAGACAAAGCCGAAAGGAGTTAATATCTGTGATTGACCGTTTTGAGAACTTTGTCATGAGGCCTTATCAGGAGGAAGTCTTCTTTCACACTTGTGAATTTTTTCATCCTGAAGCCAGAGTGGTACAGACCCGTACCCCTGATATTGTGGATCCCTCGCTCGTCGTGGTCCTTCTGTTCTCCCCAGGATATCTGCCTTCTTACACTGAGTGGGGATATACTAGCAAGCACTATAATCCCAACCGATGCAGCCGCCAGTTTGGGTTTGACTAGGGGGCGCCACGTCCAGTGTTTCAATCGTCAAACCCCAAGGTCTCCTTTAGCGAGGCGTGTTCTCTGTTTTCTTCAACCGTTGTGTGGGGGATATGTTCAACCATAGCTGGGCGAGTCACCATTCCCAGTATCACTAGGCATGGGTATGTGACCCCTTTGTTTGCTACAAAGTACTGGCCGAAACAACTGGTGCAATTGCTGAGTTTGTTGAGGGAGATCCCATGTATCCTCCCGTTTCTTCATTTTCTGCCCTAGAGTTGGGGCTAAAAGGCAACTCTGTACTTGGGATGGATTTCCCTCTAAGTTCAACCATCAAAGCACCTCCCACTGAGCTTCCCCCACTTTGTCCCATGGTCCCAGTTGCAATGCCTAAACCCAAAACTCCTGCAGCTCCGAAGAAGGCTGCCCCTTCAACTGAAGCTACTATCGGCGAGGGGCCTTCTCAACCACCTGCCAAAAAGGCAAAAACGGCCCAGAGTGGGACTTCAAAGTCAAAGTCCAAGTCCCAGAAGCCCCAGACTCCCGTGACAGCCTTTCCCATAGCCTCCGTTCCACCTCCCATGTCTGCTGAAACGGCTGAGCGCTTAAGGAGGGAAGCCCAAGCAGAAATAGATCGAATAAATGCTAAGTATCAACTACACGCTGTCGTTGTTCCTACATCCTTTGCTTTTCCCACAGTGTTGGTTGATCCTACAGAGCCAATGGCTAGAAGGAGAAAGAGCTCAAGGGTTACTCGAGAGGTTCGTACTGGTGCAGCGGGGTCAAGGAGGAAGACTCTGGGTACCAAGTCTCAGAGGAAGCAAACTCCTGAGGTGCATTTCACTCCTGCCCCCTCCATTGTTGCCAGTCCTCCTTCTTCGCCCCTAGTCTTGTCTTCTCGTTCCCCTTCTGAATCCAAGGTATGTATGCTTGATTTATTCATTCTCTTTTTTTTTACTTAAGGTAGGCTGCATTTGCTTATTATATATATATATATATATATATATATATATATATATATATTGACAACTGTGGTGCAGGGGATTGAAGAGGAAAGACCAAACCCTCCTAGTCCTCCCGTGAGCCCTTTTGTGGGGGGACGCTTCGGTGTATCTCATACCGATGTGACTCTTCCCCGTTCCCCCATGACGGGGCTCACTTATTCTCGTCATTCAGGCTCCTGACGTGCTTGGGAAGTTGTTGTGGGAGGTGATGCCGCTGAGCCTGCGAGTGATTCTTCGCCCCCAGAGGTAACGCAACCCGAGATAACATTATCAGTCCCCTCTGATTTACATACTTCACCTGAGGTTCCTCTGCCAATCATTCTTGTGGAGGAAAATGAGCCCGAGGTATGATTTCCTCTACAATTTATTTGTTATAGCGTCTTTTCAGTTCCACCATTTTTACTTATTTGTGTCAGTGAACCCTGAGATGTTTTGGGGTGCCCCAGGTTGAAATATCCTCGTTGTTAGCAGACGTTTTTCTTCCAACGATGCTGATGAGGCCTCTGACCGCCATTCCCCTTTTCAGCACCATAACCGAGGTGAGTAGCACGTAGAGAAACTTCTTCATATTTTATGTACTTGTTCCTCTTTTCTAACACTTTCCCTCATGTCACAATTTTCTCCTGATCTTGTACCACCCACTCATCTTGGTGATCCTCATGCAATCAAGGCCAGGGTTGGTGCTTCTGCGCCCCTCCGTGTTGAGTCTTTGTTTGGGAGCCCCACACCTTCTCCCGATGAACCCCGCATGTTGGCCTTGGTGCCTTATGTTGGTGAGGGCATCTTACCGAGCGTTGAGGCTTCTGTAACCAGGGATCGCGTTATGACTTCTGAGGCAATGATCCCATCCCCAACGGTTCCTGTCCTTGCAGCTGCCACAACGGTTCCCTTTCTTGCCCCTGTAGTGAGTGAGGTATGTATATATATATATTTTTTTGTTTCTCGTGAGTTTTCACCTTATAAAGGTGACTTAACAACGAAAACGCTTGTTAAGAAAACTCCACCTTATAACGGTGACTTAACAACGAAAATGCTTGTTAAGATTTTTTCATAAACTCCACCTTATAGTGGTGACTTAACAACGAAAACGCTTGTTAAGATTTTTTTCATAAACTCCACCTTATATCGGTGACTTAACAAAGAAAACGCTTGTTAAGATTTTTTCATGAACCCCACCTTATAACGGTGACTTAACAACGAAAACGCTTGTTAAGATTTTTTTCATAAACTCCACCTTATAACGGTGACTTAACAACGAAAATGCTTGTTAAGATTTTTCCATAAACCCCACCTTATAACGGTGACTTAACAACGAAAACGCTTGTTAAGATTTTTTTCATAAACTCCACCTTATAACGGTGACTTAACAACGAAAACGCTTGTTAAGATTTTTTTCATAAACTTATTATGGCTTCCATCCCTTCTCGGGTTGCTCGGGAAGATTCGCCCCCAGTTCTTTCGCCTATGGGCTCACCTCACCGGGAACCTGCTATTTCGAAGAACTCTGGTCATGATGATCAAGGTTTCACGACGGGTGTTGCAGCAGAGAGCGAATCTGGGTGCGAACTCCCTCTTCCTGACGTGGCTCCTCATGCTTTCTGCCTAATGGTGCTTCGGCAGTCTCCTCAAATGCCTGTCAACCACCGCTTGGTGATCGAACAACTGGTGAATCGTCACCCTGAGACCTTTACACCGGATTGTCTGCGTTCTAATATTCACGTGATGAGTCACAGACTTCAGGGCATGGCGATCGTTGTTGCTGAAATTGCCAGTACCCCTACTGCAAGCGTTACCAGATCCCTTCTTAACCAATTTCTGGGTTTTCTGAGGGAGCTGGGGCGTGATGGTTTCCGTTTTGACTGGCTCATAGCATATTTGAAGACTCTGAATAACCAGCAATTGATCGGCCATAGGGAAGTGTTACGGAAGCACCAGGAGGACCAGCAAGCTGAGGAAGCTAGGTTGGTCGCATTGGCGCCCCTTTTGGAAGCAGTGGATCAAGAGGTAAAGGATGTCGAAGAAGCCTTGTGTCAGGCCAAACTAAAACGCGAGAGACTCCTTATCAAACGTACACAAGTGCAAACAAGGCTGGAGGTCTCTATTAATGCCCAACGGTCTTTCACAGCAGCTTCTTCGGGTCTTCCTGGAGATTTTTTCTCTTCCTCGGATTTATCGTTTCTTTTAGACTAATTGCCTCTTGTATACGAATCCTTCATCTGCTCTTATCTATGTAATTCTTGGGCGATAGCTCCCAAAATTTTTTGTAATGCTCTGTTATTTATGAATGAATAATATATACTTTTCAATCCATCCATGTGTTGTGACTGTTCTTGTATGCTATAGATTTTTATATTTCTGCAATTCTGTCATTATGTTAAAATTGTAACCAAAACTTGTACATTTATAACAACAGCTAGGTATAACATTGGTTCAAACTTGATTGTTTACACATGATAAACCTTCAGCCATTTATTGTTAATCTTAAATGGCTTGTCTTCCTCTAATTTCAAAATTAAATAATAACCTGAATCATGGTCTTCCTTCACAACGAAAGGTCCCTCCCAGTTGGCTGTAAACTTTGGTAGAGGAAGCCCCCTGATGTGCTTCACTTCTGCTTTCAATACGAGGTCTCCCTCCACGAACTTCATTGGCCTCACCAAGTTATCATATGCCCTAGAGAGTTGTTTCGTATACATCTGGAAGTGCTGCATCGAGTTATCTCTGTGTTCATCCAACACTTCCAACTGTACGTGTCTATTTTGAGGAAGCATACTACTTCGCAAGGCATATCGAGCGGAAGGAACTTCCAACTTCACTGGAAGGATTGCCTCAGCCCCATAGACAAGGGAGAACGGCGTGTATCCCGTGGGTTTCTGTTTTGTTGTTCTATAGGCCCACAAAACAGCTGGTATCTTGTCATCCCACGCCCCGGGAAAGTCCTCCATCATCTTGGCCAAAATATTAACCAAGGTTTTGTTAGTCGCTTCGGCTTGACCGTTTCCCTTTGGGTATGCCACCGTTGAGGTGTGATGAACAATGGAGTACTTGTCTGTGAGCATTGTTACTTCAGAATTGACGAAGGGGTCCCGTTATCTGAAAGAATAACCTTTGGGATCCCAAAATGGCAAATAATATATTCTCTGATGAAGTTGCTCACCACCCCAGCCGTTGCTCTTCTGAGTGGTATCGCTTCGGCCCATTTTGTAAAACACTCTGTTGCTACCAATATCCATATCTTGCCTCTCGAAGAAGGGTGTATTGCCCCCACTAGGTCGAACGCCCAAGTATGAAATGGATAGGGTGTTGACAGAGAGTGTAAGTCTACCGATGGGGCATGGATCATATTTCCATGAAGGTGGCAAGCTTTGCATTTTCGAACGAACTCAGCAGAGTCTTTCTCCATTGTTGGCCAATAATACCCCAACGTCATCAACTGATCATACAACTTGGCCCCTCCTATGTGGGCTGGATCGTGCGCTTGTTTGAGGACCTTCGCTGCTTCTTCCCTCGTGACGCAACGCAATGGCCTGTTGAAGTACCCCATTCGATAAAGCTGTCCCTCCTGAACATAGAACCTTGGAGCCCTTCGCCTCAGTCCCATCGCATCCATTTTCTCCGTTGGGACAACTCCATCCTGAATGAAGTCGATGTAGGGCTGCCTCCAGTCCGTTTGAGCTTCAATGAAATGGAACTCAGCTGCTTCAAAGAATAGTTGACACTTATCGAATTTCCGTTGCAGCTCTGTCACATCTTGTTTCATTTTAGGCCAGAAATACCCCTCTCTTTGAATTCTCCTATATAGAGGTGTCTCAGTCATTTCGCAGTGCTCCTTATGTGTTTTCCTCAATCTTTTCTCTACTTCCTCTAGGCTGACACATCTTGATAACCATCCCCCAGCATTTCTATAGTAAAGATTCCCCTGGTTCGTAAAGTATTATGCCAGTTCTCTTAATCCCATAGCTCCTTCGCCAGACTCCAGTTGCTTCCTGATCTCTCCCCTCCAGTTTGCGTCCCCCTCTATCGGTAGTATTGACTGTACCACCGAAGGAGCTGTTCTTCGTTGGATCACAACGATAGTCTCATCGGTCTTCATGACCATTTTCTGGGCAATAGTGACATAGGCGTCTGGATGGCGATTCATTGTTCTGGGATGTCTTCTGATCCTGATCCGATGGAACTAGTTGAGAAACCTTTGAATGATTGTTCTATATGGCGCCAGGATCATGTGCTTCAACGCATATTCTCCGTTTACTTGCTGAATCACTAAGTTAGAGTCACCCTTAATGCAGAGTGAACGAATTCCTCTTCGAAGAGCCTCTAGTAGTCCCAGTACCAACGCCTCGTATTCTGCTTCGTTATTGGAACAAGGGAAATCTATCTTGTAGGAAAGGCAAATATCCTCCTTACCTTTTGAAAGAATAACCCCTGCTCCCCCCTTCTTTTTCGTCGAAGATCCATCGAACTGCATCGTCCATTCCTCATCAGTTGTATCCAGGCAATTAGCCTGCAAATCATCTCCTGGAATGTCTTCCTTGGGTGGCTCGAAGGTTCCTGAAGGGAAGATGGCCAACAGATCAACGTACGTCTGGCTTTTAATTGTGCGAGGGACCACACACTTCAAGTCATATTCAGAGAGGATAAGGAACCATATAGCTGCCCTGCCAATCAATATAGTTCTTGCAAGCAAATACTTAATTGGGTCACATCTAGTTACAATGTGAATTGTGAAAGACAACATATAATGCCTAAGTTTTTGTGCTATAAAGACTAAAGCTAAACAATGCCTTTCCAAGCTACTATATCTAATCTCTGGCCCATGTATAATTCTGCTGAGGTAGTAAACCAGTCGTTCTTGCCTGTCCACTTCTTGTGCTAACAGAGCCCCAACGGACCTCGTGGTAGATGTCAGGTATAGCTACAACGGTACTCCTGTCTGGGGAGGAACCATGATTTATGGTGAAACGAGCAGTTTCTTCAGCCTGACAAGAGACTCCTGGTGAACCTCCTCCCATCGGAATTTCGTGTTCTTTTGCAACAGCTGCATCAATGGGTGTGTTATTTCGACCAATCCAGACACAAATCTCCTAAGGTAGGAGACTTTGCCGAGAAAACTCTTCATCTCTTTCTCCGTTCTTGGACATGCCATCTCTAATATCGCTCGATGTTTATCTTGGTCCATCTGCACCCCTTATTGATCAACCACGAAACCTAGAAACTTCCCGCTTGTTACTCCGAAGACACACTTTAGCGGGTTCATCCTCAGTTTATACCTCCTGCACCGAGCAAACACCTTCCTTAAATCATTCAGATGGGACCCCTCTTTCTTCGATTTGATGACCAGGTCATCCACGTAGAATTCCACAAATTTATGGAAGAAGTCATGAAAAATGGCCATCATTGTCCTCTGGTACGTCGCTCCGGCGTTCTTGAGTCCAAACGGCATCACCTTCTATATGAAGTTGCCCAACGGAGTTCTGAATGTCATTTTCTCTGCGTCGGTGGGATCCATCTTAATCTGGTTGTATCCCACATACCCATCCATGAAGCTATACATTTCATGACCGACCGTGGCATCTATCAAACTGTCGATGGAGGGTAGGGGAAACTTAACCTTGGGGCAATCCCTATTCAAGTCTCTGAAGTCCACACAGATCCTTATTTGGTTCTTGTCTTTCTTCACCACTGGCACAATGCTAGATAGCCAGAGGGGATGTTGTATTGGCTTGATAAATCCTGCTGCCAACAAATGTTGGACCTCTTCTTTAATCTTTAAGTCTAGTTCAGGCTTGTAAGTCCTCGTTGCCTGCTTCACCGAGATGGCTGAAGGCATCATGTTCAGTTTTTGGCAACTCACCTCTTCATCCAGCCCTTCCATTTCAGTGCACTTCCATGCTAAAACGTCTATGAATTCCCGAATCAGCTTGACCAAGGCTTCTCGTTTCCCTTCATCGAGATCTTTTGAGATAAAGATAGGCCTTGGATCTTCCCCTTCTCTTGCTAAATTCAGCTGATCTAACTCTTGTGCCTGGGGCCTTGGTTAATCTCCCATGTAGTCTGGTTCTTCGGCGACATCTTCTACGAACTCCTGTATGCTGGAGTTGTCTATCACCATACACTGCCCCCGTCGATCTACCAAAAAACACTCATACACCGGTTCAACCTCATCCTCAGTTTCTTCGGCCGCCCGATCACACCATTATAAGCGGTACACCACTTTTCCCTCTTCAGTGACAATTTTCTTGCATTACCTGCTGATCGTTGTTGCTACGGACTTTCTCTTCTTTTCTCTAGAAGCCTCAACTATTCTTTTCTCGGAAAAGTGACTCAACACGCTTTGCCGTTGGACCTCGTGCTCCATCGGGTCCGTTCTAGGCCTCATCCTGTCTTTGAGTTGCCTTGAGATCTTTTGGAGCTGAGGGATTACCTGATGGGCTTCTTCGGTCCTCACCCCTTCGCTACTTCCACCCTCTTTATCCTGCTCATTCAAGGGCCCCATCCTCTCTTTAATCGAGGGAACCCATGCCCCCTCCATTCTCTTTGTCAGGACCCGTACATCCTCCTCCAGTTCTGTATAGAATGTCGCATCCACTAAGTGTGCTTCTTCGATAGCGAAAGGCCTGTTCGTAGCCCTAATGGTCACCTCCGTTCCCTTGATATTTGCCTTAGCACATTGATGATAAGTCGAAGGAACTAAGCCTTGGTTGTGCATCCATACTCTCCCTATTAGTAAGTGATAGGAAGTTGCACTTTCTATTACATGGAACTTGATGTGGGAACTCAGATTTCCCATCGCAATCCCAACATTCACATACCCGATGGATTTGGAAGATTGATTGTCATATCCCGAAATTACCAAAGGCATGGGGACTAACCTTTCTTTCGTAATATTAGCCGTGTGGAAGAAGTTGATTGGCATAATATTGATGGAAGCACCTCCTTCCATAAGATTCCTTGCAAAGCTAACTCCGTTGACGCTAGCGATTACATATAGAGGCCTGTTATGAGGGAACCTCAGAGCTCTATCCGCATCGCTAAAGGTTACTTCTGACAGAAATTTCTTCACCAGACTAGCCATGGGTCCCCTCCACCTTAACGAGGGGACTGCGTTCCTTTTTGCAATTTCCAAAATCGCGTGAGTTATCTCCGTCCTGCTCTCCTTCGGTATCCCCACTTGATCGAAGAACCAAGTGAATTTTGGGGATTTTGAAACTGCACTACATTCTATGACTGGGTTTGTTTCCCCATCTTCAACGCTATACACGTTTTCCACGTCCTTAGCGCTTACTTCATCATAGGCTAAAACTACATTAGCCATTCCCGTGGTACAATGCTCCAGAGCTTCTTCGAGCTCCTTTTGCTTCATCGTCAACCTTCCTCCTTCTATTTTCGCCTCCTCACCATAGGCCATCACCACATTGGCCCCGTGTGCTGGAAGTGGGTTGTTGTTAATGTTCTGTGGGGGGATTTGCAATGTACCCACCTTCATGTACTTGTCGATGATTCTTCGCAGCGTGAAGCAGCTCTCTGTTGGATGCTGGATCTTTCGATGAACCTGGCAGTATTTGGGATCAGCCCTCGTCGCAGCATCGGGTTCTTCTGTCGGCACACCCTTTGGTTCATAAACCATTCCGCCTTGGACCAATGCGTTATAACAGGTCACAGTCTCTTCTATCGTACAAGGCAACGGTGGCGGGTCTTCTCTGTCTCTTCCAAACTTTCTCTTGTTGTCCTTCTTCGGCGCCTTGCCCCCATCCTCCCTCTCGACGTATCCTACCCGTGGGGGCTGGGACCTTCCCCCCGCGGGTTGCATCGGCTGCCTGAACATCATGGGAGCCACCGTCGGGTTGGGTCGTACCACCAAAGAGATATTCCTCGCGAATTTTAGGAATGCTGAAAAAGTTCCCTCGCGCGTCTCGTTGATAAGGTGGCATATATACTCGGGAAGTAGTCCCTCAGCAAAAATCTACAACAACTTGGTTTCCTTGGCTTCTTCCCTTACATCGAGGGACCTTTCCCTGAACCTTCGAATATAGGACACCACCTCTTATCCCGGTCTTTGCCTCTCCCTACCGAGTTGGGTCAGGGTGAACTCATCCTCTGCCAAGAAGAACTTTCGAACAAACAATACGTGCATATCCTCCCACGTAGAAACGTTGTTGGCCGTCAAATGGGAGTACCAGGTGTATGCTTTGTCGGTTAGGGATTTGGAGAACTCCCTCAATCTAAGCTTCTTATCATTGCAATGTTCCCCCAAGTGTTCAAAAAAATGCTTAATGTGCTCCTTCGGGTTCCCACCTTTCCTTGTATATTTTTTAAAGATAAGGGGAATATAGTCCTTCGGGTAAGGCTCATCATTGTATTCCTGAGGATAAGGTGTTCGAAAATCGTCGTAGACAGAAGCTACCTCGCCCACAGACTGCGAGGAAGCCTGCATAAGCATCAGCATCTCCTTTTGCATCTCCCTTTTCATTTCTTCCATGGGCGAAAGGGTAACGACCAATGGGGTCCTAGGCAGAATGCTCATCATAGCCGGAGCCATCGTTACCGCCGGTGCCGTTAATACCCTAGAAGTTCCCACCACCGGATTTACGGCGGAGGGTATGCCTGCTGGGATCGTTCCAGCAATACCTGCACCTGGTGGGGCCGTTGAAGCTACTCCGGGTGTTATGAAAGCATTAGCCTCCAAACCTCCCAGCATAGTTGAAGCTACTGGAGTTTGCAAGAACTCGTAAAACTTGTTCATGAGGAGCGAAATCTGGGCGGGTCCCAACCCCGCGCTCTTGGAAGGTTGTGCCACCCCTGGAACACCTGACGTCATTGGAACCGGAGGTATCTCTGCCCGAGGAGCCCCATCTCTTTGGATCTCCATCTCTCTCGTGGCCTGTTCTTCATTGTGCTAGATATCATCAAAGTTGAGTCTTCGAGTAGCATTATCTTGCGCCATACTTCTTTCTTAGAAGAATGCCTCCCCAGCGGAGTCACCAAATGTAAGAGGGTACTTTAGATAAGATGGAGGCGTAACCCCTATTTGATTATGTTGATGATAAGCTAATCCTGGCCAAAGCTTTGGATTAATGGTAGGACACACGAGCACAGACCTAATGAAGATAAACTCGATTTAAACTCACAAAACTCTCGTGTATAACTCAGGAAATAGTAATGAACCTTAGGAGTGACTTAGCTATAGGGAGAGAGAAGTAAGCACCCTAGATACACCTTGGAAGGTAGGTAAAAACACACCATATACCCTCAAGAATCTCTGTCAATTATTAAAAGCTTTACAATAAATGACAATAGTGAGGGGATAAACCCTCTGGTTTGCAATAAATCTCTCTTTCTGATGTGTGTCTCTAGCAATAACTCCAGGGTTCTCAAAAAGATCATGTCTCTCCTCAGGGGTGGTTGGGGTCTTTAAATAGCCCCTCACACCATCCCCAAGGCAACTCAGTCATTAAAACTATAAAAGACATCCCTCATACTTTATGACACAACATTAAATGTCTGATGTACTAGCTGCCTCTATGTCATAAATATTAAATGCCAAGACATGCCTTTTGTCTATCCACTGTGTGTCAGGGGGCTGTTGTCGCAGGGGTGGCTCACCAACTGCCTTCCAGGCCCAAATACCACGGTGGTTTACTCAAGTGCATGTCTGACATTGTTTGGCTGGCTAGTGACATCACTTACAGTAGATGTGACATTAAGTAGAGGGCTATTTGGTTCATAACTCAACGCCCAATGGAACTCCAAGCTGCTCCACTTGAGGTTCCTCGGTCAGGGTCCTTCGATGTTTTACCAGGAAAATCTAAGATGGTCAGGACAAGCCCCAACGATGCCTTACTTCTCAATAAATTTCCCACAGTGAGGTCATTCGATGGAGCATGGAAGCTCTCCCAGGCTCTGCCCAGCCTGGTCTCTCGCAAGTACCATTTGACCTCACGCAAACTCTTTTGTTATTATCGTTACGTCATTACAACCGTTATAGCTTACAGTCATTAATAATGAAAATACAATATGACTAAAACAACAAGCTAAAATATGAGTTGCCACGCCAAGATGCCTCGCTGAGTTGCCATGCTCGAGCTGCCTTGGTTGCTTAATCTCACTGTTCTAAAAAACCCGCCTAGGCTCCGCCTAGGCTTAAGGCTTGGGAGAAACGCCTCGCCTTACGCTTTTCACGCCTTATTCTTGGTAAAACCTTAAGGCGCACTTTTTCTAAAAACAACAATGCTTCAGTGAAACGATGTCGCCTTTTAAACAATTTCTTTACAAACCGGACCATTATCTCATCCAAAATAATCAAATAGTATTTTAATTTGCATATATTCAGACATATTTTTATGATATGTGCAATTTTTGTATTTTAATAGCCTTGTTATGGTTAAAAAAATATTAAAATATATTAAGAAGGCCTAAACGCCTTTTTACGCTTAGGCCCGCCTAGGCTTCTAAGGCTTAAGGCTTGGCCTCCACGCCTCAATCATGCCCCACATTTTTTAGAACATTGCTTAATCTCAAACACTGATGCTAATTGGGGATTTGTCCCTAATCTCAAGATTACCTTCAAGCCCCCTCTCAAGATTACCTCCTCCTTCAGCCAAAACTCATCCATTAAAGAGTTTGGCTTGAGAGGAAGAGAAGTGGGAAGTAGAAGAAGAAGAAGAAGAATTGAGGAGAAAAATTGGAGAAAAAATTATGGGAAATTACGAAAAAGTCCTTGGGGTAATTCTATATGAAAGTCTTGTTATTTTTCTTGTGTTACTGATTGAAATTTTATAAATCATAGATTGTTTATAGAACTTTCATGCCTTGGTTTATATGTATGAATAGATGCAAGTTTATGCAAAAATTGAACGAGTACTTAAAATTGCTTTGGTTAGGAACCTTGTGTAGTCAAACTTCTATATCTTTTTTTTATACTTAGCGGAATTGAGTAATTTTAATTTGATATGAAATAGACTCATATGTGTATAACATATCTGAATATTATGTAAAAATACCAAGAAATGAATCTTTGGTGATAGTTAGAAGTTTAGATATAAAATCTGCCCCAAAAGTATAAGTATCCCTACCATGTGTTCGATGTTTGGCCTGACATAGAAAATGAACTCTAAAAATTATGAAACTTTAATTTCGCATTATTCAATATGTTTATTGATATTGGGTGGAATGTCATAGAAAGTTATGAAGTAGAGAAATTATGAAAATTCCTGGAAGTTGATTGGACGATGGATGAGCCTATAGGGCAGATTTGCTATGTATTAAAGAAATGGGCATAACTTGCTCTAGGGACCTGAAATGATGCTTTGTCTGTTGTATTAGAAACCTAATATGATAATCATTGGATTACCAATAAGAAATGAAAGCATGTTTAGTATATGATATGAATATGTTAACTATCTTAACATGAATTTAGATGGAACTTCATATATGATAAGTAATGTGAATGGGATCATATGATGCTTATGAATTGAGTTACGCTTAAGTTACTCTTTGTAATACCCCGATTTTTAATGATTTTTAATTTGGGGATTTATTAAATTTAAATTGAGATATTAATTTAATATTAATTCGAAAAATTATTTTAAATATTTACTAACGTGATGAGAGTTAGTAATTATTAGAAATTTATTGAATATTACTTAATGAGTAAATTAATATGTACAATTGAATTTATTAAAATTGTCACAAGTGAATAATATGACAATTATGAAAATTAAGTTGGGATGCACCTGTGTCGTGTCCAGACTAAATTAGTATTATAAAAGTGAATAAATTATAAGTCGCCCGTATGGTCGTTTCGAGTGCTCCAACGTGTCCGTAAGAGTCGAGATAGTCAAAAAAGGGTACCCGGGGGTTTAGTTTGGGTCTCAGGGAGTTTTTAGGCCTAATCGGCACCCCTGAGGGGAAATTTAGTCATTTTCAAATTTGGCCTTAATTAAATAACGAAAATTGGGACATTATTATCAGATATTAAAAGAGCCTTCTAGGGTTAACACTCTCAAAAAGATAGAACGGAAGTGAGAGGAAGGAAGGGAAGGTTTTTCAATAAATCCAAGGCCAATAACCAATTTGATTGCACCACCGCCACCACCAAAACATAGATCATAACACGAGGAACGCAACCATATCTTTTTCATCAACAAATTAAACATTCGAATTTCAGGCAAGTATCCATCTTGATATTCTTTGGATTTAATGTTTCACCCATGTTAGAATAGGATTGTTACGCATATGTTTTATGGAAGAATTTGATGATTTAGGGAATTTAAACCACATGTTTAAGAGGAATTTGATGTATTCAGGAAATCTCAACATATGTAGAGGATTACCCACGAAATTATATTGGTTTAGAAGTGAGGAATCTGGAAAAAGAATTAGAAGAATGGAAGTTTAATGTAAAATTAGGGTTCTTGATAATTATGATGAATTACCGCTTTAATTCAATACTTTTGATGAATTTGTACATGCTTCACGTAGAAAATCATGTATATAGGTATATGAGACCAGTAGTAAATTTGTTTGGGAGTTTGGGGATCATTAATGGAGTTTTGGTTGAGGTGGGAGAAGAAAACCCGTAGTTAACAATGGCAGAATTCGGAATACATGTTTGATCGATCGATCAATCCAAGAGTGTCGATCGATCGAATGATCGATTAATCAACCCCTTTCCTCGATCGATCGATCCCTCCTGGAAAACAGCATATTTTTCCCTTTTTTTATTAATCCGAATAAAATGCGTAGGAGCCCTTGAATATTATTTATAGAGCATAATGGGTCATGAAGAGGACCAGTAGGGTCCAAGTAGATTACCGTTGAATGAAATTTTATATGGGATGAAACCAAGGGTTAACGGGGGATTACTACATATTGAAAATCGTTCGCACGTTGGCTACGGAATTAAGATGTTTATAAATGACTTAGACCAGTAGGTCAGAGATAGTGAACCTACTGAAATTACCTTTAGTGAGAGAAAATACTTCGAGAGATGAGAAGTAAGTATGAAATAATTATAATTGAGAATAAAAGAGACGAACCCTTTATGCGAGATAGTTGGGTAAAATTTGTACTAAGTACGGTTAATAACAATTATTATGGGTCGTGGGCGAACCTAATTCGAAAATGAGAATATTTATATACATGACCGAGTGCATGTGTTTATATTTATATTATGCTTGTATATAATCATACCCACGCTACTTGCTATCACGGAGGTTGCCGTGCCGGAACAGTCTTATCTCGATGGGACCTTTATGGGGGATATTGACTTGTACCCTAGAACATAGGATTCCTTGGTACAGGCTATCTGAGAATGATAGTCAAACGGTCCTAAGAAACGTGAGAGGTATGTGCTGACTTCTTAGTGACTTGGAACTATGCTTAGCCTCCATTTTGTGTGTATTGTGTTAATACAGTTTGAGAGTGATTATGAACTAGTATCTCCCTTAGTACGAGTGATACGGGGATTTGATAGCAGAGTATGCCAGCACCATAGATTTTATGTGGGGTGCCGATAGTATATATATTATATGAGTGACTAATATATATATATACACACTTATATATGAGAACTTTCTACAGTGCGTATAAGTAGTTAAGTAATGAATAAAGGCTCCAACCTTATAATGAGTATTCGGGAACTTTGTAACGGTACTGTGTTGTTCTAAGTAACGTAAGAAATCTTGAAGAGATTGATTTTCTAAACTAAATCTCATAGCCTAGTACTTCTCGGATAAAACTTTATGGAAAATAAGTTAGATAGACTCATGAGTTTAGTAGTACGGTAGGCGTGCACACTAGATGATAGGTGAGAATTCTCAAGAGAGTGTCATTTACTAACATGGTTGTCACATTAGCCGGTAAGCATTTTAAATACTTGCTAAACTATTTTAAAACTGTTTTACACTCGGGATTTGACCCGTCTTCCATCATTTTTCTCTCTTGTATATAGATGTATGTATTACAGGTGCCCAGCCACAGGGGCGTCAGGCATAGGATTTTTGAATTGGACGTGCCGCAGCTTATGTGGGAGTTGCAGGCCCTTACTTTAGACGACCTCTTCATTGATTCAGTTCATGTTTTAGTTCTTTATAGTTAGGGCATGTGTTGCTCGATTTCCTATTCCGTTTGAATTTGTCAGAGATTTGTATTTATTTATATTTCTAGTATTCAGTACTCATTGGGAGTTAACTTTTGTCAGGATGATTTCATGTATGGTTCTTTAGCTTGGTTTGGTTAATCTAAATGGCTTAATTATCTTGTGTTGATTGCCATCCTTAGCATTTATGTGATTCCTAAACTGATGTTTATTTTAAAAGGTTTTCACGTTGAAATTTAAAATTGAAATAAGACTTTAAATTGTTTTGACACTTAGCTTAATTACTTAGGGTGTTTAAATTGGAATTATTTATTTTGCGACAGTGATGATAAGAATGAACCGACCGTTCACATTTATTTTAATTTAATAAAGGACTGATCACTCGGTATTTAATTACACGGGGTGTCAAACCCTTTGGATTTTTATTATTCTTATGATGTTACTAATATTGTAAGAATGATAAGAACGGAAGAAGGACTAGTTGAACAAGTGCTAGGCAAAGGCAAAGGAAAAAAGCTCATTAAGTTGCCAAGGTGAGTGTACTTACTTAGTTGAATATGTGTATAGATATGGTATACTTACTGAGTTGAATATGGATATGATATGGGTGGTTATTGAGTTGAATATAGGTGGTTATTCTGTTGAATATGTGTATAGATATGATATACTAACTGAGTTGAATATGGATATGATACCGGTAGTTATTGAGTTGAATATGTGTATAGATATGATATACCTACTGAGTTGAATATGGATATGGTATGGGTGGTTATTGAGTTGAATATAGATATGATATGTGTGGTTACTAAGTTGAATATGGATATGATATGTGTGGTTACGGAGTTGGATATGGATATGATACGTGTGGTTACTGAGTTAGATATGGATATGGTTACTAAGTTGATTATATATGTGATATGTTATACTTACTGAGTTGAATAGGGATATGATATGGGTGGCTATTGAGTTGAATATACATATGATATATGTGGTTACTGAGTTGAATATGGATATAATATGTGTGGTTACTGAGTTAGATATGAATACGATTACTAAGTTGATTATAGATATGATATATGGTACTTACTGAGTTGAATATAGATATGATATGGGTGGTTATTGAGTTTAATATAGATATGATATGTGTGGTTACTGAGTTGAATATGGATATGATATTTGTGGTTACTGAGTTGGATATGAATATGATATGTGTGGTTACTGAGTTAGATATGGATATGGTTACTAAGTTGATTATAGATATGATATGTTGTACTTACTGAGTTGAATATGAATATGATATGGGTGGCTATTGAGTTGAATATAAATATGATATGTGTGGTTACTAAGTTCAATATGGATATGATATGTGCGGTTACTGAGTTAGATATGGATATGGTTACTAAGTTGATTATATATATGATATGTGGTACTTACTGAGTTGAATATGGATATGATATGGGTTGTTATCGAGTTGAATATAGATATGATATGTGTTGTTACTGAGTTGGATATGGATATGTTTATTAAGTTGAATATGGATATGATATGGGTGGCTATTGAGTTGAATATAGATATGATATGTGTGGTTACTGAGTTGGATATGATATGATATGGGCAGTTACTGAGTTGATTATGGATATGATATGTGTAATTATTGAGTTGATTATGGATATGATATGTATGTATTCTGAAGAGATATTATTGCTTCTTTATATCTAAAAGATGTTATGGCTTATCAATAGCCAAGAGATGTTATGGCTTATTTATAGCCAAGAGATGTTATGGCCTCTCAACAGCCAAGAGATGTTATGGCCTCTCAACAGCCAAGAGATGTCAATAAAATCAAGATGTTAATATAGTACTTTTACTATATATAAATATAGTACATTCACTGAGTTTCTATTTACTCGTGGTTTTATATGTTTACATTTTCAGGTTTGTATACTGTCATCTATAACACCTTATGAACGGTAATTAGG
>OX422210.1:144893218-145115718 GCA_949130495.1 Sambucus nigra | reverse complement strand
TCTAATCTTGTTACATCCATTATATTTACATTACATTATAGTGACATAACTCGTCTTAATTTGTGCTTGCTCGGGTGGGTCTAATTTCGTGTTACGGCAAATTTCACATATACCCACCTAGTAAATCCCCATGAAATTATGATTTCTTAAAGGACAAAAAAATGCCAAGTGTTATAGTGGAGTTTCAATTATTTCACATTTGGAAAAAATATGTAAAGTAAACAATCTTGAAAACTTTGTAAGAAGCAATTTTTGACTTGGGCATCTTGCTAGTAATTGTATCAACTTTTTACCATCATAAATATTGTTACTTTTTTCATCACTAAATATAAATGTTTCATCATCCAATGCAAATTTTATAGTAACCTTGGAACATTTATTGGGGACACATTTAATTTTATAAATTTTAGTGAGTTATAATAAGAAATTAAAAAAAAAAAATCCCAACGGTTATTGCTCTTGGTGAAATATAAATATTTTTCACATATATAAATATTAAATAATAGCCAAAAGAATCAACTATTTAAATTTTTTTTAAAAGATTAAAATTTTATATGTATAACTTGTATATAAAATATACATGATATAGTGAATAAAATTTAGATTTAAATATTTTTAACATTATATTTTTAGTTAGTGTATGTGCGCGTGTGTGGTTAGTACAACATTTCTTTTATGAAAGAATATAAAACATATTTTACTAAACCAAGAGTTTAATATATAGCAAGACATGCGATTCATCTATTTTCCACTTGTTTTTTTCATGGGGGTTTTGGGAAAAGGTCCTTATAATGCTTAAAATGTATAAAAATAAGACACTCCATATAATTTTATAAATTTAGTCCTAATACTAAAAATATCATGAAAAATGGTGTCGCTGGCGCGGACCAAAAAAATAAAAGTAATTGTACCACATGGACTAGATTTATAAATACTATTATACCACAAGAATAAGATTTATAAACTTGAAAATTATTGTTCTAAAAATTCAAATATAATAAGAAGCATGACATTTACTCTCTATTTTTTCAATTTTCCGAACTTGTAATAAAATAAAATTTTATCAGTCTTTTTCCAAAAGGTTGTCATCATTGCACTATTAGTTAAAGATATTTTAACCAAAGGTGGACTTGAAAGCTATTTCCAAACCACTAAAAGATGTAGTCTCCTTAAGATTCAAGCAAAAATAATCTCAAGTATGAACAGATAACAACACATTGATATATGAAGAACCAAGAAGCGAGATAGCAGTATTACCAGTCATCAGGGTCAGCTTTAACAGCTTGATCAAAATAACTTTGGGCACGACTAGCATCCCTTTGGGTTTGCCATATTAGATCAGCATAGAGAGACAGAACATTCCCATCATTAGGGTTTGCCAAAATTGCTCTTTCACAGTACTCCTCTGCTTTAACACAATCTCCTCTTACCTGTTCACAAGATAAAAAAATCAAGTTTGGCAATCCCAAATGAACAGAATTATTTGTATCCGATCTTAATGATTATTTACATGCCTTATAGCAAAAAATAAAAAACAATTTACAATCACATTCCTTATTAATTTTTTGCGCATATACCAAATAGTCCCTCGAATTTTTTTTAATACACGTTTAGTCCAAGCTTTTTTATTTTGGGCAATTTACATTTAGGTCCCTTGGTAACAATTTTTAAACATTTAAGGACAACTTACAATTAGGTTCACTTGGTATGCCACTAGCGTGGATTTGTACAAGAAGAGAATTAGTGGACCTAAGTGTTTAAAATTTGTCAAAATTACTTTAGTGTTTAAAATTTGTTTGCGAGGGACCTAAGAGTACTTTCCCCTTTTATTATTTTGCACCAAAAAGCATGCCAAAAAGGTTTTATCATGCCGCTAGCGCGGACTTTTAAAGATAAGAGAATAAGAGACTTTTTGGTATAAAATAAAAGACTTGAACTAAGTGTGTATTAAAAAATATTATGAATTTTTTGATATTTGATCCTTAATTTTTTTTTAAATATTTAAAGACAAATTACTGTTAAGTCTATTTATTTAAAGACAAATTACTGTTAGAATTAGTAAATTTATGTCTTTAAAATTTATCAAAATTATCTCAATGTATAAAATTTATTTATGCGAGATCTAAAAGTATTTATTAAATAAAAAATACCATGTGATGGGAGCCAACAAAAAAATTCTCAAATAAAACTAAACCCGCCAAAACTATTTTCTTCTTTATGATTATATTCAGGATCTGAACAATAATTACCTCTCCAAACCAATCAGTCATAGTTCTTAACATATGTTAGTTAAGTGGATTAAGAATTCGGATTATACTTCAAATACAATCGGAATAAAAATATGTATTCCTATCACTTTTTAGAGCTTATTTTCAAAATTTATATATTTTATTTGATATAAAAATTATATTTTTGAAAAGCATTTACAGATCTATTACAAATTCCATATTCAATACTAATTTTTTCAATAAAACCTAAACAAAAAAACATTAGAATACAAAATAAACAGGTTTGGCATAAAACTTAATAGACGTAGTATTTAAAATCCAATTATTATAAAAGTAGGGAATATACTGTTTAGAAAGTTAGGGAAGTTTAAATAGGATACTTATGCACCAAATTCCAAAGTAAAAACAATGAAATAACCCCACAATTTGACACACGGGTACGTAAATGGGACAAGAAGGCAAATTTGCAATAGCTCGCAGCTATACAAAAGAAAAAAAAAATACCTCCTTCAAGAATTTGGCATAGTTGGCAAGTAAGAGTGGATTAGTAGGGTTAGCCTCAATCATTTTCTGGTAATAAGCGTCGGTACAATCATGTCCATGCTCATGATTGGAATCATAAGACCCAGACCCAGACCCAGAGCCATCTCCACCATCGGATCCTCTCCCACCACCCCCACAAACCCGACCCCCACCATCAGAACAACCCCCGCCACCCCCCACGAGCGTCTTCTCCGTCACAGCCACACAACTCTCACCCTGTCCACCTAAACCCGAACTCGACAACAACCTCCTCAACGATCTCGAGGATTCAGGTTCTTTAACATCAGGTTTAGGAGAAGAGGGTGGAAAGGGAACACTAACACCAGACGACTTCTTCTTTGGGTCGGGTCGTGTGGTTGGGGGGGTCTTGAGCAATTGGTCGTCAAAACAAAACGAGGTTGGGAAGGAAACCGATCTTGTCCTCAAGTGTTGAGGAAACAAGGAATCGGGGTCGGGTGAGGATTCTCTTGAGTTGGATATCCATGAATTCAAGATCGGAGTTGAAGAGCTTCTCAACAGCATACTTTTAGAGGAATGGCAACCGCAGCCAATTACCTCGTTGGTTCGAGAGAGAGTGGAGTGGAGTGGAGTGAGGGGTGGTTATAGAAGAGAGAGGGAGAAGGTGAGCCGTTGGTTGGAATTAAATTATACATCAAACGACAAAAATATAGTGTGCAAGCACGTTTGAAATGAATACGTGGCTGATGAGCTACATACTGAACGCACGTTGACTTGTGGGGTTTGGAGAGGTGGGCCCTAGAGTCGGCTTCTCATTGAAGGATTTTTACGGTCTTTTAGAAAATGTGTGGAGATAACAACTGTGCCCATTGCTGTCATTTTAGTTTTTCGCTGCTCTGCCCAGCCATAGGTGAGAGGACGACAATGAGATATTTTTAACCTGGAGCAACGTTCAAGTAACTAGGCTGTTACATATATTAAGTAAATGCCTAACAGAATAAAATTTCAACAAAAGAAATTTATTATTTATATTAATAAATAATCTGAGCTAGATGATTTAATTCCTTCACAATACTTAAAGTTGTGAATTATCGTCTATTAAGATAGAACATATTACAAATTTGAAAAAGCGTCACTTCAATCTTTCAAGCCTCGTCAAACTCAAATTTTGTGTTTTTATTCGAACTGACCATTATGGAATGCAAAAGAAAGGAGGAGAGAATTCTGATTTTTTTCGTGTTTGCAAAATGAAGAGTGTTGTTCAATTATAGAGTTTTCAAATTGATTGTCAGACAAAACAGTTACGATCAGCTGTAACTATTGGGTCCAAAGAGCAAGCCAAACGGGTTAAAAATTGTGTTAAAATCGATCAAGAAACTTAATTAATTTTGCCCAAAAATGAAAGAATTTTTATAAGCCCAGACCCAAGACTGAACCGAACCATACCGAGCCAAGTCGGACGAACGGATGGCACATGTATGTGGTTAACGCACATGCATCTAAGTCCTCTCCCTTTCACAAAAGTCAGGTGACCTTGGGCCCACCCCTTAAGACCAAATACTTTGTATACAAACTCTTCACTTTTTCAACAAAGTACCAATGTGGGATAAGTTATTTACATACCTAATTTACTAAGTTTCATTCATTCAAATGAGTCACTTTTTGAGACAAATTTCTCATTCATTATTTAATGATTTGTGGTAAACAAATATATTACATTATACTACGGAGAAGAACATATTTATGCGTGGTCCAGGATAAATCGAAGTGTGGGTCTCACATTAAATTGAGCCTAAAATTACTCATTTGCTATTTTCCAAAATTCATTATCAACAATCCCCCATATGAATAAAAATTGGCTTTAGAACATGCTAATGAAAATGCAGACACTAGTTCGAGTACATATGAGAAAATAGTGCATCGGGTTAAGTAGCCTAGTGACCTTGAACTTTCCCTGGTGATATACTATCGGTTGTACTTGATTAATCAGTAGATTTAACGTCTTTGAAGTTTCATCCGTTTTTGTAAAACTAGACAATAGTATTCACACACTATTTTTTCAAACACGGCTGCTTCTCGCGTTTGTATTCGTTTTGTCCATAAACACCCCTTGGTTCCGTGAGTTTTTTTAAAGAATTTTGCCTATCAGTATTCTCGTAAAAGTAGGTCCCTTTTTTCATAAAGAGTATCTTGCAACACCCCATTTGGACGTTAACCAAGGTATGAAAATCATTAAAAGGGTAACTTATCATTTTTCTCGCAGCAGATTTGCACTGTCTCATCTTTGGAATGGGTAGGAAAAAATCCTCCAATGCCTATCAAATACAATATAGTTCGGTTTGCCCATTAAACCTAGATCTTAGGATCTCCAGTCAACTATGTTGTGTTGTCACTATATTGACTCTTATTTAATACATAGGCTTTAAACCCATTCCGCTCGATGATCTTTTCACTTACTCTCGAGTCAAATATTTCGTAAGCAGCTCCGCAATATTATTTTTTGACTTTATATTGTCAATTGAGATAATCTCATTTGAGAGCAATTATGTAATGACCCAACTTTTATATATATAGTTTGTTTTTACACTCTTGTGTTAATTATTATCTTATAAATTTTGTGTTATTAGATATGTGGTATTATTGGCTATCAATATAACAAACCCCATTTTTAATTATGAAGAATCAACTGTAAATTGGATCAAATCAAAGTCTTATGACATATCTTAAGGTAAATAATAAGTTTTGGGATAGAAAATATAAATTTATGAAACTTAAGGGACAAAATAAAAATATAAAATGGGTCATTTTGTAAATAAAATATTTTTAAGGACCTCTAAGAAATATTCAAAATATATAGTGTGAAATTACCAAAATACCCTTCATGTGTGGAATGACCCTTTACCCTTATCACCTTTCCACCACGTGCTGGTCACTTCCACCTTAGACATGTCGTCTTTAGAGAGAGAGCTAAAACACTTGTCATCATTTGGTGATATTAACACTGCAAGACCACTCCGGCACACGACACCTCGGCGTTGAATCACCACTCCAAAAAGCTTAGTCATTTGACACGTGTCAACATCGGAATATCCTTGGAAACCTATAAATAGGGCCTTTGGGATCATTTATAACTCACACCAATTCCTTGAGAATTATAGTAAAAAAGAGTATTAGCTTGGGAAATATCTTAAGAAGGAGTTCTATAATTTTGAAGAAAGAATTCGTTTCGTAGGTATGATTTTATTTAAATGTTGTAATGCATATTTATAGTTTTAATTTCGTGCTTTATAGCTTTACTTAGTGGTTATGCTGGGAAAATATACTAAATGATCAACTAATCAAAACTTGAAATTTGGAAACAATCTAAATTTATTTTATTTTCAAAATATGTCAACTTGTTTGAAAATATATATATGCTTTTTAAAATGATTTTTGTAAGTAATTGCTCATTATTATGGAATCTCATTTAAGTAATTCTAAAGTCAGTCCCGGTGAAATTATGTCTAGTTGAGATGGTATTTAAGTGGTGCCCATGTGACCCTCCATCTCTACTGGGAATAAATCTGAAAATGTTTTGTCTAGATGAGATGGTATTTAAGTGGTGCCCCTGTGACCCTCCATCTCTACCGGGAACCGACTTATTAGGAAGAACTATGAATTGAAACCTTTAATTACGATCAATGAGGTTTAAAAGTTAAAAAAATGGTTTTTAGTAATCCTTTGAAACAAGTTATTATTAAAATACAATATGGAGACTGGACCTTGTTTAGAACGTATACTTAAACCTTTATCGTATTTGTTAGATTAGCGTGCGATCGAAGACTCGTTATCTATAATTTCAACCTCTATTTTGGGTGAGTACTCTATGCAATTTCTTGCGCATTTTGATTATATTATATTATGCAAACTATGTATATTTTGTGAAATGCTTTTATTCTCAAAATGCATCTGATACCGATGATTCCGTCGTTTGTTATATGTTTATATCTCTCCATATAAACATCTAATTTGAATTCTGAAATTATTGATTCGGCCTATGAAAACTCTCTTACTATATTGGCCTTGACTACCGGGTGAAAATATTTGGGTGGTACCTTCCCAGCTGGTTTATCGCTGGTGTGCCCTAAATAAGGTGTTGTTCCAGAAATCATGATTATCTGTCTGTGATGTTACCGGGTGGTAACATTTGGTAACACTATCTGTCTGGGTATTAGAGCGTACATGGCCATTAAAACTTAATAATTGATACGTGCTCAATGGTTTTATCTGCTCTGTTCTGAACTGTTTATTCTTAATATATATATATATATATATATATATATATATATTGTCATTTACTTTATATATATCACGTGAAATGCCTATCTCTATGTATATACCTTCTGTTCTAAATTGAATAGGTATCAATTTTTTGAAAAATCCTAGAATGTCTAGAGATTGAATCTCATTCGGATTTTAGCTGACGTTGTATAAATAACCATTTTTCAGGAAATAATTAAGCTCGTGGATGGAACAAAAAAGGACTATGTTGAAGATTTAGATTTACAGCTCTTTTTGTTACCTTAAGTAGAAGTTTGTTTAATTAGATAGAGCATGTTTAGCTCTTTATGTCAAGTTGTAACTCGTTGATATTTTAATGCAAATGAAGTTCCCTTTAGAAAGTTCTGATGATGTAATTCCTTCACTTTCAGTATTTTACGATTCATAACCATGTGATAATACTTCCGCTACATATATTTTAAAAGAAAAATTTTAACGTCAGAATTTTGGATGCCTTGGTGGCATGTCAAGACACTCGTTCCCTACTACTTTTGGGTCGGGTCGTGACAGAGGTGGTATCAGAGTATAGGTTATGAACCCGTAGACTACTGAGCATAGGTTTCGAATGTTATAGATTTTATGTTTCCATCCTTAGGAGATAGTATTGAAAATTTAATTTATGTGATAACCCTCCCTATGTGTTATATTATTTATAGTTGGTCCTTTTAGTTTTCAATATTGATATAGTATAGTAGATCTTACGTTTGGCCATGACTGTAGAAAATGACCAAGAGAAGATCATCAATGGGAACTAGTTATTCGAGTATAGAAGGATTTGAAGGTGCATACAAGGCAATTGAAATTCTAGCAAAGATTGTGGAGAAGCAGGTGAACAATGGAGTACCAAAGAATCTTGAACTAAGTAGATGTATTATTGAACAGTTCAAGAAATTGAATCCTCCATCTTTTAAAGGTACTCCTAACCCCACTGAGGCAAAAAGTTGGGTGATGCAGATGGAAAAGATACTTGATGTTCTTAAGTCTACCGATGAACAAAGGGTGTCATTTGCAACATTTATGTTAGAAGGGGAGGCTGAACATTGGTGGAGAATGACTAAGAGAATACACGGGGAAAGGAATACTTACATAGGTTGGAATGATTTCTTACTAATTTTTTATGAGAAATATTTTTCGAAAATGGTGAAAGACGAAATGGCAGAGAACTTCATGAGTTTGGTGCAAGGGAATATGACGGTTAGTCAATATGAGGCAAAGTTTACTGAGTTATCCCGTTTTACACGTCATGTTGTAGCAACTGATGTTTTAAGAGCGAAGAAGTTTGAGCGTGGGTTAAGGTTGAATATTCGTAGTCGAATTTCCATCCTGAAATTAACATCATATATTGATGTCGTGACTAGGGCTACAATAGCTGAAAGGGATGGTGAGGAGTATAATCGAATTAGAGATGGCAAGAGGAAGTTTGGGGAACAAAAAGGAAAGAACCCGAATAATAGATATTTCATTAGGAAAACATACAATGTTGGGGGATCTAGTGATAACAAACAGTATAATAACCAGATATGCCAACAATGTGGAAAGATGCATGGAGGAAGACCTTATTATAAGGATTCAGGAGCTTGTTTTAGATGTGGACAGAAAGGACATCAGATAAAAGACTGCCCAAATCCAGCAAGGGTTATGATAAAGCCTTCAAGTGCAAACAAGGATCAAGGCAGACAGGGTAGAGTTTTTGCTCTTCCTGATACCCAAGCTTCCAATGCGGTAGTGTCAGGTACACTTTCTATATGTGAACAACCTTTTAAAGCTTTGATAGATCCCGGTTCTACCCATTCGTTTATATCTATACATGTATTAAATCGCTTTCATAAATTGCCTGAACCCTTGAATCATAACATACAAGTTTCTACTACTTCGGGTGAGTTGTTGATGGGTAAATTAGTATACAAGGCTTGCCCCATAGACATTGATAGTCATAAACTATTTGTTGATTTGATAGTTTTAGACATTAGAGATTTTGAAGTCATTTTGGGGATGGACGGGTTAGCATCATATCATGCTAAGGTGGATTGTTTTGAGAAGAGTGTTACTTTCCAAATCCCTCACATACCAAAATTTAGTTTTGAAGGAACTGGCATCATATCTCCGATGTGTATTATTTCAGCAATGCAAGCCTATAGTTTTCTTAAAAAGGGATGTCAAGGATTTCTTGCAACTGTTACCAGTTTGCAGACGATAGGGACTAGCTTAGAAGATATTCCTATCGCTAAGAAATTTATGGATGTTTTTCCAGATGATTTACCAGGCCTACCTCCTAATAGAGAAATAGAATTTACCATTGACCTTAATCCTGGAACTATACCAATCTCAAAACCACCATATCGTATGGCACCTTTAGAATTAATAGAGTTTAAAGTTCAATTAGAAGACCTTTTAGACAAGGGTTTTATCAGACCAAGTATATCGCCTTGGGGTGCTCCAGTGTTATTTGTGAAAAAGAAGGATGGGGCAATGAGACTATGTATAGATTATCGTGAACTGAATAAGGTAACCATTAAGAATAAATACCCCTTACCTCGTATAAATGACTTGTTTGATCAATTAAAAGGTGAACAAGTATTCTCTAAGATTGACCTTAGGTCGGGCTATCATCAATTAAAGATTAAGGATGATGATATTTCAAAATCAGCTTCTCGTACTAGATATAGTCACTATGAATTTCTTGTAATGCCATTTGGACTAACTAATGCACCAGCCGCTTTTATGGATATGATGAATAGGGTGTTTAGGAAGTATTTGGATCAGTGTGTGGTTATTTTCATTGATGACATCCTTATTTATTCCAAAAATATTGAAGAACACGAAAAGCATTTAGAGATGGTATTACAAATCCTTAGGAAAGAGAAATTATATGCGAAATTAAAAAAGTGTGAGTTTTGGTTGCCTAGTGTCTCTTTTCTAGGACATGTCATTTCCAAAGAGGGAGTGTCAGTTGACCCTCAAGAGATCAAAGATATACTAGATTGGCCTAGACCAACTAACGTGACAGAGATTCGTAGTATTCTTGGATTAGCAGGTTATTATCGAAGATTTGTTGAAAGATTTTCTAGTATTACCAAACCTCTATCTAGGTTAACCCAAAAGAAGGTGAAATATGAATGGTCTAAGGAAGTCGAGAATAGTTTTCAAGAACTTAAGAATAGGTTAGTAACTACCCCAATTTTGACTATTCCTTCCGGGACAATGGGATTTGTGATTTATAGTGATGCTTCTAAAAATGGTTTGGGATGTGTGCTAATGCAAAATGGAAAATTAGTAGCTAACGCCTCGAGATAATTGAAAACCCATGAGCATAATTATCCAACCCGTGACCTAGAATTAGCAGCTGTAATTTTTGCTCTTAAGATTTGGAGACACTATTTGTATGGTGAGACTTGTGAGATTTATACCGATCATAAGAGTTTAAAGTATATATTTACTTAGAAAGAGTTGAATATGAGACAAAGGAGGTGGTTAGAATTGATGAAGGATTGTGATGTAAATATTCACTATCACCCGGGGAAAGCTAATGTAATAGTCGATGCTTTAAGTAGGAAGTCTACACCAAATTTAGCGTGTCTTATTACAAGCCAGGAAGCACTGTTAAGGTATTTGAGAAGTACGGAAATAGATGTGTGTATCTATAGCAAAGGAGGAATAATTGCAAACTTACAAGTACAACCCATGTTGATGATCAAAATTTCACAAATAAATGACCCACAACTGAAGAAGATTAGAGAAGAAGTCATCGAGGGTAAGAGAACTGAATTTGCAATACGAGATGATATATTGAGGTTTGGAAATAGAGTGTGTGTGCCATGTGATGCCCAACTAAAGAGGTAAATTTTGGAGGAAAGTCATTGCTCAAGATTCACATTTCATCCCGGTTGTACAAAAATGTATAGGGATCTTTGAGAAGTATTTTGGTGGAATAACATGAAGAGGGAGATAGCAGAATTTATATCTCAGTGTTTGGTTTGTCAACAAGTAAAGGTAGAACATCAAAAACCATCAGGATTACTGCAACCCCTACCTATCCCTGAGTGGAAATGGGAACATATTACTATGGAGTTTGTAACAGGTTTACCGAGGAGTTCAAATGGTAATGACTCTATTTGGGTAATTATTGATAGGTTAACTAAATCTGCTCATTTTCTTGCCATTAAGATTACCTATTCTTTAGAAAAGTTAGCTAAGTTGTATGTGCGGGAAATTATTAGGCTTTATGGAACCCCAATTTCAATTATTTCTGATCGTGACCCTAGATTTGTGTCTCACTTTTGGAAAAGCCTACAAGCAGCCATGGGAACACAATTGTATTTCAGCACCGCTTTTCATCCTCAAACAGATGGAAAATCTGAGAGAACCATTCAAACCTTAGAGGATATGCTTAGGGCATGTGTACTTGATCTGAAAGGGAATTGGGATGATCATTTACCGTTAGTGGAATTCGCGTATAATAATAGTTATCAAGCAAGTATTCAAATGGATCTATATGAGGCACTCTATGGTAAAAGGTGTCGTTCCCCTACATGTTGGGTAGAAGTAGGGGAAATAAAATTGTTCGGACCAGAATTGATTCAGATCACAACAGAGAAGGTGAAATTAATACAAGAGCGACTTCGAACCGCTCAAAGACGTCAAAAGAGTTATGTTGACAATCGACACCGATAGTTAGAATTTCAAAGAGGAGATTATGTGTTCTTGCGAGTATCGTTGGCAAAGGGAGTAATACGATTTGGGAAGAAAGGGAATTTGAGCCCAAGATACATAGGACCTTTTGAAACCCTTGAAAGGATAGGAGCTGTTGCGTATAAAATAGCCTTACCACCTGAACTCTCTAGTGTACATAATGTGTTTCACGTATCAATGATAAAGAAATATGTCCCTGATCCAAAACATATCTTAAGTCATGAGCCTCTTCAAGTTAGAGAAGATTTGTCATATATTGATCATCCAGTGGAAATCTTGGACCATAAAGATCAAATATTACGAACCAAGGTTATTCCACTAGTCAAAGTATTATGGTGGAATCATTATGTTGAAGAAGCAACATGGGAGCGGGAAGATGAAATAAAGGAGCGATATCCATACCTTTTTGGGAATTAATGTAAGTAAAGTTTGGGGACCAAACTTTTTATAAGGAGGGTTGGATGTAACGACCCAACTTTTATATATATAGTTTGTTTTTACACTCTTGTGTTACTTATTATCTTATAAATTTTGTATTATTAGATATGTGGTATTATTGGCTATCAATATAACATACCCCATTTTTAATTATGAAGAATCAATTGTAAATTGGATCAAATCAAAGTCTTATGACATATCTTAAGGTAAATAATAAGTTTTGGGGTAGAAAATATAAATTTATGAAACTTAAGGGAAAAAATAAAAATATAAAATGGACAATTTTGTAAATAAAATATTTTTAAGGGCCTCTAAGAAATATCAAAATATATAGTGTGAAATTACCAAAATACCCTTCATGTGTGGAATGACCCTTGTACCCTTATCACCTTTCCACCACGTGCTGGTCACTTCCACCTTAGACATGTCGTCTTTAGAGAGAGAGATAAAACACTTGTCATCATTTGGTGATATTAACACTGCAAGACCACTCCGGCACGCAACACCTCGCCGTTGAATCACCACTCCAAAAAGCTTAGTCATTTGACACGTGTCAACACCGGAATATCCTTGGAAACCTATAAATAGGGCCTTTGGGATCATTTATAACTCACATCAATTCCTTGAGAATTATATTAAGAAAGAGTGATAGCTTGGGAAATATCTTAAGAAGGAGTTCTATAATTTTGAAGAAAGAATTCGTTTCGTAGGTATGATTTTATTTAAATGTTGTAATGCATATTTATAGTTTTAATTTCGTGCTTTATAGCTTTACTTAGTAGTTATGCTGGGAAAATATACTAAAGGATCAACTAATCAAAACTTCAAATTTGGAAACAATCTAAATTTATTTTATTTTCAAAATATGTCAACTTGTTTGAAAATATATATATGCTTTTTAAAATGATTTTTGTAAGTAATTGCTCGTTATTATGGAATCTCATTTAAGTAATTCCAAAGTCAGTCCCGGTGAAATTCTGTCTAATTGAGATGGTATTTAAGTGGTGCCCCTGTGACCCTCCATCTCTACTGGGAATAAATCCAGAAATGTTCTGTCTAGATGAGATAGTATTTAAGTGGTGCCCCTGTGACCCTCCATCTCTACTGGGAACCGACTGATTAGGAAGAACTATGAATTGAATCCTTTAAGTACGATCAATGAGTTTTAAAAGTTAAGAAAATGGTTTTTAGTAATCCTTTGAAACAAGTTATTATTAAAATACAATATGGAGACTGGACCTTGTTTAGAACGTATACTTAAACCTTTATCGTATTTATTAGATTAACGTGCGATCGAAGACTGATTATCTATAATTTCAACATCTATTTTAGGTGAGTACTCTATGCAATTTCTTGCGCATTTTGATTATATTATATTATGCAAACTATGTATAATTTGTGAAATTCTTTTATTCTCAAAGTGCATCTGATACCGATGATTCCGTCGTTTGTTATATGTTTATATCTCTCCATATAAACATCTAATTTGAATTCTGAAATTATTGATTCGGCCTATGAAAACTCTCTTACTATATTGGCCTTGACTACCGGGTGGAAATATTTGGGTGGTACCTTCCCAGCTGGTTTATCGCTGGCGTCCCGTAAATAAGGCGTTGTTCCAGAAATCATGATTATCTGTCTGTGATGTTACCGGGTGGAAACATTTGGTAACACTATCTGTCTGGGTATTAGAGCGTACATGACCACTAAAACTGAATAATTGACACATGCTCAATGGTTTTATCTGCTCTGTTCTGAACTGTTTATTTTGAATATATATATAGTCATTTACTCTATATATATCACTTGAAATTCCTATCTCTATATATATACCTTCTGTTCTAAATTGAATAGGTATCAATTTTATGAAAAATCCTAGAATGTCTTGAGATTGAATCTCATTCGGCTTTTAGCTGACGTTGTATAAATAACCACTTTTTAGGAAATAATTAAGCTCGTGGATGGAATGAAAAAGGACTATGTTGAAGATTTAGATTTAAAGCTCTTTTTATTACCTTAAGTAGAAGTTTGTTTAATTAGATAGAGCATGTTTAGCTCTTTGTGTCAAGTTGTAACTCGTTGATATTTTAATACAAATGAAGTTCCCTTTAGAAAGCTCTGATGATGTAATTCCTTCACTTTCAGTATTTTATGATTCATAACCATGTGATAATACTTCCGCTACATATATTTTAAAAGAAAAATTTTAACGCCAGAATATTGGATGCCTTGGTGGCATGTCAAGACACTCGTTCCCTACTATTTTTGGGTCGGGGTCGTGACAAATTGTCTAACAGTATTGTGTCTATGAAGAATATGGCGTGACTTTCCGTTATACATATGATTATTTTCCCTTCCAATTATCGATTGGTTGTCAAAGTGTATTCATATAGAAGGCGAAGGTTTTGACTAATTTGGAACATCATCAAAGAAGTTTTGAAGCCATTGTGCTTTTTCTCCAGCTTTGTCTAAGGTAATGAATTCATATTCCATTACAGACCTAGCTATACACATTTGTTTATAAGACTTCCAAGACACGGTTGTACCTTCAAGCGTAAATACGTATCCACTCGTGGACTTAGAGTCTTTTGTATCAGATATCCAATGTGTATCGCAATGATCTTCGAGTATAGGTGGAAATCTTAAATAGTGCAATCCATAATTTTGAGTATGTTTTAAATTACCTACAACTCTCATTATTTCTTTCTAGTGATCTTTACCTGGATTTCTCGTATAACGACTTAGCTTACTTATTGAGTATGCTATATTAGAGCTAGTGTAATTCAGGATATACATTAAACTGCTTATTATACGAGAGTACTCTAATTGATATATAATGTTTCCATTGTTTTTTGCTAGATTAAGATTTATATCTACTGGTGTCTTATTAGGACTAATATTATACTTTTAAATTTTTTAAGTATTTTTTTTATGTAATGAGATTGAGATAATATAAGTCCATCAGATGTTCTAGAAATTTCAATTCCTTGTATCACATCGACGACACATAAATCTTTCATGTCGAATCTACTAGCCAACATACGTTTAGTAGCCTTAATAATTTCAAGGTTGCTACCCATTATTAGCATACCATCTACATAGAGACACATAATGACATATCTATTGTGAGTAATTTTGGAATAAACACATTCATCGCGCTCATTGATTTTTAAACCATTTGATAATATAGCATTATCAAATTTTTCATGCCATTACTTTTATGCTTGTTTTAATCCATAAAGTGATTTAACAAAATTACATACTTTCATTTCTTGTCCTGGAGCAATAAACCCTTCGGATTGTTCCATGTATATTTCTTCATCTAACTCGCCATTTAAGAATGTCTTTTTTACATTCATTTGATGTATTTCAAGTCCATGTAATAAAGTTATTGCTATTAACATACAAATGGACGTAATTATTGTGAGTGGTGAGTATGTTGAAATAATCCAACCCTTCTTTTTGTTCGTAGCCTATAGTAACAAGTCTTTCTTTATACTTATCAATTGATGCATCCTCTTTCATCTTCTTTTTGAAGATCCATTTGTACCACAAGGGTTTAGAACCTGATGGAAGATCTACTAGTTCCCACATATGATTTTGCATTATGGATTCAATTTCATTATTAATTGCTTATTTCCAATTTGAAGATTTTGGCGAAAATATGGCTTCCTCGTATGTTTGCGGGTCATTTTCTAATAAATATGTTAAAAAATTCGGACTGAATGAAGTCGATGTTCTTACCCTTTGAGAAAGTAGGGGCTTATATGGAATGTTTGTATCTTATGACAAACACACAAATTCACTTTTTACCATTTTTATCTTGATTTAATATAGTGAGCATGCAAGATTAATTATGAAGCCAAGTTTTAAACCAAACAACAACAAGAAGAATTCGAGGAAAAAATTCATTTCGGGCAAAACTTATATTTCAGCACTATAGAGTGTTTGACAGACTCGAAGACTTACACACTACTTAGAGCTCCACTAAATATAATGCACAAGTCTTTAAATCTTCAATGGATATGGCACAGTCCAGCACCGTTCACGAAAAGTAGCCTTTCCCTCGGTATCCACCAATCAACCTCATGAATCTTCAATTTCTTTCTTCTTCAGCAGTAGAGTCTTGACTTTACAATTCAGCAGTAGAGAAAATCTCGACCTTGACTCTACAATCCATTAGTAAATAAAATATCTACAAGGGTTTTTGAACTTGGAATATGTTCTTCTTGATTTGAAAAAGTGATCCTCAAAAATCCAAGGGATTTGAATGGAAAGAGAATAGAGTTTGATTACAAATAAAACTCTAAAAAGGCTTCTTGAAAGTCTAAAGTGAGTTTTTTCAAACTCTAATCCTGCATCTCTATTTATATGGAAAGTTTTTGCAAAGAGATGGGCATTAGATATTTAAAAAGATATGTTTTAAAAAATAAAAAATTGTGTACTCATTCAAATGATCCGGTACCTTGTTCGAACGTGGTACCTCAACTCGTTCGAACGTGGTACCAACGAAACTCCAAACGACATTACAGAGCGTACCAAAAAGACGACGTTCCAGATATCGTTCGAACGTGGGAACTCGTTCTAATGACATATCAATCTCGTTCGAACGACATATCCATCTCGCTTTACCGAGTTAGCAAAATTCTAAAAATTCTTTTAAAAATAAGTTTAAAACATTTTGAAAACTTTTAATACAAACTCTTTTTAAAATGACCCATGGATAAGTAAGTATTTACCAAACTACTTTGTAACTCTTTTGAATGTTGTTATAACGAACTATCTTCAATCTTCCAAATGTCATCAACTTCTTCTCTTCTAATACGTGGACGTAGTCATGAAGGTGCAGTGGGGTATAATGGGATAAGCCAAAATAAAATAAAAATGAGCAATTATAAAACTTGATCTTACAAATCTTTCCCTTTGTCTATTCCGATACAAAACACAAACCGAAGTCAAATTGACCCCTAAGACTAATACAACTAATGCCCTCCCAAATCAAGAAACAAAAATACATAAATGCATAAGTTTTCAAATTGAAAAATCTTCATCTTGTGTGGTCCATGAAATCATAATCAAGGCTGAAGAAACCTACACACATGAGACAAAAGAAATATCGTAACGCGTATGTGTTTAAAGAAATAATAAACTCCTCCTCAATTTGGTCTCCCCCTTTTTTAGGCGTAATGAACTAAGGGTAAGAAACTAATCATGAAATGTTAGCATCACCCAAATCCAAAAGAAATAATCATCAAAAAGATGATCAATAAAGCACATGCGCTGAAATTCCATAAGGCATACCAATTATTTTTTAATTTTTTTAATTTTTCAAAGTATAAAAAGTAGGTATAAATGTACATATACAACACACCATGGAATAACACTAAAATATCCGAATCATGAAAACGGAATGTAATTGTGTGAACATTTTTCATAGATAAACCAACATACGCATTCATAACATGGGCGCGCGAAGTCAATGAGATAATACTAAAAAAGAACTCAATTTGAACTTTGGGTGTAAAAACGTTGAACTTAAATAAAACTGACTTGACTATGCAACATTCCATGAATTTAAATAATTTTCAAATCAATAATGACAAACTATTTAAAAAATTTCAAGAGAGTCCTTTGTGCAAACCCATTGATCTTTTACTTGATAACACCCTCAAAATCTCACATATATAAAAATTCATTCTCAAATTTTTGAAGATGTCATAATGCTCATATGTAGCGAAGCATTAATAAAATATAAAATTAGCCTTGACACTTCTGTTTCTGTGTATCGTTAATCTTTTAGGGTCTTTTTACAAATGGTGGCTTTTAACGCAAAGAGAATTTTGCTCATATAACAATTTTTTTTCGGGAAAAGAAATATGGGCAATGGTTCTTACAAGAACAGTTTATCTCTATTTACATTTGGTTCGTTATTAAGCACGGCTGAGATGAGAACACAGAATTTGACATATGATAAGCAAGTGCAATGTTCATAAAGTCCATGAACGTGTGAAATAAAGGAGATAAAGAGTTTAACATGAAGAAGGTAATAATTAATGATCAACGAAATGATATACACAGATTATTAAGCACACTAACGAAATGAAGCTATGTCTCAAAACCCCATGAATGGATGGAATGTAAATATGATTCGAATATCTTAAATTCACATCCATATATGGTGAAAAACAAAAATACAAAAAAAATATTTTTTAAAAATTTTATCAAAAATAAGATCTTTTTGAACTTTTTCTTAAAAAATGAAAATATTATTGGATTTTTAAAATAGAATAAAAAAGGGAAAAACATAAACAAGTATAAATAAATCAATGCAATAGAAATACAATCTAGCAATAGGCATAAATGATATGAACATGAATAACACCCTATACTAAACAAAATTCCCAAACTCAATCATTGGTATGGGAGGTGTTCTCAACAGGGATATGAGTCCTTTGAAATTCCTCCACCACGTTTTGTGAAGCTTTGACCAAAAACTCTACTTTCTCTCAAAGACTCTGAAAATATCTACGATCATGTGTGGGAGCATGAGTAGGAACACGTGTGGGAGTGCGTGCATGAACATGTGGTTGAACTCATATAGGAACAAATCGAGGAACATGCGGATGTGAAAGTCTCCCTAGCTTAAAACAAAACTCCCTAAGGGGACATATTTACTTGCAATGGAAATAAACATAACACGTATTGGTTCTACCTTGATAAAAATGCCTAGGACACGCTTTCCTTGGTGGGTCCGGTATCCTAGGTGGGTTAGGACGAGGTCTATAAGGATCCATCACAAACTCGGGAACCGGCTCAGGTGCGGCATAGGAAGTTGATGCACCTTCATAACCTATTCCTTGGCTCTCATTAAAACCTAACGCATGAGCAAGGAGAATCTTTTCAACCTTCTTAGATTTGTCCTCTAAAGTGACCTTGACCTCCCGATCACGTTCATGATCTTTCTCAAGTTGGGATATGCGGGCTTCAAATTTCTCACGAGTCTTCAATGAAGCTTGAAAATCTCTCGTAAGACTAGCCACAATGTTGGTCAAATTGGTCTTCTTCTTACCAATCAGAATCAGTTGCTCACACAAAGAAACTTTCAGCTTCTCAAGTTGACTCGCCGACACCTCACACTCTCTCAAAACTTTCACCTCCTTCTCTAAATCAAACAACCTAAGAGTAAAACTTATATTTTTCTTTTTTATTCTCAAAGACTATTTGTTAAGTTCTCAGTAGGCGCATTGAAGTCCACCTTATCTCTCACTCAAATTCTCCTCGTTACTAACACTCTCTCTAGAATGGTTTGACGAATTGTCGAGGTTAACACATTTAGAAATGTCCTCATTAACCTGGGACAAACTCGAAGTCCTAACGTGACTGACCACGAACGTCACAAAAGGTTAATGAGGTGATTCGTCCCCCAAATCCACTGACTCGCCGTCACTATCCTGAAGAGTGGGTTTATATGTTGATTTTCCTTTGCCATGTCTCTTTAGCCTAATGGCACACTCGTGGGCTTTATGACCCTTGTCCTCACACTCATAACATCTCTCCTCTTCTTTCTCAAAAATATTTTTATCCTCATTGCCCTTTTATTTTTCTCAAAGCTTTTGTTTTCTTGGGAAGAATTTTCTTTGTTAAATTTCAGAATATTTTTGAAATATTTTGCAAATAAGGCAATATCATCAAGTTTAAAACCAAACTCTGACTCAAAATCACAAAATATTTCCTTTTTCTTTTTTGGATTGGGCCTTCAAACCAATCTCTATTTCCTTTTTAGTTTTAGTTTTAGTTTTGGGAAACATATCGATTTCATAAGTTTGAAGGCCTCCTATGAGTTCTTCTAACCTAAACATATCTAAAATTCCTAAAGAAAAGGACGTTGACCTTAGGAATAAAACGAGACGGCAGGGATCTCAAAATCTTTTTCGTAACTCTCATCTTAGGAATTCTCTCGCCTAAATTAAAACTAAAGTTAACGATTGTGTATAAAATTCTTCAAATGACCCAATCTCTAACATAGTATTGGTCTCAAACTGTATAGTGAGATTCTAAAGATTAGAAGTTTTCACAACGTTGGAACCCTCGTGAGTTAATTGGAGGATATCCCAAGCTTCCTTAGACGTGGTGCACGTTATAATGCAGCGGAACTCATCAAGGGTGATGGCTTCAAAAATAGCACTTAAATTGCGTGAGTTAAAATTACTCCATTTCAGTTCATCCTCCGTCCAAGTGATGACGGGTTTAGGACTTATGATATCGCCATTAGTCACAGTGGGTGGTGTCCACCCTCTTTCTCAAACAAGCCAAACACGCTCGTTAATCGCTTCAAAGCCAACCTCATTCGAGCTTTCTAAAAAATATAATTAGACCCATCGAAAATAGGTAGCCTATTATACAAATTATCCATAAAAATCCAAATATAAAAGATCACACAAAAACTTAGTATAACCTTCTCTAATACCAATTTTAAAGGCTTGGTATCCAAAAAAATCTTTAAAAAATTAGGATCACGCGATATTTTAGTGCAACCCGCTTTGATACCAATTTGAGAGACTTGGTATCCATAAAAATCAAATTCCAAATGCCACAAATTAAAGATGCATTAATTGACTTAGCAACTAGTCCCCAATGTAAGGGAGGTATAAAAATATTTGTGATGGCTTACTAACTAATATTTTTGGTACTTCTAATATTATTCTTGGCATGGTTATTTACTATAAAGTATTGAATGTGGTCAATAAAGTTAGCAAATATTTTACAAACATATGGCATGGATATTGATGTTACTTTGAATCTTTTAAAAGGACTTTTTACTTATTTTAAAAATGAAAGAAAAAAATAAATTTGAATCCGCCAAGATTGAAGCTATATATATTGCTAAAGAAATGGGAGTTGGACTTGTATTTCATGAAAAATGAAATATTTATACAAAAAAATATATTGATGAGAATTCTAGTGACGGAATTAAACAATCATCGAAAGAATCATTTAGAGTTAATTACTTCTTACATGTAATATATCAAGCACTTATGCCATTTAGAACTAGATTTGAACAATTTAAAAAATATGAGGATACTTTTGGATTTTTGTTTGATTTGAACAAGTTAGAAACTTTAGGTGATGATTTTTAAATAGTTATTGTATTAAGCTTGAAAGTATTTTACACATGACAATAATTGTGATATTTATGGAAATTAATTGTTTTGTGAATTGAAAATTTTGAAAAGGACTTTACCTAAAGAAATTAAAAAATCAACTAAGGTGTTAGACTTTATTTAAAGAATGGATTGTACTTTTTTCAAATGATTGGATTGTCTATAGAATAATTTTGACAATACCCGTTAGGGTTACCTCAGCCGAAAGAAGTTTTTCAAAGTTAAAATTAATAGATCTTACCTTCGTTCTACTATGTCACCAGAAAGATTAAATGGATTAACTATATTATCAATTAAAAAAGATTTGTTAAAAACAATTAAATTTGATGGTTTAATTGATAGTTTTGCATCGAAAATGCGATAATAACATATTTTTATAGTTTGAATTTTTATGTAAAAGGCCCTGATATTGATTTTTTGCCTAGGGCACTGAAAACTATAGAGCAGGCCCTGCGTTCACGAATGATTGCTTCCTTTCTTTGATTCAATCAACTAGGGTTACAACTCTCTCAAGCTCACAATCCTCTCAATGTATATACAAGAGCAAGAACAATCAATGATGATTCATGGTTGCTCTAAAATTAAGTTAAAAATCCTAAAAGTTTTAATATATACAAGGTAGCAACCATAGGAGAAATGCCCAAAATAATCCTCACTTAAAGGTAGCGAAGCCCAGTCTTCGTTGATCGTGCTTAAAGGCAACAATAAATTTTGAGCCAATACCTTAGAAAATTTTCATCAAGAAAATTTAGATAAACTCTAACGCTATGAATAACCTACATTTTGTCCAACTATTAACTTTGCAAGGTTTTAAATACATTTGGAAATGCTTTAATGTAAACACTACCACTCGTAAAAGTAAAAACCCTCCGAGTGAAATGATATATGTATGTGAATCCTTGAAAGATGACATAGCGAGATAAATTAAATTGAGTGTATTTATAAACCTCGACGTGAATATTTGGAATGTATAGTTAACTGACTGTACAGATCACCCGTGCGGTTCATTTTTTAATAATAGTAAAAAATTAAATCAATTAAGCGAACTTTGTGGAGATGATATCCATAGTGTGGAGATCATCCACAATTATAAAAAATAATTAAGTATCAAAAAATTCAATCCACTTTTTTTATAGGAGTGGTAAAACCTTTTTGTTATTCCCAAAAAAAATCGAAAAGAGCTTGATCCAGATTGTTTTCACTGATTCGATATTGAATTTCAAGATAGCGAAAGAATTCTAGTTTTAAAAGTGCATAGCCTAGTCATTATCATCAAACACTATAACGGTTGAAAATGTACAAATTTCTTAAGTTTACATTACACTCACTTCTGGTTTAAATTTTTGGAGTTTTTTTTTTTTTTTTGTGGAGGATCTCCTCACCGTGGATCTACCAAGTTTGGTTGAAAACATCATTTTTTTACTAATTTAAAAAGATGATCCACCCGGATGGTCCGCTGAGCTAGGTCCGCACAATCTTCTTCTAAACCATCAGTGTTGTACATTTCTGAGCTCAATGGCAAAAGGAATATGCATCGCCCTATAGTAAAATTTTGGCAGTCACAATTCAATTCAATTTATAAAGGTTGCCATTGGTAAGGTGGCATCCGTCCTTCTATGGCTTATTGGTTATCATAAATTTTGGCATTTTATTACATACAAATGAATTTCTAATATTCGTTCTTAAGCACCCACCAAAAAACGATTATGACATTTTAAGCTGAAAATAAATTATGAATTATTATTATAAAGTGTCACAAACAATATCTCAAAGTGAGTTTTTGATTCATAATTCATAACCCCACTTTAAAAAAATGAGCGTGAGCACTGCAGTGTAATTGTGTACAAGTTTCTAACACTAACTCTGCATGGAACATACAATTCTGGAATGGATAAAAATAATTTAATGCACCAAAATGTTATACAAAATCTGATGGGAATCCGTATTATTTTTCTTTTATTTTTTATTTTATTTCTATTTTTTATTTTTAGTTATTTTAAGCATTTTCTATCTTTAATTAGTCTCCAAGCATGTTTGGACTAATTAGGCATTCTTTTATTTTTAGTTGGTCCTTTTAGTCATTTTAGCTAATTACTTTATTAGGAAGTAATTCTTCCCATATAAATACCCCATGTAATCTCATTTTTACTTACTTTTCCCATTCTTGAAATATAAGACAACTTTTTATTCTCTCTCAAAGTTAGGGTTTGGTATTTTTTTTTAGCCATTGACGTGTAGTTTAGGCAAAATTGGTATCAGAGCGGGTATCGCTCCAAACATTAGTGTTAGTGTATATCGGTGTGTGTAGAATATCAAAATCGTATGCAACTCTCTCAATGACTCCAAAGAAATCCAAACAACGACAGTGGGGGTTCAAAAATTGAAGAAAGGCGATCAAGAATGGTCAAGAACATTGACTCTCACTTTCGCATCATCACCAAACCTTCCACCACTGCTCTAGCCTCTCAAAACCCTAGTTCTGCCACTCATGACTGCCCTAGCTTCCTACCCAAACTCCTACCTCCTGCCCAAACGGCAACCTCCACCACGCACCACCCAGCAAGCCCTACTGCCGTCCGCAACCCACAAATCTACCCTATCGCAACCCTTCATACCCTTCCCCAACTACCACCACCACTGGAAACCTAACCCTCTAGCCGCGCACCGACCTGCTCCAATCTGAAACCTAGCGCAGTCGACAACAGGGTCCTCTGCCCCAGGGTTGGGCCAATCTGCTCCAATAAAAGGGGACTGCTACCAAAGAAAAAAAATTAAGAAATTCATGTCGGCCTGCCAGAAAACTCCACGCCATCCCTAAGCTTCACTTCAGCCTTTAGCGGCCTGCCTAAACATCTCGCCCCCAAACCCTCAACCCGTGGGCTCCTACCCGAATCATTTTTCAGCCCCCAAACATCAAAAAAGATTACGTTTCTGCCCCAATAACTCCCGAAGCTCAATTCAAGATTATCGACGACTTATTCAAGATTGGTTGCTCCACCCACTCATTCTTCCTCCCTCATTCATTTAATCGGGTCAAACTAATGATAAAAACTCCCATTTCAAGCCGGTTGATTGCAAGAAAGACCAAAACGACAAAATTGGGTTGTGTATTAAGGATTTTTTGTGACATTTTTGATGAGGATGGTTGGATGACTCACACGCACTTTCTCGACCTGAAAACATTTGATTTGGGAGGGTTTTTTTCAATCTTTGGGAGAGGGAATGATGATTTTATGAAGATGGATCGATGATTGTCTCTACCGGGGAAGAGGTTGTGATTTTGGGTGATGTGATTAATGGTGGGTATGTGGGCCCATTTTTTGCAACATTTGATATACGCTTGGTGAATATATTTTGCAGTTTGATGTTAAGAAGGCTCATCACGGGACTCTGAGATCGAGATTTTGTTGATTGGCCATATTTGAATTGTGTTCCTATTCTACGTGGGTTTATTGCAAGCCGGTACAAAGGGTGTGTCTGAGGACGACGCTTCTTTCTAGTGGAGAGCTCTTTGATGGTTGTCTCGCTTTCTTGCAATTCATCTCCTACGCTCGAGGACGAGCTTTTTGAAGCCAGGGAGAGTGATGGGAATCCGTGTTATAATCCCTTTTATTTTTCATCTTATTTCATTTTTCTATTTTTAGTTCTTTTAAGCATTTTTTTTCTTTAATTAGTCTCTAAGCATGTTCGAGACTAATTAGGCATTCTTTTATTTTTAGTTGGTCATTTTAGTCATTTTAGTTAATTACTTGATTAGCAAGTAATCATTTTCATATAAATACGCCATGCAATCTCATTTGTACTTACTTTTCCCGTTCTTGAAACATAAGACAACTTTTGATTCTCTCTCCAAAGTTAGGGTTTGGGTAATCTTTTTAGTCATTGACGTGTAGTTTATGCAAAATTAGTAGCAGAGCTGCGTTTGTTCTTTGACGTTCGTCGTGGTGTGAGAAATGGGTATCGAGTTGTGATTCCAACTCAAACAACCCTTCAATCTTTAGATTGATATCGGGTGGATGAAAACCCTAAATTTCATCTCCGCTAAAATGGGGATACCAACCCTTCTCCTACATCCTCCATACTTCACTATGACTTCCCTCCACCTCCACCTCCACCTCGTCAAATGAAACACTGTCTCCTACCTTCCCCCAAACCCTAACCCTAAAAAAAAAATAAGAACCATCTTAACCCCTCTGGCCAAATCCCTAGCCCCCCCCCCCCAAAAAAAAAAAAAAAAAAACTATTCCGACAAAGCAGCCCAATTCTACCTTTCTACCATTTACCTCCTTAGCCCTAATCTGTCCCATCCCTATTTAGACCCTTTTCCCACTCATTTATGCCCAAGCACAATCAAACCCAACAAAAATGAAGTTTCCTACTCCGATCCGATCCCCCACCCCCTATTTGACCTCAAATCCGATCAAAATTGTTCATAGGGCCTATATGTGACACAACATATGACTGTCATGAGAAATGCATCCCACTTGGGATCCATTTTTCGACTATTTTTCATTTTAGGTTCAGCTTTCCGGAATCCCACCTTCTTCAGTCCGCTTGTTTCGCCATCGTACTCGCGAAAGTGCGGTTGCCAGAGTACCCGTCCAGTCAGATTCAAGGGCCACTCCAAGTTGCAACCATGTACTCATGGTATAGAGAAGGCGGATATGGTCGTCGATTTTTGGTTGCTCAAATTTCGTAGAGGGACATCGCTGGTATTTGAGTTTATTATACTCATTATTGATGAGGTTCATACACATGGAATAATTTGGCAGTCCACTTTTTGTTAATTTTGATTGGAGTCCAAAACTTTTCTTGGTTCATATCATGTGGCATTGATGAGTCACCCTCCAAACTCGAGGACGAGCTTTTTCAAGGACGTGAAATATGATGCATATGTGATATATAGCAACACGTGACGCGTGGTCGTGCTCCCGAAAGAAGACTATTTTATTTTGCATTTTTAGTTTAGGGTTTATAATCATTTTCTTTTATTTTTAGTCTTTAATTAGTCTCCAAACATGATTAGGACTAATGCCCCATTTTTAGTTATTAGTTGTCTATTGGGGTATTAGTTTGGTTAGCAAGCTAATATCTCCTATAAATAAGTCATTGACCCTCGTTTGTATTCACAACTTGAATATTGAAAAAAGAATATAGAGAGAAAAATAAACTCTTTTTCTTAATTTAGTTTTAGTTTTTTGTTGGTGGTGTTGTGTAGTTAGCACTTGGTGTGTAGTGTAGTAATAACGTTTTCGCATTCTTGATTCACATCAAAATCGTTTTGAAGTTATAAAACAGGTAGACTGAATGAAGGCGACCCTATAAGTATACAACACAGATTTGTCTTCATGGATGTAAATATTGTTCTACTACTCCCCATAGTCATTTTTTTTCAATATGCTCCATCTACTTGCATAATTATATACAGTAAAACAGAGTAAATATTTACTAAGTCATCCTCGAAATCGAGATCCCTTGTCTGGTCTACCATTATTCCTTCCATCCCATGCAGATGCCCAAAAGAAAAGAGACATCCAGAAAAGAACAGCAAAGAAGATCTGCACGCTGTCTTGATATCTAGACAAACTCACTGGAAGACCTGCTTTATCAACAACAAGAGCCTGGTGAAACTCAACTTCAAACACATTCAATTCAACAGCAAAAACTCAATAAGAATAGTGGCTCTTAATTTTGAGATGAAGGGAGTACATCATCTGACAACGTCAAGAAAGGTACCATCATTCCATGCACAGAAGTTTCAAGTTTCCAAAACTACAACTAAAATCATTTTCTGCTTCGCGTCTCTTTTGATTAAAAAGTTGTATTGATATATATCCAGAATTATAATTGCGTACAAAGACAAATTATGATATAAATGAGATATAAAAAGTAATGGTAACACAATAGTACTGACGGAAAGGCCTTCATTCCCAATCAATATAACCCAAACATAAATTGCTTTGTTACATGGTACGGGTTATACGTGGTACACTACTTTTGTTTGGTACGCGAAACATTGGGAGATTATGCTTAGTTTGAAAGCTACTTTGAGCCGCGATTCACTCCAGCACTATTATTACGGCCATTGTTGACTTGTTGGTACCATATACTTCTCAAGTTGACAATGGATGTAGACTCAAATACAACATTGTTGACACTGTTGTAGACTCAAATATTACAACCACTGTTATTACGACCATTGTTGACAATGGATGTAGACTCAAATACAACAAAGATTTTTATACTTCTCAAGTGGGTTCTTCATATTATGCACAAACTAGGGTAAATGAATATCTTAAGTAGTCAAATATTCAACATAGTTGTATATCTTCACAAACAGTCAGGAGACTGAGAGTTGGACCGATAACAAATCTCCGACAACACCCAACTTCAATTTTCACACGAACACACACCTCTATCTTTGACACCCAATCAATAGTATAAAGGAACACTCATGAGCCACCATAGTCTCAAGTCCTCTCTAATCGTCAAGGGTAGAGATGATAACAGATGAAATGATTGATAGAGAGAAATTCCAAACTCGAGATGGAGTAGACTAAGACCCGTCTCCAGCATGTTTACCCTTCTTTCTACAGCCGGTATCTCGACTAGCTTTACGTCGGGAAAATGACACTACTTTAATGGGACAAGTGAACACTTGGGATAACAGACACTCTGGATAGAGCATGAAAACAAAAACAATAGCTCTTTAAGTAAAATTTTAATTCTCAATCAAACTGTATTGGCTTCATAGAAGCTTAGAACTTATATAGGTGGCATGGAACATCCCACCAGCCATAAGTACATGAATAACAATTGATGTTGAAACTTGAAACGCGAGTTAATAAATGAAACAACCATCAAACGATGCTAGTTTCAAAGAAGACTCTACATATTGCAAATGATTTGTGCAGAATTTAGCCTCTATTATATTGATTGATTTACCCAAAATGAGGTGCACACTATATAGGTCTACGAGGAAGGTTTTTGGGGAATATTCCCGTCACTAAGGGAATATTCAATATCAGAACTTTCCACCTCTTCGTCAAAATCCTCAATAATCAGTCACCCCTTGAAATACCTTAATTTCCCCCAAATCAACAACTTCCTTGGGTTGTTCCCATCCCACGTGAGAGCTTATAGTGGCTCTAAAGAAATCAGTAGATAGAAGGCGAACAGTGCCTCCATCGAACAGCGACTGACTTTGCCGGCGACTATTCCGACCCTAATCGACGCCGACAAAGGTCGACTTTCTCTTGCACGACGTTAGGAGAGGGTTTCCGACCTATTCTCTTGTTGGAATCTGCTTTGCACGAGCCTAGTGCTGACGAGTTTGGTTCGCAAAACAGACCTAGATCTATTTCTGGTTCTTTCTTCTTCTGGCACGTGATCTCCTTCACAGCAACCTCTGAGCTTGTGCGAACCTCAGAGGGAGTTCCTCAGTAGCCTCCAGCGTGTTTTTCGCACGTCTCCTTCTCGGGGCGTGAATCTCCCGTCAGCCTACTTCAGTGCTGATTTTCGTCTCTGTTGTTTTGTGTGGTCAGTTCCTGCGTTCATGAAGGTGAAGGTATTATTGTTGAGCACTTTTCTGGACTTGATGTATTTCATCCCTCTTGTTTTTATGAGGTGAAAGTGGAACAAGGTTGTGAGCCGGTACGAGTTTTTGTTGCTGGTACCAAATCCTTGAAGTATATTTGGATTCTATCAATGGTCGTCAGTTGTTCAAGATGGTAGAACATGGCAGAGAGTTCATGAGCACTGGTTACATTTTGAGAGGATAGTTGTGTTGGCTAGCTTTCATTCTCGCAATGAGTGGAAAGATGATGGGTGGCTTCCAGAAACTTTCTAGCAAGAACAGAGAGGTGTTGGAGATAAAAAGGAACTTGGGCGGTAGATACCTTTTGATACATATTAAAGACACGGGGGTTCATAGTTATTTAAGGCGACTATAGGCTATAGGCTCACCAAGGCACCTTGCCTCACCTCACCTCAGGCAAGCCTTACAGGCGCGCGCTTTGTGCACCTACGGCTGTTCCTGTTAAATTTTTTCAAGAAAATGACCCCAATACAAGAATGGACCAATTAATATATTGACATTACATGCTTTCCATTGAAATATGGAGAATTGAACCATTTCCAACCTAAAACCTAGCGAGCCTAAGTTGTGGTGAAACTTTATCTTTCTCACTACTCACTACTACTTGAGCAAAAGAAACAAAAAAAACTCAAAAATTGTTGCATCTCCGATTGATTGGTTTTCTTTTCACACATTGGATTACATTTGTTTTAAATATATTAACATCTTTGCTTTTACTAAATCTTTGATAATTAAAATGTCAAATAAATTTTTATATTTGATTATATATTTTTTTCATATGATATATTAGATTTATCTTCTTATGTGTCTCTTCAGAACCTTGTATAATAGTAATATATGATATATATTTCAAATTTTACATCATCAAATAATCTTATTATTATAAATATACAATTTTGCATCTTTGTATAACGTTCCCCTCACTTTGATAAGGCACACGTCTCGCCTTGCGCAAGGGAGACATTTGCGCCTTGGTACAACTTGCGCCATAAATAACTATGTTGGGGTTTACACAACCTTCAAGATCACAAAGATGATACATGGCGGTGGGTGGCACTTTGTGGCTGCAATTTGTAGACGGTGTGACCAGAGCGGAAGGTGGTTTCGTCAGTCGCATCAGGCGTCATGAAGATGCAAAGAGGTGAGGCTCTCCCCTAATTTGAGGAAATCGTTTGATGCAGGGAGGGAGTAGGAGTAAGAGGCCAACGTTGTTTAGCGAGGCGGCGGTACTAGAACGATGACTGGAGTCTCATTTGGAGGTGTATCAGGGAGATGAGAGTGGAGTAAATGCGAAAGATCATAGGGATTCTTATGGGGATGTGGTGGAGTTTCTTAGGAGTTTAGTGCGTAGGGTTGGAGGTGCGGATTCATCATCTCCGCCATTATCGGAGTTATTATCATGGGTTAGAAGCCATTGAAGAGTTCTAAGGGAGGTGAACGTAGCTGAAATCGGTGAGAATAGGTTAATATTCTCGTTTCCTTCATAAATGGTGGCGAAAAGAATAAGACATGAGAAGTGGACGGTGAATGGTATTCCTCGATTTTGGGACGTTTGGCATCTGCTAGAGCTTTATCGTTGTTTATCGAAACCATCGGAAGGTGTGCGGATCAAGGTGGAGGGGTATTCCATTTCATTTGTGGGACTTGGAGCTTGTTAGGGCCATTAACGAGAAGTTTGGACTCTTTATTGCCATTAATGCGGGCACCGGCAGGAGAACCCAATTGAAATCGGCCAGGATTTTGATCAAGGAAACCGGCCATGTGCCGGTGACGATCTCTGTAGCAGTGGGGGAATGGGCGTTTGTGGTGGCGATAACCGTTAAGGAGGCGACTGGGTTTTTTGTCGAGGTCCTCGACTTGACGACAGGCAACACAGAGGAAATGGTGTTGCCTATTAGGGAAAGAGGACGCGCGGTTGACACGACGGAGGAGGGAGACCAAACGAAAAGGGGCTTTAGATCGGTGGTAAGGGGGCATGTGTCGAAAGGAAGGTGGATGATAGGGTTTAGTTCAACTGCCTTGGCAACGTTGTATGTCTCAATTCTAATTTATCTGAGGCTTCAAGAATTACGGAGAAGGCGGTGGCTTTGACTAATGGGCCATATATGAATAGTGTTAGGATGGGCTCTAGTTGTTAGATTACGAGAAAGCATTTTAATAGGGGTTGTTCTAAGCCGGTTGTTGTTAAAAGGAAGGTTAGAAAGTGAGTTTGGCCTGTTATGGGCAATGATTTCTACTAGGGCGGGGTTAAAAATGATAGCCTTTCAACCCAACCCAATCGTTTTAAAGTGAGAAGGTGATGTGAATTATATTTTGGGTATTTTAGGCATTTTCTTATTTTTTTTATTGTAATTTTTCTTTGTTATTTTTCCATTTTTAGTTATAGTTATTGGGTCTAATGAGGGTCATTTTAGGTATTACATAATAAGGAATGTTCTAGTCCATATGATGTCATTAGCGATGTCACCCCATGACATCACATGTGACCTAAGCTTTCCTTAGTAGGCAAGTACTAGAGCCCTTCTAGACCCTTCCCCTATCCATATAAATATTGTACGGCCTATTTGTGGCAAATCAATTAATACACTTTATTTCAGAGATTGGCTTGTTTGAGAATGCCTCTTTTGTGCAATTGACAAGTGTTTACGCCAGCAAAACTGGTATAGCTTTGGTGTGTTCAATTAGAAGATTGGGGGTGACGTCAACTACAAATTTCTTAGACTCTTTGTTTTTCATAAGTTGGTTAAAAGGAGGGTGATGAAGGACATTCCTAGGAAAGAGGGCAGTGAGCCTTCGTCAACTATAGCGACTTCCACTCCATAGTTTGGATGTAATTCCGGCGATGGGACGGGGGTTCAGTTCTAGTAGTGCTTTGCGTTTGTATGATAATGGGACCGGGTTGAAGTATGACTCTCTACATACGAAGCTGGTGAAACGAGTAGGTGTCTTCAGTGTTCTAAAAAGCGCTTGTATAGGATGTTGCTTTGTATACATACAATGATTACAGTAGCATTTTTTCGCGTAATATTTTTAAATGTTGATCAATTTTATATGTACAATAGCATTATTTTTTTAATGTGTAATATTTTTTTCCTTTTTGTGTGGAATATTTTTGTTCTTTGTCTTGGTGTTAGCAATTTTGTTATTGTATGGGACTTCAAAGAAATGTTAGTAATTTTAAAAATCAAGGGCTTTGAAGTATTGTTACCAATGTTCATGTGTAAATCAACTTTTTCTCTTTCGTTGATTCAGATTAGTGGAGAATAAAATCATGCTAGTGCTTTTTTGTGTATGGTCCTAGGTGGTAGTTATGGGAAGAGTTAGTGGGGCGAGGGGTTGTTGGGATGACCTGTGGTGTATAAGAGGGACTTTAATGTCATGCATTTCCGTTAGATACTCCAAAGCTATGCGTGAATTCTCGAACTTCATTTTCGACCTAGATCTTGTGGATCTGTCGTTAGAAAAGGGAAGGTTCACTTGGTCAAGTAATAGGGAAAATCCATCCTTGTACAGATTGGACCAATTCTTCGTGTCGTGTAATTAGGAGGACCATTCTCCCAGTGTTTGCTTGAGTTTGCCTCTCAAGATCGACGTCTGATCATGCTCCCATTTTGTTGGAGTATGGGGGTAATCTTTTGGGCCGGTTCCCGAGAAATGTAGCTTAAAGAGGACGGATTTGTGGAGATGGTGAGGGATTGGTGGAAGGGATATAAAGTGGGCAAGAATGCGGGTAATGCTCTTTCCCTCAAGTTATAGATTTTGAAGAAGAACTTGAGAGGTGGAATAAGGAGGTTTTCGGTAATGTGAGTCATAGCATCGAGAGGGCCTTTGAGGAGATAATGGAGTTGGATTAAAACGAGGAGGACAATTCACTACCTAGTTGCGATTAGTTTAGGAGGGAGGAGTGGAAAGGGTTTGTGGGGATGAAGATGATGGAGGAAGAGATTAGTTGGCGACAAAGTCCAGGGCGTTGTGGTTTAGGGAGGGGGATAGGAATACTAAGTTCTTTCATAAGGTGGCTAATTCTCATCGGCATATCAATCGAATAAGGGTTGTTACGACGACGTTTGATTGAGGAGGTGGTTGTTCATAGAGTGTTGGCAACCGACTTTAGAGGGGGGGTGTTTGAGTCAATCTCTGAGGAGAAGAAGGCGGAGTTAAAGGCCCGGTTGATAGAGGAAGAGGTGGTTTTCGCATTACGTTCCATGTGTGGGGACAAAACACTTAGCCTTGGCTTTTCGATGGCTTTTTTCATTTTTGTTGGGGGTGGCGAAGGCGGATGTAACGAAATTTTAATTGGGAGTTTTAATGTCTTGTTTATTACATTGATATCGAAGAAGAGGAGCCGAAGCTATTCGCGAATTCAGACCCATCAACTTAGTGAGGACTGTGCATAAGTTGTTAGCCAAAGTGTTATCTCGAAGGGTGAGGAGGGTGAATGACTTCATGATATCATAATCGTAAAATGCCTTTATGGGAGGTAGACGATTTCTCGACGCCGTTCTGGTCGCTAATGTGTGTGGAGGCAAGACAGAGGGAGGAATTTTGAGGGTCATTTGTAAATTGGACATCAAAAAGGCGTATTATCATGTTAATTGAGAATTCCTTTTATATATACTCAAGAAAATGGGTATGAGTGAGGAAGAGGTGACAGAGTGGATTAGGAGTTGTATCACTTCGATGAGATTTTTAGTGATGGTAAATGGCTCTCCGACCGATTTTCTCTATAGGCCTCCGTCAAGGCAACCCGTTGTCCCCTTTTTTGTTCATTATGGTGATGGAGGCTCTCAGTAGATTGTTAGCTAGGGTTGTGGAAGGAAGCATGATGGAATGTTTTTATTGCGGAAGGAGGGGGTGTCAAGATCAAAGTGTCACATTTTTTATTTGTTGATGATACCCCTTGCGGTGCAGAAGAGGAACAAATTAGTGCGCTCAGAAGAGCTCTCTTATACTTTGAGGCAGTGTAAGGGTTGAAAATTAATGTGAAGAAGTGTGAGATTATCCCGGTAGAGAACGTTGTTGATTCAGAAAAGCTAGCAAGGGCGATAGGTTGTAAGGTGGGGAGGTTGCATGCAACATATCTGAATTAACCGCTTGGCAGGGTATAAGGCTAATTCTTGTTGGCATCCAGTGTTGGAGAAGGTGGAAAGGAGGTAAGTGAGATGAAAAGGACTAATCTATTGAAGGGGGTGCCGACTCTTATTAAGAGAACTTTGTCAATTTATTTTCTCTTGAATCTGTCACTTCCGGCGGCGGTAATGAAGAAGCTAGAGAAGGGTATGAGTGAAAATCTCTGGAGAAGGTGCAAGGTGGAATTTAAGTATAACCTTGTTGGGTGGGGAGAGGTGTGCAAACCTCTTGCTGCAGGGGGTGCGAGTGCGAGACCTCTAGCGTTTAAACAAGCTTTGCTTAGGAAGTGGTTGTGGAGGAACTCTTTAGAGCATAGTTGTGATAGGTGAAAAGCACACCAAGGCATAAAGATCTCCATGGAGCCTAAATGCAAAACAGAAAGCGAGGCACGCACCTGATTGAAGAGAGGCGCACTATTTACAAAAAATTTAAAATACATATGTATCTTCATTCCAAAAGTTATTTCAAATGTCTAATTTAGCACTTCTTAATAAATCGCACACAATGTATACATTGATATGTTTGAGCAACTATCGATATAAATTGAAATGTTTGAGCAACTATAAAATAGTTTCAGCATTGTATACATTGACATTACAAAACTTCCAATCATTCCAATTGAAATACACAAATTAATTCAGCAAGAAGTAAAAAATACATAGCAGACTAACAAATAAAAAGCAAAAAAAAAATAATAAAACAGAACAAAGAAGAAAAAAACGAATAATAAAAAAGAAAGAAAAAAGATTCGGGCAATATAAAACAAAACTGAGAAACAAAAATTGTTGAAGATTTGAAGTAAACATAACAGAAAAGTTTCAGACTTAAAAAGTAGGTTTGTGTTATTTGCGGTGGGGGATGGGAGCAAGGCGAGATTTTGGAACGACGAGTTTGGAATCCTCTCTTTAGACAACAGTCTAAAGATTTGGAGTTGGAGGAGGTGGAGACTACATTGGAGGGGTGGACATACCAAGGGGTGTGAGGGGCAGGCAATGTTTAAAAAGGCGAAAGGCGAGGCGAGGCGTTTTAATCGCGGCGAGGCGTAAGCCTCGAGGCGTTTGAGGCGTAAGCCTCACCGAATAGAAAAAAAAAGAGCAAAATAATATTTAAAAAATACTAATAAAACCATAAAAATAAAATAACAAAGAAATATAAAATAAAACTACAAAAAAAAACATTCTTGAGGGCTTTCTCACATACATTTTTTTGTTCCCCCAATATAACTTTTTGAAAAAAGAAAATCAATTAGAACATATTGGTTATTTTAAATATGACAATAAATTAATCAATGCAAAATCGTATTGGCAAAATCATTTTTTTAGCTTCATTCACATATTGGTTCTTTTATAATATGACAATAAATTAATCAATGCAACTTAACGAGCAAATTTATTAAAAAAAAACATTGATTTTCAAGCTAAGATTAAAAAAATAGCAACTTTATTAAAAAACTAAGAAAACATATTAACCTAAGTTTATTAAAAGAAAACAGCAACCTTTAAAATATATTAGTATAAGTTAAAGAAAACATATTAATCTAAGTTGAAAACCAAAAAATTGAAACCTTTTAAAAAAAAAGTCATATTGAAGTTAATTTAGTACATTTATTTCAAACAAACTATATATTTGTAACAAAATATAGTTTCAAACAAATTTATACACTTATTTCAAACAAATTAGTAAAGAAAAACAAAATTAAGTGCAACTTTAAAACTAAAATAATATAAAAAAAAATAAGAGTTAGTAGATTAAAACAACATTTTTTCAAGTTAGGTGCAATTTTAGAAAAATGAAGAATTTTAACCTTTAAAAAAACAGACTTTGTGATGAAAGATTTTTTTTTCTTTTTTTTTTTTCGCGCCTCAGCAAAAAGGCATGAGGCGCATTGAGGCGTAAGCCTCCAATTCAGCCCTCTGAGGCTTAAGCCTCGAGGCTTTTTTTCAGCGCCTCACCTCGAGGCGTACGCCTCTTCCGCCTTTTTAAACATTGGGGGCAGGTTATGTCGGAAAGGAAGTGGTGGGGTCATTTCAATTTAGTCGTATTATGATTTACTCAACGGGGGGAAATACAGGGTCGTTTCCCTAGAGGACGGTGTGGTGCAAGAGCCCACCAAGAGTAGCATTTTTTACTTGGACTATTGCGAGAAGGGTCATTTTGACCATTGATAATTTAAAGCCATGGTTCAAAGTCTCGGTCTCGGTTGCGGCATCGAGCGATACACATCGATACGCTATTTAAAGAGCGCAAAAAAATCGAAAAAAATATAGACAACTTAAAAAAATAAGATTAACAATGTAACCAATCAGATAACTTCAAAACCATCCTTTAATATGCAATAGCATTGTACAATTGATTATACTGACGCGCAATGGATTCGACAGATTTAATATTCCATAATAAACTAATATTAATATAGAAAAACAATTTAATGACACATAGAAGTTTATAAAGAAGTTACATTAAATATAAATAGAAATGATTACATTATTTCATTATATTTTTTAAGGATAACAATCGTATCCCCCTACGAATGTTTTTTGAAAAATAAGGAGGATAACGAATGTTATTTTGTAAAGAGGATACAAATTGTTTTTTTTTTTTTACAAATGTTCTTTTTTTTTTGGAAAACGGGGTGAACCTGCAACAACGGTAAGATTGCCTCATTGTGACCTGGAGGTCACAGGTTGAGTCGCGAAAACAGCTTCTCTGATACAGGAGTAAGGCTGCGTACATCTAACAGCTTCTCTGCATGCATATACAGGAGTAAGCTTGCATATACGAATGTTAGTTTTTTTTAAAGAGAAGATACAAATGTTATATTTTTTTAAAAAGAGGATACGAATGTTATTCTTTACGGAGAAAACAGGATACGAATATTATTTTCTTTACAAATGTTACTTTTTTAAAAAGAGGATACAAATGTTATTTTTTAAGAAAAGGGATACGAATGTCATTTTTTTTAAAGGGATACAATGTTATTTTTTTCAAATAGGATACAAATGTTATTTTGTAAAGAGGATACAAATGTTCTTTTTTTTTTACAAATGTTATTTTGTTTTTGGGAAAAAGGGGTGAACCTGCAACAACAGTAAGATTGCCCCATTGTGACCTGGTGGTCACAGGGTCGAGTCGCGAAAACAGTTACAGGAGTAAGGTTGCGTACATCTACCCCCCCCCCCCAATACCCCGCAGTGGCGGGAGCCTCGTGCATTGGGTTTGCCCTTTTTTATTTTTTTTGAAAAACAAGATACAAATGTTATATTTTTTTGAAAGAGGATAAAATGTTATTTTTTTAAAAAGAGGATAGTAATGTTATTTTTTCCTTAAAAAGAGGCTATAAATGTTTTTTTTTTCAAAAGGCTACTAATGTTATTTTTACACAGCTGAGTAAGGGAAATTAAAATAACAGCCGACAATTTTTTTTATTTAGGTATTTTGGACTCGCTCCTCTTTTGATGACTCAGTTTGTTAAAAACCTCAACTCCACATTTTTTTTGTTACAAGTCCCAATTTTAAATCGTTTACAACGGTAAAACACTTATTTCCTAATATACCCCTCGATACCCCATTTTCTCTCTTTTTTCAAAGAATAGTTCTGCACCAAAATAGCACCCCGCAAATATTTTGTCGTCATAACGTTGCAAGTTTTCGGCGCTGATTTTGTGATTCCGACATCCACTATCCATCAACAACACCATTGATGAGTCTAAATAGAAGGTTAACGAAGAAGATATGATCTTTCTGTTATGCCAAAATCACATGGACATGTAACGCCTCTCTCTATCTTCTACAAAACCCCAAAGAGGCTTTATATGCATGTTGATGTTCTTTCCCTAAAAATATGTCCGTTAAATGACTTCAGATTTTCTGTAGATTGCAATCCGTTGTAAATGACTGTAGAGTTTTTGTCTGCAATTTGTAGTCATTAGTTTTTGAAATGCGTTGAAGGGTAACTCAATTGTTAGACAGTTGAAAAGTGAGGATATTTTCATCTCATAAAAAGATGAGATTGCCAGCTAAAATGACTTGCTCTATTGGGACCAGTTGCTAACCAAATAAGTAGTAGGATCGGTGGCTAATTAATTTGAAAACGTAAGACATGATGATGTATACCCCTTTTTTTAACACACCAGAGAATGAGTAATTTAAAAAAAAAAACATGCGTAAAGGTTGTAGAAAAGGGGTGTAAAGATGAGGGATTGTCTAAACAAAAAGAAAGAAAAACGGGGTTGTTAGGGTTTCTTCTGCAGCCAACTATGGATGAGAAATGAGAGAGAATGTCAGCCGACTAGAGAGAAGAAGAAGAAGAAGAAGAAGAGAAGAGTATTTGATTTATACGTAAACGATAAACATTTTTCTCCTAGTGACCCATATCACTCAGAAGAGAATCCCTGCAGCAGGTAAGCTTTAATGGTTGTTTTCTTCTATTAATGTGATCGTCCCATCTTGTTCTGATGAAGTTTGACATAAGTCGAAAAGGGATGAAGTTTACAGATCGAAGCTGAGGTGCAATGACTCGAGCAAAATACCATAGAGGAGCAATATGAGGCCGAGGGTCTATAAGATGAGGACGCTGCAAGAGTACACAAATTATTCAATTTCATACTCCTTTAAATTCCCTTGGGAGTTTAGTTTACAAGAAAGTGAACAATTAGCTAAGGAAAAGAGAGTTTAAATTTTATGATTTTGGTTTAAGGATATGCAATACAAAGATGGGATAAAGTTTTTCAAATGGGCCTCTACTCCTCCAGATATCTTTCCAAAATCTAATTCAATTCCCTTCCTCCCTCCCATACTTTGAGATCCACGCACTCCTAAAATACAGGCAGCCTCTTAAGATACGAGATCAAGAGCTTTCATTAGTTTCTCTCCGAGCTATCTTAGAGCCCCACCTACTTTCATCTAATCTATACGAGACCATGCACTCATCTTTATACATCTCAACAACAATATAGAAGATGTGCCCAAAATGGTGATGCAATTACTTTGTGAAATTAAAATGTGCTCAGTAATATTGTGCAGTGGTACACTAACATCCAAAAGTTTGCAACAATTTTTTACCAAAAGACTCCATATTCTAGTTGCATCTCTCACTCGTATGAAATACAGCTTGTAACATAAATGTCGGCCCAAATATGATTAAAAAGTTCATGTTGCAAGCGAAATCAGTAACAGAAAACGATATGGAGAAGATGCTGGCATGTCCAACAGTTAATCATTCATAATCCTAAGGTAACCCTCTTACCTATAATCTTAATAAATCTGGCCAAACCACCTTTTCTATTTTAAAGAATAGCGATCAAGGGAACCCATCTCCTATTCATACTCCTCACTAATTGAAGAGTATTCACCGATGATTTGCCATTCTTCTAAAGTTGTAATGGTGAGCAAATATCGAGCTTAATTGAGAATTTGTAGTAAATTATGAGGTATAAATACAAATTCAAATTATAATGGCATTATTATGAGCTAGTCTCATTTATTGGGTCAAAGATGCATAAAATCCCATTGACTTTTCTTTAATGCACCACCTCCTTTTTCATTATAGAGCACATATATTTTGACAAATGTACTCCTCACACATTCCCATTTTAAACCCACTTACTCTCTCTAAAATGAAACAAATAACCACTCTCTCTCTAGCAGCCCCACCCCATCGAAGACTCGTCAAAACAGTTTGACAGAGAAGTTCGTCGGAGGTCGCCAGACATCCTCGTTACAGTGTTTCTCTCTCCTCATTTATCCCTCTCCTCGTTTCGTCTATTACTTTTATTTTTCTAGTTCGCGCCAGCGGCACCATCACCGGAAGTGGAAAATAAGGTTTTCGTCAAAAAAATTGAAGTTATATAAAAATAGATATAGATTTTTTCGTTAAAAAATATCGAATATATGTATTGTTTGATAGATCTTGACGAGTAGATTCCAAATATATAAATTTTTTTAATTTTGAATTTGTAAATTTGAAGTTATGGACTTTTAAAGATTTGATGGGTTTTTTTTTAAAACAAGGTAGTTAATTGTCAAAGATATTTTGGGGGTATGTTGGTCAATTTAATGCACTGAGTTAGCAAAATCTAAACGTCCTAATGCGGGAGCGGGTGCGGGTGCGGGTGCGAATGCGTCCATTTTCAAATTACTGAGCTTCGAGAGCGCCCATAGTGCGTCAATATATTTAACATACAAATATATATTTTTAATATATAACTATAATTTAAAATATATATATACACTAATATAGATTTATTATCAGTATAACCAATATCAATTATTTAATTTTTATGTAATAAAAGAACATATACTAATAGATTTTATATACTTTCTCTGTCCCAAATTAAGTGTCCACTATCCCTTTTGGGGTTATCGCAAATTAAGGGTCCACTTTTGTTTTTTAAACACAATCAACGAACCAAGTTCTATGATAGTGAACAATAGTTAATCTTAACTGTTGATCGAGTGTATCCTTAATTTGTACAAAATAAAGACACGAACTCTTAATTTGGGACAAAGGGAGTATAAAAAACCTACATTTTAATATAGAAATATAATATTCACACATGCATATCTTGATAGTAAGAAATGTAAATTCTAATAACCAATTCATGTCCCACATCAACCTGAAAGCCAAATGAGTGTAGATAATATGCTATAAAAGATAGGGACCACTTTCGAACTACCTAGTGCAATGCTTTGTCCCACATCGGATGTTTACTAAATGGTTTCAAGGGTTGTAAGTTATAAATGAAGGGGTCGAAGATGCTTTTACCTCATTAGATATATATTTACCATCATTAGCATTGCCAAGTGTGTGACGGTGTTCATGGAACAATATAAAATTAGTTTAAAATTTTGGTACTTAGCTTTTTTGGTAGGCCAAACATTAGTAATAGTGTTTTAGCAAATTCCTTTTAGTCAAGTTTGCGAATTTGACTTCTTGAGTTTGCGTTTTCTCCTTGAATTCTCAACGGCTTGCCCAATTCACGAATTGAGTGCAGGTTGTCACCATTAGTTGACGAATTAGGGCACTAATGCCAAAATAGGACCTTTGACATAATTGACCTAGTCAAAAGATCACACTACCCACACACTTGGTACCTATTACCCCAATTATAATTCATCATCATCATCCTTGCCTTAATCCCATCATATGGGGTCGGCTACATGGATTCTCCTTTTCCATTCTAATCTATCATATGCGATATTATCATTCAAGTTTAATTCCTTAAAATCTCTACTAATAATTTCCTCCCACGATGGCTTAAGGCGACCTCTTTCTCTTTTACCCTCTATTTCCAATAATCTTCCTCTTATTATAGGTGCATCTACTGGTCTACCCAATACATGTCCGTACCACCTAGATCTATTTTCTCTTTAATTAATCGCTAATGGGAGTTACTTCTAACTTTTCTCTCACGTACTGATTTTTAAACTTATCCTTTCTAGTAATTCCTATCATCCATCGGAGCATCCTCATCTCACTAACATGGAGACTTTGTTCATGTTTTTTCTTTAAAGCCCAATATTCCGCTCCATAGAGGGTCGTTGGCCTAACAATTGTTCTATAAAATTTTCCTTTTAATTTATTAGTTATCTTCTTATCGCATAACACCCCACTTGCTTGTCTCCATTTCATCCAACCGGCTGATATTCAGCTCGTAACATCCTCGTGAATATCCCCATTACTTTGTAACACTGAACCTAAATAACGAAATTTGTTAGTTTGGTATATCACTTTTTTCTTTAGCATTATGCTATCAGGCGCCTCATTATCAAATTTACATTCCATAATCTTAGTTTTATTTCTACTGATTTTTAGTCCCTTAGATTCTAAGGCATTTCTCCAAGTATCTACTCTCATTGTTAATGCCTCATTTGAAGTGTCTACTAAAACTATATCATTCGCAAACAACATACACCATGGGACATCTTCTTGTATGTCCTAAGTAATCTCATCCAATACTACAGCAAATAAGTAAGGACTTGACGCCGATCCTTGATGTAGACCCACTTTAATCGTAAAATCATTAGTTTATCAACAATTAGTTCTTACTCTAGTATTTGTGTTATCATACATATCTTCAATAACTTCAATATAATTCATAGGGATTATTTTCCTCCTTAAGGCCCACCACATTATATCCCTAAGTACTCTATCATATGCTTTTTCTAAGACTATAAAGACCATAGGTAAATTTTTATTCCTACTTCTACATTTCTCCATCAACTGTCTTAATAAGTAAATAGCTTCCGTTGTGGATCGCCCTAGCATAAATCCAAATTGATTGTCCGAAATAGATGACTCATTTCTTAATCTTTGTTCTATAATCTTTTCCCAAAATTTTATAGTGTGATTCATCAGTTTGATTCCTCTATAATTATCGCAATTTTGTATATTCCCTTTATTTTTATACAAAAGTATTATGGTGCTTTTCCTCCACTCATCTGGCATGTTTTCTTCTTTTAAAATTTTATTAAATAAACATGTTAACCATTCTACCCCTATACTTCCAAGGGTACTCCACACCTCTATCGGTATTTTATCCGGGCCAACCACTTTATTCTTTCCCATTTTTCTTATTGATATATCTACTTCTTTTTCAGTAATCGAACATACCATTCCTATATTCGGTTCAATGTTCTCGACATCTTTTTGGAATATTCTTCATTCGATAATCCTTAAAAATACTCTTCCCACCTATCTAGAATTTCTTTATCGTTAATTAATATAGTTTGATTTATGTCTTTAATACTCTTCCCATATCCCTTGTCAATTTATCTCTATTATTTGCCAATTTATAAATTTTCTTTTCACATTCCTTGGTACCTAATTTATTATAAAGATTATCTAGTGCGTTTTGTTGCACATTTCTAATAATATTTTTTAATTCATTTTTTAACTTCTTATACTTTTCTAAATCTTCTTGATTTTTATTCTTTTACCACTCTTCAAAACTTACTCGTTTCTTTTGTATTATCTTTCGCACTTCCTCATTCCACCACCAAGTCTCTTTTTTAATGAATCTTTTTCCTTTAGTCTCACCTAAAATTTGCTTACCTATTTTCTCGATATCATTCTTTGTTCTTAACCAAATGTTATTAACAATGTCGTCACAATTTCACTTCATGCATTCTATCTCTTTGCATCCTTTTAACTCCTTCCATTTTATATTTTGATAATCTATTTTCTCTTTTCGGTACTTAATTTTTTTTTTGCTAAATCTATTACTAATAGCCGATGTTGATTTGTTAAGCTTTCACCTGGTATAACTTTATAGTCTTTGCATGTGTACAAGTCTCTTCTTCTAAGTAAGCAATAGTCTATTTGAGTTTTATTCTCTCCGCTTTTAAATGTTATTAAATGTTCTTCTCTTTTTTCTAAAAATGTGTTTGTTAACGCTAGATCGTATGTCTTAGCAAATTCTAAGCTAGTTTCCCCTCCTTCATTTCTCTTACCGAAACAACAACCTCCGTGTATCCTTGGATAACCATCCCGTTCTACTCCATGTCCATTCAAGTCACCTCCTAAAAATATGTTTTCATGCATACGAATTATTTGTAATACTTCATCCAATAATTCCCAAAATAATTTCTTTACATTTTCATCTAAAGTTCCTTGGGGTGTGTAAGCACTTATAATATTCAATATTTGTTGGGGCCAAGTTGGTGTGGAGTCGAAGATGTTGTGTGTTTGGGTATATACATTGGTGTGAATGAAATACTCTCAACAAGCCTTTGTCTAGTGATAAGTTTTGAGACCACATTGGTTGAGGTCATGGGTTCAAGTCCCACTAAGGGCATTTGAAGGATTTGGGGCATTTATGTTTAAATATTATATTATATATAAAGACTTCGGACTTGGTCACTTGGGTCCAAAAATCAGTTAATTTTTTAAATTCGATTTTAATTATATTAAAACTCGTTTTTTTTAATTAATTAAAAACCGTTTTCTAATTTATATTAACCCCTTTTTTCATATAACCGGTAGAGAGTGGTTGAGTGGGGAAGTGGTTATCCACTTTTCAAGGGATTTGGTAGTTTTTGCGTCCCTTTAAGTAAGGCACATCATTTTGAGATAACAATTTCTCTCTCAAAAAAAAAAACATTTTCCTCTATACTCCAATTTTTGGGCAAGAATTTTGTAGTTCTAAAGTTCTCCATTGAGTGCTTCAATTGGTTGAACTGCGCTGTTTTGGACAAATATCCGAGGCTCAAAACATCACTAGATAAAGTGCGGACGATATTTGTGTCTTAGGACTGTGTGTCTAACACACACCTCAACATCCATATGAGTCGTTCTAATTTATTATCTTTTTATATTTTCCCGTATAAGCATATAACAGGAGATTCAACCCACTGTCCTAAAGGTCAAATTCTCCTTGAGCTACATGGCAAAATAGGGTACAAGACTTGCAGACATCTATAAACTTGTGTAAACAAGAAGCCAACATAGTAAATAACAAACAAACTTAAAAGTAACCAGAAGATAGCCTTACAAACACATCTCCACCTATCCACACCACACGCCATTCTAGGAAGACAGATGAACATATATATTTCCCAACATATTCAGTAGAGCAAAGAAACGTAAAAAACGTAACAATCCGGAGTTGGAAGAGTTAGTGAAGTTGCTGAGCATACAAGTTAAAAGAAATTGTACCTGAGGAGGAGGAGGAGGTTGGGTCGTTTTCTTTAGGTGGGTCAGATTCCGGCGGCGAAGGGGTTACGCGGCACCGGCCAGACCATGAATTGGGAAATGAAGGGTGGAGAGAAAGGATGTGAGTAGCGGAGTGGTGGCGGATGAAAAAACGATTGTATGGAGTTGTGGGATTGTTTAGGAACAACCTGTGGTGGTCGTGTATGTGTATCCTTGTCGGAGGAAGGCAAGCCGCCATTTCGGAAATTTCTTATGTTAAGAGTTCAATTTGGTTCAGTTTTTATGATTGCGCCTTTCTAGGTTCAAGATGGGTATTTTCAATTCCCCGACACAAGTGGGCTACGTGGACGTGGGTAATGCTCTTCCAAAATATCTATGCTAACTTTGGCGAGCCATACATTGTTTTTTTTTTTTTTTTTTGTTTTTTTTGTACGGAAGGTAATTCTCGGGAAGCTTGCGCGCACCTCGAGATTAATCCCTTCGTCCCGAATAAAGCTTTCAAAACAAGCAGTGTGGATTCACACATAAACTACCTGCGATCCGTGGCGACCTCTGGGGAGCAAACCCAAATCCTGACCAGCTGAGTTAACCGCGGAATGTGGTAAATAAGGTTGACATAATGTCCTTTTTGCTCTATATTTTCTTCGTCTTTCTAATATGTCAGTTCGCTCGAGATCACAACTATGGTACATTTGATAAAGCAAGATTTGTCGCGACAATTGAAAAAAAAATGTGGTAAACAAGGTTATTGTCCACTTTGATTTGTCATAAGAAAAAATAATAATAATAATAATAATAATATGAGTACAAAAACTTTTTCCATCAACAATGATGTGGATCCATATATTCTCCCACCTACTTATTAAGTGTTGTCTTATGGTATGAGTCTGGTCAGGGCACGATATTTTATTACTTTTGGGAAAAATTTTGAAAGACTTATTTGAAACTCATAGCACCACTATAAAAAACATGATGCATCATGTCATTTAACAATATTTTTTTTAACTTTCATTGCTAATATCTAAAGAAAATTTGACCATTTTTTTGTTAAAATAATTTTTTTATATTCTTAAAATCAATGGTTTATGTTGAAAAATTATTCAACCAGATACGGGGAGCTGACACGTGTTCGACAGACTTGATAAGCGATCACAAATTAAAAATAAAAATGAATAGAGGCCAATCAATAGAATTCTCATAATTGGATTCGTCTGATCAAACCACAACAGCAATCCATGGTCATGGAGTCCCACACGACTCAGTTTCTTTCAGTTCTCTGTATATGTAGCCCTCACTCCTAGAAAAAGGGCATGTAACCTTTATTATTAAGAATTGATCAATAAAAAGAGAGAGCAACACCCTCTGGATGTAGGTACACTGTCGAAACACATATGTATTGTGTCTTTGTGTGATTGATCTTTTTTTTGTTCGACGTGATTGTGCTTAATTCACAATTGTAGGAATTCGCATTGTCAAACCACGTACGTATTGTGTGATTGATATTTTTTTTGCTCGGCTCAATTGTGTTTAATTCACAATAGTAGGATTTTACCACCTACAATTAGCGCCATCGGTGAAAACGAATTCTTTTCTTAGCCAAGAAAAGCCAGTGTCTCACTCACATATTTCACATTTGTCATCTAACAGCGACCATTAGAATGATCAAAACGGGCCTCAAGTACCTATAGTGAGGTATGAGGTTCATCTTAACAGGAGTCACAACACTCCTAACTCACATTACCGTCCCCCGGAGGAGCAGACCGTGGAAGTAATGAACATCCACGATCAACCCAAATCTCATGGCTTATGGACACTTATGAGCAGCGAACAGGAGGACACTATGTGTCACCAACAAGAGGAAAACACCCGCTTTCAGCATCGTTTAGAAAGAATATAGTAAGAGCTCCATAAGGAAAAATGCAAAGCCACGCTTGAATCCAGGAAGTAGTTCGTGACGCGATCAGGATCATTCCAGGAACGGGATTTCGCCAAACACAACCAGCAGAAGAATGGGTATTATCGTAGGAAAGATATCTGCTACCTCATCCGACAAGAGAAGGACGAGCACCTCACTCATCGGGGGCCAAATCCATTTAAGAATTGGGCATGACGGCCCTCATCAGCCAAATAAAGCCCCCTTTCTCAAAATAAATTAAAGAATCAGAACCTCTTATGAAGTTCACCACCCCAAGATTCAAAATCTATTATGGGGAGACTGATATCATCAAATGTGATCTTCGAAACCGATAAGTTATTTCTCTTTAGAGCAATCGTAAGACCTTCATGTGCCACATATTCCCTTCTAGTCTGGGGGATATCGCACAAAAGTAGTTTAAGGAGTTACCATACAGATCGATCACCAGCTTCAAGTGACTTGTGTAGGCTTTCACCACGAGATTTATCACTGGTAGTTCTTGTTGTATGTAAAAATTACTCTCCTACGTGGATCAATGAAGAATGTACAATTATCCTCCTACGTAGCCGACCAGCTTACTTGATCGACTTCAGAGATAGTTAGTATGCTAGAAGGCCGACCAACTCTAGAAGGCCAACCAACAAGAATGTTAATAGTTACTCGAATAGGATGCCAACCAATACTGAATTCCAAGAGTTTCATTTATTGTACACATATATAAACACCTATCAATATAAAGGCACTCCATCTCAAGGGTTTTACACCCCAATAAATACAAATTATTCCCTTAGCTCAAGGGAGAACTCGAATCACCCATATGCACACCATATTGAGTTATTGTAAACCCTATTGAATAAAAATCAATAGTGGACGTAGGTTATTTTACAGTTGAACCACTCTAAAAAGCTTGTCTCTTGTGTGTGTGATTTGATTTGCTTATCTTATTTTTATCTGTGATTATAAATTTGGAGTTAGTCCATTTTTAGATATCAACAGATTGGCGTCGTATGTGGGAACGTTTGTCTGTCATCATTCTTTACGAATTGCTTCATTTATTTGCTTTTAAAAAAATGATAGATCCTCAAAATAGCGCTCGGCAACATTATCATTCCATCTGCTCCTCCTAGTGCGGCAAACTTACAAGGAATTCTTCTCAACCTTGTGTAACACCCCGTATTTTTTAGAATAAATAATTTATTTAATCTGGATAATTAGAATTTAATCTAAACTGATAATTTGGAGAAACTATTTAATTTGGAGAATTTATTTAAATTTGAAGATTCAATTTATTTGGAGAATTGAGATGTAAATTAATTCAGGTTATTTCTTTTAACAATACATGTGTCGTAATTTGAGGTTGAAATTTGATATTTTAGTTAAACAACTCGGATGATGATTCTGAGTGTACGGTTGAGTTCGGAAGGGTCGAGATAGTCAAAATATTGTACCCAAGGGTAGTAATTGGGTCTCGGGACGTTTTTAGGCATAATCGAACTCACATGGGAGTGTTTTACCATTTTAATAAAGCCCACGAGCCTAAAAACGAGATTGGCATAATAAAATCAAAATGTGAGAGGGTATGGCAGCCATACTTCATTTTATAAAAAACCTAGTTGTAAAGGAGAAAAGAGGGATTAAGTGGAAGAGCTTTTGGGTGTCAAACCAAGAAAAGATTGATGTGTTCTTCGTCAAAATCTCCATCTACATCAAAAGATCAGACTCTACTAAATTATCCAGGCAAGTATTTAAACTTTCTTTCACTTAAATTGCGGTATTACGATTCATATTATGGTGGGTGTAAACCATATTCATTTTGGGATGAGTTATTGTAGCAAAAATCGTTTTGGGAGGGTATCACATGTTAAATCTGGGTTTTGGGGATTTAAGCATTAAGGATGAAATTGATGTTTAATTGATGTGATAATAATATCATACGAGTCTAGAATATGATTTAGAATCAAAAACCAATAGAATTTGTTGTTGAATTCGGATTATTGAATCGAATTGAGAATTGCAACTTAAGGGATATTGAGAAAAACTCAATATATGAACCCTAGAATTTTAATGAAAATCAGTGAGGATTAATGTCATATATTAGTATTTGCACATGTTTATAGATGAAATAAATATGGGAGATAAATTAATCGAGGTCTGGATTGAAGTTGGAAAGCTTCGGAGTTTAAAAATGGTGGAAAAAGTAGTCGGGGAAGATGACTGATATCTGGTCGATCGATCGATCGACCCAATGTATCGATCGATTGACCCATTCAGTTATTGTAAAATATGAGATTGTAGATCTTTTCGTCACGGTCGCGTGGGCGCTGGCCTCGTATTTTTCTGATTTTGTTTTTATTTGATATGATTTTTCTACGATAGGGTGCATGAGACCGACATCTTTAGGAATAAATAAATTCGGATTATCTGGAGATATCCGTAGATGAGTGAAGGACTTTGAAAAATATAAAGGAACATTATTTTATCCTTGTATTAGATAGGGATGAATCCGGGGTATGGATTTAGGAGTATTTATAATGAGCGACACTCGATAATATATGTTGAAAATATACGAACGTATTTGAATGAAAATTTTGGATGAATTTAGCATACAGGCTGGTATCTTAAGGTGGAATTTAATTGATAAAAATTAAATGGAACCTAATACTTAGAGTCTCATGGGATGAGTATTAAGGACTATTAAATTTAAAAAGGGTGTCAAACTTATTAACCGAATTTGGTGAAATGAATTCTAAAAGGTTAAAATATGGACCAATAAAGGGAACCCGAGCATTTTGGATGAGTGACACCACTTGGATAAAAAAAATTAATTGAGGTGATAGTAATTAAATTGAGGGTCGGGTCTTGACTCTGATATTTTTCAGGTTAGTGCTACGGGAGTTATGCACAGATTAGCCGATTTAATTTATTATGAAGATATATAATAAATTATCGAATAATGAATCAAACGAGAGGTGTTAACCTTAATAGTGGATTTTTGTGTAACAAATTATAAAGGGTGAAAATACGGACCATGTGAGTGAGTCGGAGTATTGTAGTTGGGTAACACTACTTTAATAAATTAATGAGTGTGAAATTGATTAGATTAATCGGTGTAATTTGAAATGTAACGGATTCGGGGGATGAGCGAACCTATGACTTAGATCAGTAGGATATGAGTGAATTACCTACTGAAATATTTGAAAGGATAATTGGCACACTTCGAGTAGTGAGGGATACTCGGGAATATATGATAAGAAGTGTAATGTAACACCCGTCTAATTAAATACCGGGTCGCCAGTCCCATACCAAATTAAAATAGAATATACAGTTGGCTCATTCTTAGCATCACTGTAGAAAACATTTACAAATCACCCAATACCCAATTAAACCGGTGTTAAAAACTTTCCAAATTTTAATTCAACAAAATCCATTCTTAGTTTATGAATAACACTACACATATTATTCTACAACACTAATAACCGAACAGATAACACAAAAGAATTTAAATGTAATTGGAATAAACATTCCCACATAATTGTCCAATACAGTAATCCCAACAATAACAAAAGTATTAAAATGACACGAGTATAAGACTATATGACTCCAATAGAAAATAGATAACTGAATTCCTTTGGGCGACATGCCCTAAATAAAAGAACACTATATAATGTGAATCAAATGAAGGTAGGCGTCTGAGTAATACTCCATAGCTCCATAGCTCGTCATAATCCTCTAAGGTTGGCATCCCTACCGCTGGACACCTGATATAGAAGGTACAATAGAAAAGAGAATATGCAAGGAAACGGGTCAGAGCCCGATGTAAAAATGATTTTGAAAACAGCAAGTATATAACAAGTGCAATAAAGCATTTATTATGTACATGTTAGTATCCAACTCTCACTTGCTATTCTCACCTCTCATCTAGAGTGCACGCTTAATGTTTCCTATTAACCTCTTAGTTAATGGTTCCTCCTAACTAGTTTCCATAATATGATTCCATCCCATATCATAACCCCGTATGTCCCATACCATACGTAGTATAATCATTCATATACGTTTCTCATTAATATGAATTAATCTTTTCAAATCTATAAGAATAAATCTTAATTAACTTAATTCAATTCTTTTTCTCTATTCACCGCCATCTACAATTTTCACATAGTAGATTGATTTAACCACTATATATACATTCATTTAATTCATTATATATATACATATATAATACGGCACCCCGAGACATAGCTGTGGTGCATGCATTACTCTGTTATCATGTCCCAGTATCGCTGGTCGTCGAATAGGGGACAAAAGATTCGATAAGGATTCCTCGAACCACAAACAACAACACAACAATTTGGAGGCAAACATAGTTCTCATATCCATGGGTCACGCACATACCTACGTTCCCATAGTCAGCGGACTTATCAACTCCCTGATAAGTCTTTCATAGACCTATGTTTTCGAGCGACAAATCAAAGATCCCATGGATTCATCAGGATATGACTGCCCTCACGCGCAAACCTCCCATCGATAGCAAGTAAGCTAGGTATGTCATACACATAAATCATCAATCAATCAAATAGGCATTATCATCTACCTATAATATAATATCAACAAGGTAATCACACTACCCTAAGATAATTCTCATACGTAGCATTACATCTCTTTAAATCCTACGTATTAAAATATTATTACTTTACTTCCTTAATTTAATTATTCCAGAGTCTCACTCACTACTCAAGGTTTAAATAGGTTTTTCCTCAATATATATTCAGTAAGAAATCATTAATATCCTACTGGTCCGTATCATCTTATATCCCGAATTACTACGACTTAAACTCTCCTTTAATTAGGGTTACAACCAATAATTTCTAATCTCTTATAAACACATCTTCTTTCACCTAGGATTGAACCCTCTTGTAAACCTAAGGATGCCCAGGCGATTTATTAAACTTACCCTACTGGACCTATCCTTAATCCTCATGCATACAAATTAGAATCCAACACATGAATCTAGCAACTGAAATTTCTTTCAATTTAATTATCATAATTCTGATCAATTAAATTCCAATCACATTAATTCGATTCTTATCTAAGGCTTACTGATCTTCTCTAAGTCCCATTATATCCAATTAATAATAACCAAAGATTTAGAAAAGGTTTGAGATAAGAACAAGCATTAATAAGAAACAACATCATGAATTCTGGGGAGGTCGGTCGATCGAAGGCAGGGGGTCGATCGATCAATAGCCCAGATAATAACCCAGTTTTCTACATTTCTTCTACTACGGGTTTCATCACTTTTAATCATTCAAACCTTCATATTAACAATCCAAATTCCTTATAATAATTACTACATGATATAGCAACATATGTGAATGATTTCTAATGGTCTAAACATCATAGAATCATCAAGAGTTTGAATTAAAAGCATATATTTATTCACTTTTTCCAGAAAATTATATACATGATATCTTCAAGAACACACCATTGATTCTCAGAATTTCTTCAACAGATTTATGATTATTTCGTGGATTAATATCTACCTACAATATGAGTTTGATTCCTATATATTTCCATATTTCCGGAATTCCATTAACAACTCCATCTTTATCTTCCAAATATGAAAAATTTCATCTTTTTATCACTATCCTAACATGGACAATATACAAACTTAGATTGGAATCATCAAATACTTGCCTCTAATGAAGATCTGATCCTTTGGGGTTGTATATCACAGGTGGTTCTCCCCTTCTCCGATCACTTCCGGTGGTGGTTGGTGGTGGTGACCTTTGGTCTTTGGTTCTCCTCCTTTCCAAGCAAACTTCTCTTCTCCCAAGCACCCTTTCACTCTCTCTAAAAAGGTGACCTCTAAATTTTGTGTAGAAGAGATGAATGAACCCACGTACAACTAATCTCCAAATACTTATAATAAGACAAAATCTAAAATCACTATTCATCCCCCTTGCAAAAATAACCAAAATGCCCTTTTTGGTTGTCTTTTCATTTCCAAATGACCCGAGACCCAAAACCAACATCCAAATAGAATTTTCTGACTATTTCAACCCTTCTGGATGTAACGACACACTCAAAATGACTATAAGGTTTATGTAAGAATAAGTTTCCTTTTTAATTTATTAAATTAATCCCGATACGTCCCATACGGCGTCCGACTAAAAATTTAAATTAAATAATTAATAACTCACAGCAATATCAATAACATCACATTCATATATTACCTAAATATCTTTAAGTAATATTCAGAATCATTAATTTTAATATCCTCAATTCGGATAAAACCCAAATGAATTAATTTATAATAAAATCCAATTAATCCATTAATTTAAAATATAACCCATTTTAAAAGTCATTAAAATTACGGGGTATTACATACTTCCCCCCTTATAACAGAATTTCGTCCCGAAATTCGGAAAGATAAATCATACTGGTAAGGTCAACTCTGAGTATAAATCTCACATCGCAAGTAATCTATGTCGTACCGCCCATACAGTACATTAACGAAAATCCCCATTGATGTTATACGCCAAGCCTCACCATATAGTTTCAACTGAATCGAATTTAAACTTTACACAATCTTTTCTATACCATCCTCGTGACAAAGTTTCAAAAAAATTGATCCTTAATCATTACATAAATAAATCCTGAAGTCACAACTACTTACTGTTTCACAATTATGAAAACTACTACAATCCAACCAGCTAGGGCGCCCATACACCCTATCGTACAACTTTCATTATAATATTTATCGCAAAGATTATAAACTCATATCCTAAAGACCTAACTTATTTCGACTCCAAATGTTTATTAGTTTCATGTGTGGGGTGTCTCGCAAGCAAAATCCAAACAAGGAACCTCCCCGATACACTACTACCTAAAGTAGTCGATCATCGAAACTCCTCAGGTCCTTAGGTAATAATATATAACCTCTCTACAGGTTTTATCGATTGTAAATAAAAGTCTACTCATCTACTCTCTTGTTAAAGACAAGACACTGGCTATAGTAGTACATACGCTCTCATATACCACAAGTCAATGCATGCCGCTAGTCACATCATATTCGGACATGCCTAAAGTAAGTAATTCGGTGATAAAAATCAAACCCACATGATGACATAAAAACATAGGTGACCCACACCCCTCGGTGAGTCTACATAAATAACAGTGCTATAGGCTAAGTTTAGTAACCCTTTTGCCCATACAATATTAATTGTTATATAAATCAGTATGCGCCTCATAACTCCTTAGATAGAAAACATACCCTCATTCGCGGGTGGTGGTTGTTGACTCCCACTATTATAACTTTGTTCCGATGAGTCAAGAAAAATTTTACCCCAAATTTTCAGTTCTTAGTTAACCACACTCCACTATGTGTCCATGCCTTTGAATATTTCCTTCGTTGGGTAACACTCCCAATTCCCACATTTCTAGAACTTCTACTGATGACTCTCCTCAATTTTCCATTTGACCCTCTCCCAAGTATACTACGTTGGTTGAGTCTAATTTGGCTTCACCTTCGACTATAGCAGCACTTGGAATTTGTAGGCTACGTCCTAACCGTCTTTACAGTCCTGGCCTCTCATGCCATAATAGGGGTGACCTCGACTACGGTCATCATACTCGAACATACTTCATAACCTCCTAAGTACGACCTCCGCTATTCGTCCAATGGCCCCCATCTGCCATACTTCTTGTACGAACCCGTCCGAACGCGAATAAGATTCACAAATATATACGTTATAGTAGGAGAACAGAATCTTACCAAAGAAATTAACAATCCTAAACATAGGGCTCTACATCAAAGAACGCTAAGCTGAAAACACAATAAGCCGTACAGACCCTAAAGGACACTAGAACCTGATGCTATAATACCACCTGTAACACCTCGCCTAATTAAATACAGGGTGGCCAGTCCCATACCAAATTAAAACAGAATATACGGTTGGCTCATTCTTAGCATCACTGTCGAAAACATTTACATATCACCCACTACCCAATTAAGCCGGTGTTAAAAACTTTCCAAATTTTAATTTAACAAAATCCATTCTTAGTTTTTGAATTACACTACACATATTATTCTACAACACTAATAACCGAATAGATAACACAAAAGAATTTAAATGTAATTGGAATAAACATTCCCACATAATTGTCCAATACAGTAATCCCAACAATAACAAAGGTATTAAAAGGACACGAGTACAAGACTATATGACTCCAATAGAAAATAGATAACTGAATTCCTTTGGGCGACATGCCCTAAATAAAATAACACTACATAATGTGAATCAAATGAAGGTAGGCGTCTAAGCAATACTCCATAGCTCCATAGCTCGTCATAATCCTCTAAGGTTGGCATCCCTACTGCTGGACACCTGATATAGAAGGTACAATAGAAAAGAGAATATGCAAGGAAACGGGTCAGAGCCCGATGTAAAAATGATTTTGAAAACAGTAAGTATTTAATAAGTGCAATAAAGCATTTATTATGTATATGTTTGTATCCAACTCTCACTTGCTATTCTCACCTCTCATCTAGAGTGCACGCTTAACGTTTCCTATTAACCTCTTAGTTAATGGTTCCTCCTAACTAGTTTTCATAATATGATTCCATCCCATATCATAACCCCGTATGTCCCATACCATACGTAGTATAATCATTCATATACGTTTCTCATTAATATGAATTAATCTTTTCAAATCTATAAGAATAAATCTTAATTAACTTAATTCAATTCTTTTTCTCTATTCACCGTCATCTACAATTATCACACAGTAGATTGATCGTACCACTATATATACATTCATTTAATTAATTATATATATACATATATAATACGGCACCCCGAGAAATAGTTGTGGTGCATGCATTACGCTGCTATCAGGTCCCAGTATCGCTGGTCGCCGAATAGGGGACAAAAGGTTTGGTAAGGATTCCATGAACCACAAACAACAACACAACAATTTGGAGGCGAACATAGTTCTCGTATCCATGTGTCACGCACATATCTACGTTCCCATAGTCTGCGGACTTATCAACTCCCTGATAAGTCTTTCATGGACCTATGTTCTCGAGCGACAAATCAAAGATCCCATGGATTCATCAGGATATGACTGCCCTCACGCGCAAACCTCCCATCGATAGCAATTAAGCTAGGTATGTCATACACATAAATTATCAATCAATCAAATAGGCATTATCATCTACCTATAATATAATATTAACAAGGTAATCACACTAATTCCCATACGTAGCATTACATCTCTTTAAATCCTACGTATTAAAATATTATTACTTTACTTCCTTAATTTAATTATTCCAGAGTCTCACTCACTACTCAAGGTTTAAATAGGTTTTTCCTTAATATATATTCAGTAAGAAATCACTAATATCCTATTGGTCCGTTTCATCTTATCTCCCGAATTACTACGACTTAAACTCTCCTTTAATTAGGGTTACAACCGATAATTTCTAATCTCTTATAAACACATCTTCTTTCACCTAGGATTGAACCCTCTTATAAACCTAAGGATGCCCAGGTGATTTATTAAACTTCCCCTACTGGACCTATCCTTAATCCTCATGCATAAAATTAGAATCCAACACATGAATCTAGCAACCGAAATTTCTTTCAATTTAATTATCATAATTCTAATCAATTAAATCCCAATCACATTAATTCGATTCTTATCTAAGGCTTACTGATCTTCTCTAAGTCCCATTATATCCAATTAATAATCACCAAATATTTAGAAAAGGTTTGGGATAAGAACAAGCATTAATAAGAAACAACATCATGAATTCTGGGGAGGTCGATCGATCGAAGGCAGGGGGTCGATCGATCGATCGCCCAGATAACAACCCTGTTTTCTACATTTCTTCTACTACGGGTTTCATCACTTTTTATCATTTAAACCTTCATATTAATAATCCAAATTCCTTATAATCCTTACTTCATGATATAGCAACATATATGAATGATTTCTAATGGTATAAACATCCTAGAATCATCAAGAGTTTGAATTGAAAGCATATGTTTATTCTCTTTTTCTAGAAAATTATATACATGATATCTTCACGAACACACCATTGATTCTCAGAAGTTCTTCAACAGATTTATGAATATTTTTTGGATTACTATCTACCTACAACATGAGTTTGATACGTATATATTTCCATATTTCCAGAAATCCATTAACAACTACATCTTTATCTTCCAAACATGAAAAATCTCATCTTTTTATCACTATGCTAACATGGACAATATACGAACTTAGATTGAAATCATCAAATAGTTGCCTCTAATGAAGATCTGATCCTTTGGGATTGTATATCACAGGTGGTTCTCCCGTTCTCCGATCACTTTTGGTGGTGCTTGGTGGTGGTGACCTTTGGTCTTTGATTCTCCTCCTTTCCAAGCAAACTTCTCTTCTCCCAAGCACCCTTTCACTCTCTCTAAAAAGGTGACCTCTCAATTTTATGTAGAAGAGATGAATGAACCCACGTACAACTAATCTCCAAATACTTATAATAAGACAAAACGAGAAATCACTATTCATTCCCCTTGCAAAAATGACCAAAATGCCCTTTTTGGTTGTCTTTTCATTTCCAAATGACTCGAGACCCAAAACCAACATCCAAATAGACTTTTCTGACTATTTCAACCCTTCCGGATGTAACGACGCACTCAAAATGACTATAAGGTTGATGTAAGAATAAGTTTCCTTTTTAATTTACTAAATTAGTCCTGACACGTCCCATACCGCGTCCGACTAAAAATTCAAATTACTGAATTAATAACTCACAGCAATATCAATAACATCACATTCATATATGACCTAAATATCTTTCAGTAATATTCAGAATCATTCATTTTAATATCCTCAATTCGGATAAAACCCAAATAAATTAATTTATAATAAAATTCAATTAATCCATTAATTTAAAATATAACCCATTTTAAAAGTCATTAAAATTACGGGGTATTACATGTAATTTGAATTAAATATATATATGCTATGTATGGAATATATGATATAGGTTATGTGTATACCTATACGGATTTGTATGATTTATTATGTGTATGACATACCTACCATACTTGATATCACGGGAGGTTGTGAAGGAGACAGTCTTATCTTGAGGAGCCTTCGGGGGATACTTGACTTGTACCTCATAACATAGGACCGTGAAGGGCTCATCGGTGAGTTTATAAGTCCGCTGAGTATGGGAACATTTGTAATTTTAAAAGTTGGTATTGATTTATCTGAATGGTTGAACTCTTGGGTATTTATTACCATTCTTCATATTTATGTGATTCTAAAATTGTTAATTATTAAAAATGTTTTCATATCTGGATTTTAATAGATTGTAAATAAGGCTTTAAATTATTTTGACACTTAGCTTAATTATTTAGGGTGTTTAATTTGAAAATTTATTTTTGCGACAATGATGTTAAGAATGAACCAACCATTCACCTTGATTTTAATTTAATAAAGGACTGATCACCCGGTATTAAATTAGGTGGGGTGTCACAGTTCGCCTCCAATATGTATGATTTGTATTGATACGGTTCCAGAGTGATTCGGAATCCATAGTCCTTTATAGAGTGCGTGATGTACCGATACTTGATAGCAGAGTATGCATGCACCGCAGGTCCCAGACTAGGGGTGTTGGATTGTGTATATATATAATTAGTGTGATAAATATATACATGTGATTTATTCTACTACGTGTGTTTAGCATAGTATACTCGCCCCGCAACTCAGCTTAGGGGTGCAGTGTTAGTATATATATAACAAAGTGATATATGTATACGTGTGATTTTATTCTATTGTGTGGGTTTAGTAGAAGAGAAAGATAGTGACATTAAAAATAACTATATTATGGGGAGAAATAAACATATACTGAGAATTTATAATGGGATAAAAGACATGGAAATTCGGTAACATATTGTATGGGTAATACAGGTGGGTACAATGAGTTAGTACTTAGAAGGAGACTTGTTACGGCTAGTTAGGTGGGGTAGCTTAACTAGGAAATGTAGATGGAAAGCGTTAAGTGTGCACATTAGATGAGGGGTGAGCTATGTCTCAAGAGAGTGCGACACTAGCTTAAATATGAAAAGTGTGCATGCATATTTAATTATTGCAATTTAACTGCTTGTAAATATTTTCAAAAATGTTTTACTTGGGCTTTGACCCGTGTCAAAATATTTTCTAAAACATTTTAGGTGCTTATCCACAGGGACACACAGTTTGAGGATTCTATCTAGGGATGCGTAGCTGCAGCTCATGTGGAAGTTGCAGGATATTGATATATATATGTTTCTCTCATTTATTCCTAGTGTAGGAACTTTTCAGTACTCATTTGGACATGTTGCCCTCAGATTTTGTATTTAGTTTACTTATCGAACTTTGTGTATCCAGGTTATTATTTCAGTCACTGTTGTATTTTACTGTTGAATCGTTAGTTGATTCGGTTATCTTGATTTGTATTATTCATCTGTGTGGGATTTAGTTATTAGTTGTGTGAATGCTTTTATTTTTATTAATTTTTTTCCTCCTGTTGTTAATTAATGAAATATAAAATTTGGCACCAGTCTAATTAAATTACTAGGTGGTTAGTAACTTTAAAAAGTTTTAGACACTGATGTTAAGTATGAGCCATAAGTATGAGCCATATGAGACCAACGTTTTATTTTGATCACGAGCTGGCCACCCGATATTTTAGTAGGCAGGGTGTCACAGTTGGTATCACAGCTAGGTTCTAGAGTCGTTATGATCTGTGTGTCTTATTACATTTCAGCGTAGCGTTCTATGATATAGAGCCTTATTATAGGATTATTGCATTCCTTCACATATACGACTTACGTTCTCTTGGGATTAAGTATAGCTGATGCGATTTATATACGAGTTCATTTGGGCTTTGTACACCGAATAACTTTGGGACGACCAACGAGGGCCGTTAGAAGGACTGCAGGAGGGGAGGCTCAGCAGAAGGCACGGAATATTCTGGAAACGGTGATCGCGATAGAAGTCACCATAATTATTATTTATGATATACGGCGTTAGTATAAACACCAGGGTGCATTAGTTTCTCTAAACACCTTCGTAGAAAGCGGTGGTGCATATTCAGACTCACCCAGTGTAGTCGGTAAAGGGGTAGAGTCGGGGGAACTCCTTTGAGGAGCCATCCACGAGGATTCGAGAAAGAGGGGGAGTGTAACGGGTTAATATATAGAGATAACCCAAAGGAAATTGAGTAGGATGGAGTGCAGTGACACCTGGGGTTAAATTTTAGGCAAAATTTTAGCTCATAGGAGCGACGTAAGGTGATAGAGTCAGTCACCACATCCATAGATAGGTACTATGAATAACGAGGAAATTGGGGTGCGGTCTAACCGCAAATCCCCTCATCAGTTGTTTAAACAGGGGGTAAAGGAAATTTCAGTCCTACTTCAGAAGGGCAGGACAGTAGCCGAACATGAAGGAGAGTTTAATTATTTAGCAAACTCCGTACCCAATGAGGTGGATATGGAGAATCAAAAAAGGGTTCGTAAGTTAAAAATGGACTCATGGTGAAAATACACAAGCGAAGATAGGAAAAATTCAGTTTGAACGACGGGCGTTATTGTAGATTCACGTGTGAAATGGGTTTAGTAGAGGTATCGTAAATACAATTATAGTGTGTGGTTATTCACCGTTGAGTAGAGGGGCTCTCTTTAGATCCATATGTAGGGGAGCGGGTGTGAACACTGAGAGGATGTATATATCTTATGAGGCTATCTCATTTTGAGAGGTAATATTCAAGGTATGGTTCTATCCTAAGTACGAACTCCTATACTATGGTGAGCGGTTACAACAAGCCTATCATGTTCGTTGTTTCGGGGTAGGATGGGTATTTTTATGATGTCTCGCTTTAAAAGAGAGTCGAGATCGTGACGATGGTTTTATAAAGTAGACTTCATAGAGTACATAGGTCTCGTTATATTGGATCTCAGTCCATAGGGACTTTTACTAATGTGATTCAGGGTATATCGAGTTTACCGTTGAGTGGAGAGATTTAACTCATTGTTGTGTAAGTGCTGAGAACTTAGGGATAGTGAGATCATAGTATCGTGTGACGCTTTGAGAGATATGGTCATAGATGATTTAATTTATGTGTTGGGAGACAAAATTTATGATATCTTGGTTATGTGCTTGGGATGCATGGATTTCGATGACCGACAATGCTAGGGGATGGTGCATTGGGGAAAGTTCTTTTGAACTTCGTTACGGGAGGTTACACATGGATCGTAATAAAAGTTAGAATGGCGAGACATTATTGGATCCTATTGCATCGGTTTTAAATGTTAAATTATTTAACGAGTAGAGGAAACACTTTAAGTTGAGAGTTAATATGATATATGTCTAGTGGAGCCAGGTAGTGCTATGAAGGATGCACTGAGAATTTTTTTGCACCACAAGTTAATTGATGGGGAAGGGTCGAGAAGGACTTAATTTTCAAATTGGGGTAATCTAGAATACCCATATGATATAGCCACACCGAAAGTGGGGAGATGAGCTTGAGATAAATATATTACGTGAGAGATGTTACTGATAATTATAGTGAAATTTTTGGGCTATAGTATATAGTATCGTGAGACTTTGTGTTTGTTGTTCTGAGATATGATTTACATGTGGTAGTTGTCCACTGAAAGAGGGTCTAGCCTATATGTTCGTGCATATATGTTATCGTGTGTTGCATAATATACTTATAAGAAAGTGTTTGTATTGCTATAATTGATCCCGGTGAGTGGGGATGTTTATTGATGAGATTCAGTGTGAATATATTTATTATCGAGCAAGGATATATAGCATGTGATTGACTCGCGCTAAGATACTAATGATAGTAAGGGGCTTTATATTGTATGATGTCTTTGGTAACATGAAAATGGTCGAGTATAATTTTATGCTAGAAGACGGGATTTGTGGGTACGTGCTATGAACTGAGGGTCAAACGGATCTCATCGACCAGTAATGCTAGGTAGTAGTGTATCAGGGGGTTCCTTGTTTGGATTTCGCTTTTTGGGACATCCCAAGCATGAAACTTAGCGCAATGTTGGAAAGTAGGGAGATGTTTGGTCACTAGCACACAGTTTTGGTACCTTGGCTATTATGCATTCAAGTGTTTATAACTGTAAGTTGAAAGTTATATTATAATTGAAGACTAGTGGAGTCGGGTAACCTTTGTGCAGTTATGCACATGTATAGGGTGTATGGGCACCCTGGACAATTAATGCAATTTTAATATAATTGGTGATTAGAAAAGGTAGAAATATGTGTAGCGATTTTAGAGACATGTGAGTAAGGAAATATTCAAGGCTTGGAATACTAGATTCGTCTTAATTTCGAGGACGAAATTCCTTTGTAAGGGGGGAAGTATGTAAGACCCCGTGTTTTTTTAGGATAAATAATTTATTTAATTTGGAGAATTAGAATTTAAACTAAATTGATAATTTGGAGAAAATATTTAATTTGGATAATTTATTTAAATTGAAAGATTTAATTTATTTGGAGAATTGAGATTTAAATTAAGTCGGGTTATTTCTTTTAAGAATACATGTGTCATAATTTGAGATTTTATTTAAGTAACTCGGATGATGATTCTGAGTGCACGGTTGAGTCCGAAAGGGTCAAAATAGTCAAAATAGAGTACCCGGGGGTAGTAATTGGATTTCGGGACATTTTTAGGCATAATCGGACCCACACGGGAGTGTTTAGGTCATTGTAATAAAGTCCACAAGCCTAAAAAGGGATTGGGATAATAAAATTAAAATATGAGAGGGTATGGCAGTCATAATTCATTTTAGAAAAACACTAGTTGCAGAGGAGAAAAGAGGGATCAAGTGAGAGAGCTTTTGGGAGTCAAACCAATAAGAGATTGATGTGTTCTCCATCAAAATCTCCATCTACATCAAAGGATCAGACTCTATGAAATTATTCAGGCAAGTAGTTAAACTTGATTTCATTTAAATTACAGTATTGAGATTCATATCATGGTGGGTGTAAACCATATTCATTTTGGGATGAGTATTTATAGCAAAATTCATTTTTGGAGGGTATCACATGTTAAATATGGATTTTGGGGATTTAAGCATTAAGGATGAAATTGATATTTAATTGATGTGAGAATAATATCATATGAGGCTAGAATATGATTTAGAATCGAAAACCTATAGAAATTATTGTTGAATTCGGATTATTGAATCGAATTGAGAATTGCGATTTAAGGGATATTGAGAAAAATCCAATTTATGAACCGTGGAGTTTTAATGAAAATCACTGAGGATTAATGTCATATATTAGCATTTGAACATGTTTATGGATGAAATAAATATGTGAGATAAAGTAATCGAGGTCTGGATTGAAGTTGGAAAGCTTCGGAATTTAATAATGGTGGAAAAAGTAGTCGGGGAAGATGACTGATATTTAGTCAATAGATCGATCGACCCAATTCATCGATGGATCGACCCCTTCAGTTATTATAAAATATGCAATTGTAGATCTTTTCGTCACGGTAGCGTGGGCGCCGACCTCGTATTTTTTTAATTTTTTTGGATTTGATATGATTTTTATACGATAGGGTGCGTGAGACTGATATATTTAGGAAGAAATAAATTCAGGTTATTTGGAGATGTTCGTAGATGAGTGAAGGACTTTGGAAAAATATGAAGGGACATTATTTTATCCTCGGATTAGATAGGTATGAATCCGGGGTATGAATTTAGGAGTATTTATAATGAACGACACTCGATAATATATGTCGAAAATATACGAACGTATTCGAATGCGAATTTTGGATGAATTTAGTATACGGGTTGGTATCTTAAGGTGGAATTCAATTGATATGGATTAAATGAAACCTAATACTTAGAGTCTTATGGGATGATTATTAGGGACTATTAAATTTAATAAGGGTGTCAAACTTATTAACCGAATTTGGTGAAATGAATTCTAAAATATTAAAATATGGACCAATAAAGGGAGTCCAGACATTTTGGTTGAGTGACACCACTTGGATAAAAAAAATAATTGAGGTGATAGTACTTAAATTGAGGTTCAGGGTTTCGACTATGATATTTCTTAGGCTAGTGCTACGGGAGTTAAGCACAGATTAGCCGATTTAATTTATTATAAAGATATATAATAAATTATGGAATAGTGAATTTCACGAGAGGTGTTAACCTTAATAGTGAATTTTTGTGTAACAAATTCTAAAGGGTGAAGATACGGACCGTATGAGTGAGTCAGAGTATTGTAGTTGGGTGATACTACTTTAATAAATTAATGAGTGTGAAATTGATTAGATTAATCGGTGTAATTTGAAATGTAACGGATTCGGGGGATGAGCGAACCTATGACTTAGATCAGTAGGATATGAGTGAATTACTTACTGAAATATTTGAAAGGATAATTGGCACACTTCGAGTAGTGAGGGATACTCGGGAATATACGATAAGAAGTGTAATTGGAATTAAATAATACGTAGGATATTCGGGAGATATATATGCTATGTATGGAATATATGATATAGGTTGTGTGTATACCTATACTGATTTGTATGATTTATTATGTGTATGACATACCTACCATACTTGCTATCACGGGAGGTTGTGAAGGAGACAGTCGTATCTTGAGGAGCCTTCGGGGGGATACTTGACTTGTACCTCAGAACATAGGACTGTGAAGGGCTCATCGGTGAGTTGATAAGTCCGTTAACTATGGGAGCATAGGTATGTGCGTGACCCATAGGTATGTGAACTATGTTCGCCTCCAATATGTATGATTTGTATTAATATAGTTCCACAGTGATTCAGAATCCGCAGTCCTTTATAGAGTGCGTAATGTACCGGGACTTGATAGCAGAGTATGCATGCACCGCAGGTCCCAGCCTAGGGGTGTTGTATTGTATATATATATATATATATATATATATATATATATATAATTAGTGTGATAAATATATATACTTGTGATTTATTCTACTACGTGTGTTTAGCATAGTATACTCGCCCCGCAACTCAGCTTAGGGGTACAGTGTTAGTATATATATAACAAAGTGATATATGTATACGTGTGATTTTATTCTACTGTGTGGGTTTAGTAGAAGAGAAAGATAGTGACATTAAAAATAACTATATTATAGGGGAGAAATAAACATATATTAAGAATTTATAATGGGATAAAAGACATGGAAATTCGGTAACATATTGCATGGGTAATACGGGTGGGTACAATGAGTTAGTATGTAGAAGGAGACTTGTTATGGCTAGTTAGGTGGGGTAGCTTAACTTGGAAAGGTAGAAGGCAAGCGTTAAGTGTGCACATTAGATGAGTGGTGAGCTATATCTCAAGAGAGTGCAACACTAGCTTAAATATGAAAAGTGTGCATGCATATTTAATTATTGCAATTTAACTGCTTGCTAAATATTTTCTAAAATTTTTTACTTGGGATCTGACACGTGTCAAAATCTTTGCCAAAACATTTTAGGTGTTCAACCATAGGGACACCCAGTTTGAGGTTTCTATTCAGGGATGCGTAGCTGCAGCTCATGTGGAAGTTGCAGGACATTTCTATTGACGTTTCTCTTATTTATTCCTAGTGTAGGAACTTTTCAGTGATTATTTGGGCATGTCGCCCTCAAATTTTGTATTTAGTTTACTTATCGGACTTTGTGTATCCAGGTTATTGTTTCAGTCACTGTTGTATTTTACCGTTTAATCGTTAATTGATTCGGTTATCTTGATTTATGTTATTCAGCTATGTGGGATTTAGTTATTAGTTGTGTTAATGGATTTATTATTATTTATTTTTCGCCTATTGTTAATTAATTAAAGATAAAATTTGGCACCAGTCTAATTAAATTATTAGGTGGCTAGTAAATTTAAAAAGTTTTCGACAGTGATGTTAAGTATGAGCCATATTAGACGAACATTTTATTTTGATCACGGGCTAGCTACCTTTTATTTTAGTAGGCGGGGTGTCACACCTTGCTAGAGGGTAAGAAGTCATGTAAGATTTTTTCAAGAAATTGGACCATACTATGCAAGCTAATTCTTCCAATTATAAAAAGGATATGCCACCACCACCAGCTACACATGAAAGAAGTTATCATTCACGTTCTTCTCACGATAGGTCATATTGTCCTGGTGCAACTTCTTCATTCTTGTCAATGAATTACTATGATGGTGGATTTTTTTCCAAAGAAAGACCAAGTGTCTTGGAAAGGCTAAGCAGGGAGTCTGCTTTTGATCGCCTAGGCCCCCGAGTAATTAGAGGATGTCATAGGGACTAAGAGCATTGTCGTGAATACAGAGAAGGGTCCACATGATCTAGGGCCAGTATGAGGGGATCTGTACGTGCCGAGCATATCTCTCAGGAAGAGAGTTCAGTACATAGACACAATAGAGCCACTAGATCCACCTCGCCCAAGTTTAAACGAGAAGAAAATTCGTGTAAGGGATCCATGCAACGGGTGGAAGATCGGCTCGGTTAAATGGACAAGGCAAAGAATCAATTACAGAGGAGTATTATTAAAGAATAACCTTTCATCTAGGCAATGGTGGAATACCCCACACCATCCAAGTTCAATCCACTAGTGGTCACTCCCAAGTATGACGGGAAAACTGATCCAGTCGTTCACATAGAACAATAGCAAGCTGATGCCGACATCTACTCTGTGCCCAAAGAAATAAGATGTAGAGCTTTCTCCAGTTCCATCACAGAACCAACTCATATTTGGTATAATAATCTCCCAAGAGGTAAAATCTCTTTTTTATCAGTTGGCTGAATTATTCCTAGATAAATTTTTCTTTGGGGCTAATCCGATCAAGAGTGTCACTCTTCTCTTGATTGTATGACAAAAGTCGAGAGAAATTACTAGAGAATACATTACTCGTTTTAACAATGAAAAACTAGAAGTGGTAGACTATGAGGAGAAAACAACCGTTACAACACTTATGAGTGGCTTGCTCTCTAAAGATCTTTACTATGCTTTAGCGAAGAATCCACCCAAATCATGACAGAACTAATGGCTAAAGCTGGAAAAATAATGAATGCTGAGAAAGATATGGAAGCTAAGGAAGCTCTTGATACCAAGGGCGATGGCCAGAAAAATAATTCTAATTCTGTAAAAAAGGATCATAAAGACAAGAAGTTAGATCGGATCAAGAAGTATGATGAATATACCCCGCTCAACAAAGGTGTTCACCATATCCTGGAGGAGATATAAGGAAACAAAGACTTGAATTGGCCTGGAAAATTGAAGACACCCCCCAACAAGAGGGATAAGTCCAAGTACTATGATTTCCATAGGGATCATGGTTATAACACTGCTGCCAAATTTTAAATGTTAAAATTACCGCAAGTGGATGGGCTATTGAAATATAGCGGGTACAAGTACGGGTCTAACCCATAGAGATTTGTTCAACTTTTATAAAATATTGATTGTGTAACTAAACAGATGAGTGTATAAATGTGATTTATTTTCTAAAATAAAAATAAAAGTAGAATAAACGATCAAGTAGGAGTTATATCAAATGTGGAAGAAACTAGGACGTTGGTTCCGTTTGTCAATTCTGATTGAATTTACACATTAATTTAATTACGTAATTCCGAAATTATAACACAAAATATATCGACTCTCGTCACGTACATTTCGAAGAATAAAACATTACATGCGTTCAAAATATTTTAACGTCTCTTTGAATTAGACACTAAAATCCCTCTTCGCTAGAAAATATCGTGTTCTAAATTTTTAAAGTGTATTTAAGCATGAGGTATCAAAACTTCTAAGTGCAAGAATAACCCATCAAAAATGACAACTTAAAATTTTTAAAGCATGAATTTATAATTAATTCTTGAGGTTTAAAAATACACTTTCGTGTAATTTTAAGCGAATACCGATTTATTTTATTTCAAATTAAAACACGTCGGAATATGTACGAAATAAAATTAGCATGCGTGACAAACATCACCTAAGTCCTAGTAATTAAACTACTCACACATCATATTTGACACACAAATATTGTAATATGAAATAATAATTTTTATTAATAAATGTCAACTTACAAAAATCGTGTCCAAAACGTGAGTTACAATACACAATATGCTCCTTCCAAGTCTGTCTCAAAAATACTAGCTACACAGATTTTATCTCTCAAAGTGTGTCTATTAACATACAGAAAGTCTTCCCCCCAAAACGAAATTGGCCCATAGTTTATACCCGAAAAATTTGACACAGCAAGAAAATAGGACAAAATGGGGTACAAAATGTGGGGGACGTAAGATGGGTTCATGGGTCTTTGGACATGGGTCCGTGTTGGAAGATGGGAGTATAGTGGTAAGTGTTGGATTAGGATTCGTGTGTATTGAAATTGGGTAGTGGGTATTAAAGGTGGTGAGTGGAGAGTGGAGTAAGAATGGAGGTTTGATGGTGGGTATTGGTTATGGAGGTGAGAGGAGAGAGAACGTAGGTGTGTGGGTGGAAGATGGTGAATAGTAATAGATGGGTGATTAGGTGTGTGTGTGATGTATGGTAAACATGTGTGAGTAAGGTGTATGGGGATAGGGTGTGAGTGTGTTTAATTGTACACCTAATAAAACTTAACCAAATTATTTACAACTCAATTAAAAATTACAAAAATAATAAAAATAAATAAATTTAACCTATAAAATATTAATAGACTAAAAAAATTATAAATTAATAAAACTAAAAGAATATATCTAGAAACAATAACATATAATGACATAAAACAATGTATAATGAGTCAAATAAAATAATTAACACTAAAATAGCACTACGACATATAAAATGACACACATATTTACATAAAATAATTAAACAGTCAAAGTGATAATAGAGACTCTAAAAAAATTAATAATAAAATTAATATGATACGCACACAACTAAACATCACAAAAAAATATATACATGACTCAAATAAAAATCTGAAATTATATAAATACAAACTAAACACACACACACACACACACACACACAAGGTGGAGATATGGGTTGGGCTCGGTTTAAGGGTTGGTTTGGATTAGGGGAATGATTTTGATTTCGGGCATGACTTTGACTTTCTTTCAATTTTGAACTTTGCATGGCCATAATTTCTTCATTTAAACTTCGATTTATACGCCGTTTTAACCCAGGTGTCTCTTGATTCAAGACCTTCAATTTTCGTGTCTGGCCCGAGTCTAAAACCAGTCATTTGAATTTACAATATTGTCCCTGAAGGTGCGTAAGCGACCTTTTCATGCTCAATTAGCTTCCGGACTTCACCGCTTGCATTTTAAACCTGTCAATACTAAAAAAATAACCTTGTACAATCAATTAACAATGAATAATCAAGGTCATGAATATAAGACGTGAGTAAGAGGTTTCAAAACTGCACTTTTAATCCCATTTATTCCTAAATTTGTATTTTTATTTTAATTAACAAAAATGACTCTAAAAGTGTTTTATTTATGATGAAAGGGGACTAACACGACCTAGATTTGGGTATAAATATTTCAAAATAATACACTCATCAAATACCCCAAAACCTAAACTTTGCTGGCCCTCGAGCAAAAATTAAAATCTAACTCACTTTCATAGGAATCAGGTTGCACTTAGCATGTGCAACAAGCCGTTAAATCCCTAGGTTGCTCTAGTAAATGAGTTTTGTCTCGTGAGGGTTTGCAGTGAATATACCCACAAAATGAAAAAACTTGACTCTATTTACAAAAGACACAAATGTAATATAAACAAGGATTGAATGCAAATTTCGTAAATATAGTAAAAAATCACTTTTCGATCTCAACTTATTGTGCATGTGTGTATAGCCAATATCACCGTCCAATTTAAAAGATTTGATCGTTAAGTTTCTTACACGAAAGTTCGTTTTGATTCAAATTCTCACGGGATACGCTAAGAAAATTAACACTCGAAATTGGGTAGTTTCTCTCGGTATATGTGAATAAAAGAGTAATTTTAATGAACAAACGTCACATATACATCATGAAAGACGGACATTTTATAATGAATGAATATGATCTCGTGAATGAAAAATTGATTACTTCAAAAACTTGAATCACGTCATATATCTCATTCATTCTCTCCACACTATAACTAACTTCACTTGAGATCAATTTTAGCCTTATCAGCCTCGATGCCCTTTTTAGATATGATATGACCTAACAATATGCCTTGTTTAACCATAAAGTGATATTTCTCCCAATTAAGTACAAGGTTCTTTTCCTTACACCTCTTCAAAGCGAGGGTGAGGTTGTGGAGACAATCATCAAAGCTATACCCAAACACTAAAAAATCATCCATAAAAACTTCGAGAAACCTTTCAACCATATCCGAAAAGATACTCATCATGCATCTCTAAAAGATAACAAGTGCATTGCACAATCCGAAAGGCATGCGTTAATCGGCAAAAGTACCAAATGGACAGGTGAATGTTGTTTTCTCTTGATCCTTGGGAGTGATTGGAATTTGATTATAGCCGGAGTAATGGTCAAGAAAAGAGTAATAGGGATGATCGGCTAATCTCTCAAGCATTTGTTCTATGAAAGTAAGAGGAAAGTGATCCTTCCTTATAATAGCATTTAACTTCCTATAATAAATACACACTCACTAACCGGTTTGAATCCTAGTGGGTACTAACTCATTATTATTATTTTTCACCACCGTAACATCGGATTTCTTAGGGACTACTTGAACGGGATTGACCCATTGGCTATCAGATATGGGGTAAATGATACCCGCATCGAGTAATTTTAGCACCTCGGCTCGGATGACCTCTTTTATATTGGGATTAAGTCTACGTTGTGCTTCACGGGAATTTTTAGCATCGTCTTCTGAATGTATCCTATGTATACACACCGAGGGACTTATCCCCTTTATGTTGTCAATGGTCCAGCCTATGGCTTCCTTATGTTCGCTGAGAACACGTAATAACTTACCTTCCTGTTCTTTGTCTAGGTCAGACGCGATGATAATTGGCAAGGTATCAAGAGGTCTTAAGAACCTATACTCGAGTGACTCTGGTAACGGCTTCAATGAGCTCGAGGGCTTTTTCAATGGAGGGAGGAATTGGTGACGTAGAGGGAGAGAGAGGGGTTCAGACTTAGATCTCTAAGGTCCTATTTCCAAGATAGGTGTGTGTAATACCCCGTACTTTTATAGAGATTTAAATTGCATAAGTGGGTGTAATTTGAAAATTGGAGGAATTTTTGTGAATAGAAATTTTGGGAGAAATGAGTGTTAGATTATTACCGATGTGTGTTACATTTACTTTTAGGACTAAGTAGATGAGTTGGATTATTTTAATCACATGTCGCAGTTAGGTAAATCGACAAAGGATAACATTTTATTTGGAAAACACGCTTATTGAAATGTGTTGGGTTTGATTAGTGAATTTTAGTTAAGTGACTCGGATGGAGATTTCGAGTGCACGATCGGGTTTGTAATGGCCGAGATAGTCAGAATAGAGTATTTGGGGGTAGCATTTAGGTTTCAGGGATTTTTGGACTAGTAGGGACTCACAATTGAGTAAACGAGTCGTTTTTGGGTTTATAAGGGACAAGCCCTTATTTCTCTCTTATAAGGCAAGTGTGTGTGTGAGAGAGAGAGAGAGAGAGAGAGAGAGAGAGAAAAGAAAGAAAGAAGAGAAAGAGAAATGAATAAGGAAAAAGAGGAAGAGAAATGGGATTCCGGCCTAAATTCCGCAGGATTCGACTCAAAGTCGTTGGATTTCATCCACGAGGCAAGTGTTTACTTACTTTATTCATTTGAGTGTGTATATCTCATATTCTAGTTGGTAAATTAGATAATTTTGGGTTAGAACCCTTAAAATAAATTTAGGAAAATTTGATTTTGAAATCACATATAGATGTGTTGTTAACTCTTGATGATTTCTAGTGATAAACCCATATTAAGGATGTGTATAAATGATTAGAAATGGGTTAAAATGATAAGTTAGGGTTTTAATGGTTTTAAGATTTAAATCTAAGAGAAAGGGTTTAATACCACAAATTAATTGAGGCGTTTGTTGTGAAACATAGATTAGATGTTTGTAGTGTTATTGGTTGAGATTAGAAACCTTAAGAATGGAGATTGGACTGAGTTTTGGGTTTTTGGGGTATATATAAACCCTAAGCAAATTTTGGATTCGAACCAGCCAAATCGATTCTGACAAGACAAATCGATTCGGTATGAGATAGTTAGAAAGTAGAATCATTTCGAATCGATTCGGACAGGCCGAATCGATTTGGTGGCCAGCGAATCGATTCGGATAGGTAGAATCGATTCGGTTCTAGCAGTTTTTTTTTTTAGGTTTTCTCCCTTAAGTTTAGGGAAATTTAAACTATGGTTTGGGAGATTATTTCAGGGGATTCTAGATATGATATTAGGACTCCTTGATGATGGTATTGAAGGTGAGTAAACCTCAGGATGAAAGAGGGAACCTCAGATTAATTTAGTATAGGATCCGGGGTACGGATTTAATGAATGTTTGGGACGAGAGACATTCGAGAGAATCATTGTCGTATATAGATATATTTATGCAGTTAGACTAAATATGGGCCGATTATAATCGAGAAAATCCTAGGATTCTATTAGTATGGAGTTTAGGATATGGACTAAGGAGAATTGAGCGAATATCCAATACGTCTATTGACGACTATTATATTAGGTGATGCGATACCTGTGGAATTAAGATAAGTAGTTTATATACTTATTTAATTATTACGAATTGGTACATTTAGGTTAATGTATAATCCTTAAAAGTGATTAAGGTGCGACTTATATTTTAAGTAAGACAATACTTACGGGTTTAGTATTTTAAGTGTATAAATACTTATATACTATTACGAATGGGAACATTCGAGGTATTCGATATTGCTATAAGAGTTTGGAAATTATAGCCATAGTATATTAAGAAGTGATATAGGTTGTATATACGATGTTGTTACAGTACATATAATATGATACGAATAAATATATCTGTGTGATTGATATAATTGTGCTTTGGAGGCTGGTTCCACATGCTACCCTGGGCATAGGGATGGAAAGCCAGATTATATATTTTCTCTTGTACGATCCAAGGTGGTTGCGCGATGTGGGTGAATCCCTTGGCTTGAGGAACAGGGATAGTATATCCCCAGGTCATATCACCCTGCATATGAGTGCGATATTGTTATTCCACTTTCAAGAGGGAATATGACTGCCTTCACCATTTTGTATTTTTACCATGACCATAAGTGAGTCTATCTTGGTACCGTGGTTGATTGAGTAAACTCGGATGCGGATAGGCACTATGAGACTGCATCCTCGAGTTATAGCTCGGTGGGATGATTATTATACTTATGATTATAATAGGTATAATTATACTTGTTGCGTATAGTATATTGCTTGTATATGAAAATGAGCAATTATACAAGTAGACTTGTATAAGGTGAAAGAATAAAAAAGGTGTTATTCCCCCTTCGGTAGATTTATATCCGAAATTATATGAATACGAATATTAGGTTCTAGTGAGAACTATATATATATATATATATATATATATATATATGGGTTTATATAATATGCGTAATGTGCTGAGGGCCTAATGGATCCCGATGATCAACATTGTTATGTAGTAGTGTATCAGGGGGGTTCCTTGTTTGGATTTTGCTTCGCGAGACACCCCACGCACGAATGTAGTGCAATGTTGGGAATGGGGAGAAGTTTAGCCCTTAGTATTCATGTTTAAGAGGATTTTTAGAAGATGGGTGAAATAGATTATTTAGGCAGGGTAGTTTAACTAGGTTGTTGAAAAGGTATGCGATAGGTGTACATTATTAGAAGAGAGGTGTATCTAATGAGAGTGCGATACCAGTTTAAATATGAGAGATTTCGTATTTTAAAATATGGCATTTATGCACTTTCTAAATATTTTCAAAACTCGAGCTCTGACCCGTTTCTCTATTTTCCCCCTCTCTTGCTATATATATATATATATATAGGTATCCAGACACAAGGACGCCTGGATGATGATTCCTTCGAGTCAGACGTTTGCTGCAGCAGCTGTGGATGCAAGCAGGTTTAGTGTAGAAGCTTATATCCTTGTAATCTAGATTAGAGGTACTGTGGAAACACTCGGGCCGATAACCCAATTGTATTAATTTATTCTTTTACCGCCTTTTAGTGCGGCAATTTGATTTGATTGTAATATGATTAAACCGAGTGTTTGGTTATTTTATTTCATCTCAGTTGTTGTATATAAACTGTTGTGATGCTTTACTTGGTTGGTTTGGTTAAAGATATTAGTTAAATAAAATTTGACGCCAGCCTAATAAGTTATTAGTAATTAAACTGGTTTTCGATAGTGATGCTAATAATGAACCATATGAGATTCATGTTTTAATCTGGTATAGGATTGATCACCCAGTATTTTACTAGGTGGGGTGTCACAGATGGTATCAGAGCATCAGGTTCTAGTGTCCTTAGGAATATGTGCGGACGTACTACCCTTTCTATTTGATATAGAGCCTTATGATTAGGATTGTTGATTCCTATTGTGACATTTCGTTCTCATGCCATTATTTAAGATTATAGTAAATCTTTTGCGCGGTCATTCGAGATTCGTGTGCTGATCGACAAAGGGCGACCAGGAAAGGCCGTTATAAGGGCAGCAGGAAGCGGGTGATTCGTATCGAATCTTGCATATTTATACCCTCGAACCTATGCATTTTAGCCCCCTCGGGTATCGTAATTGCTATAATTATGCTCGATAACCAGACAACCTCCGTTTTATATGTTAACATATTATTTGAGGTTTTATTGAGCTTTTATAGGTGTTACGATTCTTTGTATGAAGTTTGAGCGCGTTCTGGTTAAGTTCCGTCGCGATTCGCACGTTCGGGGGCATTTCGGTAATTTTACACTTCGAGATTTTTGCCCAAAGTCATCACGAAAGTTGTAGCCCTCGGGGGTGCTTGAATCGGAGTTTGAACAAAGGAAACACGAACCTTTAATTGGAAAATAATTATAAGAAAAATAACAATTTTATTAATTCCCCTTATATCATTCTTCTCTTTTATAACAAATCCTATAATTCCATATATGTCCCTAAAACGTTTTTGGCCGGAAACTCCATGGGTGATTTTGCTTCTTGGCCCGGGTTTGGCTCGGGTTTTGGTTTCACCCAAAATTGAGAGCTTTCGTCCGAAATTGAGCATGGATTTTGAATGTATATCGTTTTGGGACACGGATTTGCGTTTCGGGGTATACCCATTTTGAGTTTTGTTCATCAGTGGAGGTATTTATTTATAGAGGTTTTTGGCACCCATGAGGGTCTCGGTTTTGGTCCATTTCGCAGCTTGGAGTTTGACACGAAATAACTGATGTGATGGAGCTTTGTTTGTTGGCGAGGTTGCGATGTGGGTATGTTGTTGCAATGTGGGTATGTAGTTCTGTAGTATCGATTGTTCGGCCCCGCCGCCGCGGTCGATCGGGGTTTGATGTTATGCTATGGAGTTTGGACAGTAGCCTCTCCCCTGTTCACCGGTCGACCGAGCCTATTTTTGTCCGAGACCTGTTACCTCCCCATTTCCCTTTTTCTATTTAATTTTTCCTTTTCTTTCCTTATTTAAAAGAGAACTTAACCCCTTTTTATTTTGTTTTTCCTTTTTTCTTTATTTCTTATTGTAACTTATTATAAATTGACCCTTTGGTTTATTTTTGGAAAATATCTAGTTTCTCTCTCTCTCTTAGTTTAGGTTAGGGTTTGTAATATTTGAGGATTTTGTGGAGATAAACCCCTTTCTTCCATTTTCTTGGTGGTTGACACCCATTAATGTAAGTGGATACTTTTCTTATCTTTGTTCATTTTTATTCCATGCTTTATTTATTATTTCTTGCCTAGATTAATTGTGTAGTTAATTTAATTAGTGTTAATTTATTGTTGCTTTAATTAATTAGTTGTGCTTTAATTACTTAGTTAATTTATTTAATGTCATTTAATATGCTTAGGGGCTAATTTAAATTAGGTTGTGTCGGATTGAACTCACCTAGGGTTGACGTGTTGCTTTGCTTTGGTGATGGAGTTTTACTGGTTTATTTTGAGTGTATTGTCCTAGTTATTACGCCTAGCAGATTTGACGGGGTATATCATGTATGCTTCATACTTACGACCTTGCGTGCGTAATTTCCAGGGGTTTTATTGACGCCAAAATCTTATTAGACTTTTATGCGAATTTAGGGGTATGACAACTCTTGATTTAATTAACTGTCGAAACGAGATACAATCTTAATAACTCGTTAACCCATGTAACCATTTTATACTATTAACTTGGGTGACGGATATTCGACGCAACCTATAGGTTTTATTCGCTTTGTTAACATAGTTTAAATACACTCGCCTAGTTTAATCTTTTCTCTTTTTTATCCTTTCCTTCTTGTTAAAATCATCTTTTACACTTTTATTTTAGAAGTATTAAACCAATTAAATTATAGCAACTTGTCTTTGTGGATTCGATACCCGGACTGGCCGCTATACTCCCTTAAAAGAGTGTAGTCATAGTTTAGGTTTTTTTTATAGAGTTGGTGAGCCGAATAACAAATGACTGGCGCGTAGGTGACTCTTTTGCCCCGACAAAACCCCTGCCTATCAAATGGCGCCGTTGCCGGGGACTTAATGTTTTAGAGTTTATTTGATTTAGTATTTCGTAGTATTTTTTTTTCTATTTGTATTTTTTGCCTAACATGTTTGTAGGACTTCTACATTTGAGCGCCAAGAACCGCCTGAATTTTTCGCGCGCGCATCACTTTGTGGATTTCACCACTTCGAGCCACCTTTGGGGTAAGCATGTCTTATTCCAATCGTTTCAGTAATCATTATGATAATTCTTAAAATCCCCGTAAACCTATGGCTTTTGGTCAATACTTAGAGTCCCAAAAAATTATAAATTCAAAATTGACTTTGGGCGAGTATTACAAAAGTCAAACTTTGGAGTGCATGTATTTTGAGGATGATGATAACGATTTTGGGCCTCAAATTCTTTATAATAGATATTTTGAAACAAATTGCAATCATTTTCAAAATTCTTACAATAATAAACTTGAGTATAGTTCCGATAATAATTTCCAAACTTCTCATTTCGAAGAATTCGCGCCTCGACCTATGACTTTCGGTGAGGGCTTGCGCATGCTTGAAAATGAGAAACTTGAAAATCGTTATCGGGAAGAAAATCATTTGTGGGAGCATGAATTAGATTTATTATTTGAATCTGGCGACGATTTTTCTTCTGAGACTTTTGAAGTCGTGGAATGTTTTGAATCAAATGAGGATTTTATGCCTACTTTGGAACAAACCATTCTTGACTTGGACCATGGTTTAATAGAGAATGAAAGTGAGGATGAAATGGATGTAGTATCCATTTGTAATGAAATAATTTCATCTTTGGATCCCAAAGAATAAAGTTTCATTGAAAAATGATCCTATCTCCTTCGAAATTCCAACGATGAGTGATGATAACTCATCTCTTGAGTTTGAATTTCTTTCATCCCCCTTTTCACTCTCCGTTATCTCACCGTTACAAGTACCTGATGAATCAGCTTCAAACTTTAATGTGTTAAAACTTTTCACCGATGAGGAGTACTTGCTCGAGTCGCCTTCCATGATCGCATCTTTGCCTTCATGTGTGTCCCCTCCCATTCCAATTTCAAAATACTTTGGAGATGATTCAATTTTTCTTGTCCCCCATGTGTATTTGTCACCCGTCTTATCCAAATCCCCCATACTCCCACCAAAAATATAATTGGGGATGTTTTATTTCTTACGCCTTACACATGCCTTCCGTTGTTCAAACGAAATTCCCATTTTCTGGGAGGCATGAATGAGAGGGAGGGTCCGCTGTGGATCTTTCAAAGCCAAATCACATTTTGGGTGGATCCTCAAAACTTTTAACTTCCAGTGTATAGTTAATTAGAAGTTAAAATTGTAGGTTGTAAATAATTAGTTATTATTTTCTTTATTCTTACTTATAGTCTAGTGTAATTAGTTAAAATTTTTATTCTTTCTTTCTGTTATGCTTTGGTACTAACATGTTTTGTAGAATCTTTGGACTTGTACTTTCTGGAGATCGCTCCATTGTGGGTAGTATCGTTCTTTTCCTCTCTTTAACTTGGTTCTTAATTTACATTGAGGACAATGTTAGGTTTTAAGTTGGGGGTGTGGGATATTCTATCCATTGATTGGTAGTTTCTTTGATTTTGATTACATGTTATTTCCAAGCATGATTTTCTTGTAAAAAATTAAAAATTTCAAAACGATTATCTTTCTTTTTTCTTCTTTTTTTGGGCATTTTGCCTTTGTTTCCGATGATAAATTTTAATAATTGTCTGATCCAATAGACAAATCAATGATGCATGTTCTCGATTTTGGAAGTTATTAGACTTTAGTCCTCAATCATTGATATTATGAATAACGTCATGAATTAAACTTTAATCCCATGAGCACATGAACTTTTCTTGCTTTATTGATTTGGTTTAATATTTTTATAACTTGGTAATGTTTTGTTGCATTGTATATACTTACACCAAGTAAACTTTGTACCTTTCATCCTTTGTGAGTGTATACACTATTCTTTCCTCATTGAAAATGTTGGATTCGTTGGTAATCTCACTATTCTTTCATTTGATCGTTCATTAATTGAGTTAAATCTTGAAGTGTATTACTTAAGCATGATTTTCAAAGATTTTTTTTACTTGAGAATTGCGTAAACTTTAGGAAATGATCATAGGCAATCTTTGTTATATCATTTATATTAGCCTTGACCTCACCTTGTATGTTTACCCTCGTCAACCCCTTTGAGCCTTAATATAGCCTTTCTTTTCATTAACCAAAAATCCCATAACCAATTCCAAATTGGAGTTAAAACCATACATACACCTTCCATACCTTTGTTTGGAATGGTACTTGGGATTGAATGATGTTGTTGTGTTGCGGTTGCAATTTATGCATGTGAGAGTGTGAAAAGTAAAGAAAAGAAAGTGTAGTGAAAAAGAAAAGGAAAAAGCAGAAAACAAAAGAAAACAAAAGAAAAAGTGAAAAAAAGAAGAAAAGAAAAGAAAGAGAAAGATGTGTATGTTGTGTATAGTTTTCAATAAGCTTTGTTTACTCTCCCCATTGTTATATTCAATGCTTTTTATGGAACTTATTTTTTAATTTTTTGATATTTCCCGCATTTTTCATTATCCCGAGTTTTCATCCCCGAACACTTTGAATCCGTACATACATATCCTATATTTCGTACCCTAGCCTAGCCTAAATTACAACCCTATATAAGTCTTATGTGATACTAGGGTGCATTAATTTAAAAGTCATAATAGTTTTGATAATCTGTGAAAATGCATTTCGCCTCCTTTAATGAGCGGTATATTTCATTGAGATTACAATTTTTAATTTTCTATATAGCGTTCTTCATTTGTGACATGTGCATAACCTAGTTTCCATTTACGTTTACTCTTTATGTCTGCATGTTCCGTGTGCTACCTCCCTGTTTCGAGTGAATTCACTTGATGAGTGTAATGCCCGTGAGGATTGACTTATATGCATGCTTTAATATTTAGTGTTCGATCTATTTAAGTTTTTGCCAAATCACACTTCGCATGTGCTCTCTCCCCTCCCACATTTTAAGGTTTCAATTCTAAGAGGTGCATTCTATAATGTTAATAATACGGACTTCTGTGTGAATTCATTCACTTTGCTAATAATGTGTATGAAATCTTTTTCGTATTATTTGGCTTGTCGCATGTTGATTGGGCATATTTTGAGGAAACCATATGATGTTTGCGGGTTTCATCCCTGAAAATCCTCTCGAGATGACACTCGTCCACTAGGGTAACCTAGGGGTTTAACGACTTATTGCATACGCTAAATGCAATCGTTCACTCGCGAAAGTGGCCTTATCTTTTGTATATATATCCTGTTTTGTAGTTTTCTTATAGTTCTTCTTGCTTTTAATTTCAGTACTAGGGACTAGCAATGTGTAAGTTAGGGGGTATGATTCGTATCGAATCTTGCATATTTATACCCTCGAACCCATGCATTTTAGCCCCCTCGGGTACCGTAATTTCTATAATTATGCTCGATAACCAGACAACCTCTGTTTTATATGCTAACATGTTATTTGAGGTATTATTGAGCTTTTATAGGTGTTGCTGTTCTTAGTATGAAGTTTGAATGCGTTCTGGTTAAGTTTCATCGCAATTCGCACGTTCGGGGGCATTTCGATAATTTTACACTTTGGGATTTAGCATAACGTCTTCACGAAAGTTATATCCATTGGGCCAAGCTTCGCGTGTCCATGAACGGTGCTTGAATCGGAGTTCGAACGAAGGAAACACGGACCTTTAATCGGAAAAGAATTATAAGAAAAATAACGATTTTATTAATTCCCCTTATATCCTTCTTTTCTTTTATAACAAATCCTATAATTCCATGTATGTCCCTAAAACGTTTTTAGCAGGAAACTCCATGGGCGATTTTGGTTATTGGCCCGGGTTTTGGTTTCGCCCAAAATTCGAAGCTTTCGTCCGAAATTGAGCATGGATTTTGAATGTATATCGTTTTGGGACACAAATTTGCATTTCGGGGTATACCCCTTTTGAGTTTTTTTCATCAATGGAGGTATTTGGCTATGGAGGTTTTTGGCACCCATGTGGGTCTTGATTTTGGTCAATTTCGCAGCTTGGAGTTTGGCACGAAATAACTGATGTGGTGGAGCTTTGTTTGTTGGCGAGGTTGCGATGTGGGTATGGAGTTCTGCAGTATCGGTTGACTGGCCCAGCTGCCGCGGTTGACTGAGGTTTGTTGTTATGCCATGAAATTTGGATAATAGCCTCTCCCCGGTTCACCGGTTGACTGCGATTTGGCCGCTGGTCGACCGGGCCTATTTTTGTCCGAGACCTGCTACCTCCCCATTTCCATTTTTCTATTTTATTTTTCCATTTCTTTCCTTAGTTAAAAGAGAACTTAACCCCTTTTGTTTTGTTTTTCCTTTTTTCTTTATTTCTAATTGTAACTTACTATATATAGACCCTTTGGTTTATTTTTGGAAATTATTTAGTTTCTCTCTCTATCTCTCTCTTAGTTTAGGTTAGGGTTTGTAATATTTGGAGGTTTTGTAGAGATAAACCCCTCTCCTTCATTTTCTTGGTGGTTGACACCCATTAATGTAAGTGGATACTTTTCTTATCTTTGTTCATTTTTATTCCATGCTTTATTTATTGATTCTTGCCTAGATTAATTGTGTAGTTAACTTAATTAGTGTTAATTTATTGTTGCTTTAATTAATTTGTTGTGCTTTAATTAATTAGTTGATTTATTTAATGTCATTTAATTGCTTAGGGGCTAATTTAAATTAGGTTGTGTCGGATTGAACTCACCTAGGGTTGACATGTTTCTTTGCTTTGGTGATGGAGTTTTACGGGTTTATTTCGAGTGTGTTGTCCTAGTTATTACGCCTAGGATATTTGACGGGGTATATCATGTATGCTTCGTACTTACGAACTTGCGTGCATAATTTTTGGGGTATTTGTCGGTGCCAAAATCTTATTAGACTTTTATGCGAATTTAGGGGTGTGACAACTCTTGATTTAATCAACTGTCGAAATGAGACGCAATCTTAATAACTCGTCAACCCATATAACCATTTTATACTAATTCACCCGGGTGACGGATATTCGACGCAACCTATAGTTTTTATTCGCTTTGTTAACATAGTTTAAATACACTCGCCTAGTTTAATCTTTTCTCTTTTTTATCTTTTCCTTTTTGTTAAAATTATCCTTTACACTTTTATTTTAGAAGTATTGAACCAATTAAATTCTAGCAACTTGTCTTTGTGGATTCAATACCTGTACTGGCCTCTATACTCCCTTAAAAGAGTGTAGTCATAGTTTTGGTTTTTGTATTGAGTTGGTGAGCCGAATAACAAATGACCGGCGCATAGGTGACTCTTGCACCGCGACAAACCCCTATCTATCAGCGGGGCTTATTTGGAGGTGTAAGTTGAAGTTGGGAATGAGGACCGCAGTAGAGGTCACTCCCCTTGTGGCATTGTCAAGGATTTCTGCAACGACTTCTAAAGTATAGTAGTTATAATTATCTACGTACCACTGTAGTAGAGAGTGGTGCTAAACTTGAATTACACAGTGAAGTTACATTTAGGGAAAAGTTTCGAAAGGTCTTGGATAAGGACCATACGTTGAAGTTTAAGTTATACGGAGTTAGTGTAACATTATTCAGTGGAAGTATAGGGCTCAGAATCTTTGGCTTAGAGCGGGGTATAGGAATACCCAGATGTGAAAATTTGAGGAATTTTTTTCACTCGTTGGAGCAATATTGAAATGGTGGGAACGGTGGTCACCATATTTGAGGGAGCAGGATGTTTTTCTCATCGAGGGATCTTACGGATGGTTTTAACCGCGAGTTCCTTTGATTTGTCAAAAATAAAGATAATGTAGTTTCTCAAGTATTCACATAAGGATTGGTCAAAAGTCGACAGTGAATAAAGAATGTTGTGGAGAAGTGGACCTTGTACCGAATTAAAGTATGTACAATGAAGAAATAGTCCTTCAGTGGAATGATAGGCTCACTAGTAAGTATTGCTAAAACTTATGGAGAATTCATGTTCGTGGAACCCCATTAATGGACATCCGCCCGGGAATTTATTGAAACAAGGCAGTTGAGGCGATAGTTTGTTTCCTTTTAGTCGGAGGAGCTAAGTGAACTATAAGGATGATTGTCAGGGTGGTCAGAGGTGGGGAATATGGTGCCGAGATGGGGCATTGATTAAAGTAGTTTTGGTTCGGTTAAGGCAACTGTGCTATGTCTGAGAACCAATTGGAGCAGTCAGGGAGATTGGCGAAGCTATTATTATGAGTTTCACCTCGGATGAAGGGGGTATATTTTGTGTGGCTAGATAGAGTCGTGGTATTTTCCTAACCCTGGATTCGTGTGTATAATTCGATCTTTGTGGCGATATCGGTAACATTATATAGCATGTCTATATGTTTTTCGCAGTAACGGGGTTCTATTTTTCCCATTCGTTGTGAAAGCGGGTGTTGGTATTTTGAATTTATATCTGATTTGTATTGCTCATTTTGTATGTGTTATACGAGTATAATATATTTTTGATTGGTCGGAGCGACAGCAGGTTAATGATTGCTAGGCTATCTTATCCGCGGTTCCAGGGTGGAACTAGTTATTTTGCAATATCTCACCTGGATACGGGTTGAGCTCGCCTTTATTATATGTTTAGATGGAACTTCGATGAGTAGATGTTTGAATAGCATGACTTTAGTGCATGGGGACCTTATAAATATGATCTAAGGTATGCAGGATTTAGTATTTTACATGTTTTACGCTGACATACCTCTACGATCGACAAAGTTAAGTAGTAGTGTATCAGAGGGGTTCCTTGTTCGGATTTCGCTTGCAAGACACTCCTCGCGTGAACCTTAATGACATTGGGAGTGGAGAGATGTTATTATATGCTGGGATGTTGGTTTTGGTGAAATTAGCTGAGAGTCATGGGAAGATTAAGGGCTAATAAAAAGTAGATGTGTTGTGGAAAAGCACTGGAATTGTTTCTCTCACTGCAAGTATGTGGGTGAGTCAAGGTGAAGGAAATTGATTTGAGGCTTATATCCAGGCCTTTAATAGAAGGCAAATTCATAAGAAATATGTTTTGGGTATGATGTTCGTAACACTTTTGTAGAAAGTAGGCGCCCCGATTAGTTAGACTTTCCATTTCGTCAAGATGGGAGGACATAATGCTAGAAGTACGTTAGTAGGTTAGCGAGGTAGGATTTAGAACGTCCTGTTAGTGTGCCTTAGGCCGTTATATCTCGATGACCGACGATGCGAGGAAGGAGTGTAACGGGAGGGTTCCTTGTTTGGATTTCTCTTTGTGAGACGTCCCACGCATGAAACCGAGCAAATGTCAGAAGTTGAGAGAGGTCTTGGGCACTAAGAATATAGTTAGGATAGTACTTATTTTACGTGTGTAGGAAAACACACCGATCTTAGGACTACTAAGAGAAAAAGGCTAGTAGGGAAAGTGGCGTTGATATAGGAAGAATTTAATTTTGAATTATTCAGGTTAGGAATACCCAGGTGTTAGTACCGGGCCAAGGAAACGAGGCCCATTTTTAGACAGAGTGTTACGTGTCGAACGTTTATAATGGTTGTGCAGACAGGCAAGGGTTAAACGGTGTATGAACATCTTGGTAAGTTGATTTTATATACCGCTCGAAATATAAGGGACGTAGTATATAAAGCTGAAGATTATGCTGCGAGGCAGTTATAAATGGATTTGGAATGGGTTGGATGGAACATCGTAGGAGGTACGCAATGATCCAATTATGTTTGTGCAATAAGAGTTAGCACACCTAAGATTAGCTATAAGACCAATGGGAATAGTCAAGTGCTAGTGTAGTTTCCTTTTGAGGAAATTTTGATGTCCTGTTGTTGATGAGTGGATGCTTAGGGTTGTGGTTCCCAGATCGAATCGATACGTTAGAGCTACGATTATAGGGTCATTTTATTTTTATGTGGTTATAGAAGCATTAGATGCGATGTGTTGTAGTTATAGTTAACCTTACGATCGAGGTAGTGTTTCAGTGTATAGAAATTTAGTTAAGCTTGGAGTTAAACGAGTGCGTTAAAATATAAGCCTTGAGATAGGTGGTATATGGTAGGACACCATTGGGTAGTACCACTCGACTTCGAAGTACTAGGACGGAGTGACTTTGGTGATACAGGTTGTATCCAAATTTCGAGGACGAAATTCCATTGTAAGGGAGGAAGTATGTAATACCCCTTACTTTTGTAGAGATTTAAATTGCATAAGTGGGTGTAATTTAGAAATTGGAGGAATTTATGTGAATAGTAATTTTAGGTGTAATGAGTGTTAGATTATTACCTATGTGTGTTACATTTACTTTTAGGACTAAGTAGATGAGTTGGATTATTTTAATCACATGTCGCAGTTAGGTAAATCGACAAAGGATAACATTTTATTTAGAAAATACGCGTATTGAAATGTGTTGGGTTAATTAGTGAATTTTAGTTAAGTGACTCGGATGGAGATTTGGAGTGCGCGATCGGGTTCAAAATGGCCGAGATAGTCAAAATAGAGTATCCTGGTGTAGCGTTTGGGTTTCGGGGATTTTTGGACTAGTAGGATCTCGCAATTGAGTAAACGAGTCATTTTTGGGTTTATAAGGGACAAGCCTTTATTTCTCTCTTATAAGGCACGAGAGAGATAATCAAAGAGAAAGAAAGAAAAGAGAGAAAGAAGAGAAAGAGAAAGGAAAAAGGAAAAGGAGGAAGAGAAAAGGGATTTCGGCCCAAACTCCGTGGAATTCGACTTGAGGTCGTCGGATTTCATCCACGAGGCAAGTGTTTACTTGCTTTATTCATTTGAGTGTATATATCTCATATTCTAGTTGGTAAACTAGATAATTTTGGGTTAGAACCCTTAAAATAAATTTGGAAAATTTTGATTTTGAAATCACATATAGATGCGTTGTTAACTCTTAATGATTTCTATTGATAAACCTATATTAAGGATGTGTATAAATGATTAGAAATGGGTTAAAATGATAAGTTAGGGTTTTAATGGTTTTAAGGTTTAAATCTAAGAGAAATGGTTTAATACTACAAATTAATTGAAGTGTTAGTTGTAAAACATAGATTAGATGTTTGTAGTGTTGTTGGTTGAGATTAGAAATCTTAAGAATGGAGATTGGATTGAGTTTTGGGTTTTTAGGGTATATATAAACCCTAAGCAGATTTGGGATTCGGACCAGCCGAATCGATTCGGTATGAGACAGTTAGAAAGTAGAACCATTTCAAATCGATTCGGAGAGGCCGAATCGATTCGGTTCTGGAAGATTTTTTTTAGGTTTTCTCCTTTAAGTTTAGGGAAATTTAAACTATGATTTGGGAGATTATTATAGGGGATTCTAGATATGATATTAGGACTCCTAGATGATGGTATTGAGGGTGAGTAAACTTTGGGATGAAATAGGTAACCTCAGATTAATTTAGTATAGGATCCGGGGTACGGATTTAATGAATGTTTGGGACGAGAGACATTCGAGAGAATCATTGTCGTATATAGATATATTTATGTAGTTAGACTAAATATGGGCCGATTATAATCTATAAAATCCGAGGATGCGATTAGGATGAAATTTAGGATATGGACCAAGGAGAATTGAGCGGATATCCAATACGTCTATTGACGACTGTTATATTAAGTGATGCGATACCTATGGAATTAAGATAAGTAGTTTATATACTTATTTAATTATTACGAATTGGTACATTTGGGTTTATGTATAATCCTTAAAAGTGAATAAGGTGTGAGTTATATTTTAAGTAAGACAATACTTATGGGTTTAGTATTTTAAGTGTATAAATACTTATATACTATTACGAATGGGAACATTCGGGGTCATTGGCTATCGCTATAAGAGTTTGGCAATTATAGCCATAGTATATTAAAAAGTGATATAGGTTGTATATACTATGTTGTTACAGTACATATAATATGATACGAATAAATATATCTGTGTGATTGGTATATTTGTGCTTTAGAGGCTGGTTCCACAGGCTTCCCTGGCCATAGGGATGGACAACCAGATTATATATTTTCTCTAGTGCGATCCAAGGAGGTTGCACGATGTGTGTGAATCCCCTAGCTTGAGGAACACGAAGAGTATATCCCCAGGTCATATCGTCCCGCATATGTGTGCAATATTGTTATTCCACTTTCAAGAGGGAATATGACCGCCTCCACCGTTGTGTATTTTTACCATGACCATAAGTGAGTCTGGCTTGGTACCGTGGTTGATTGAGTAAACCCGAATGCTGATAGGCACTTTGAGACTGCATCCTCGAGTTATAGCTCGGTGGGATGATTATTATACTTATGATCGTAATAGGTATAATTATACTTGTTGTGTATAGTATATTGCTTGTATATAAAAATGAGCTATTATACCTGTTGATGTAAAAAACTAGATTGCTCTAATTATTCAATCACAGATAAATAAATAAGACAAAGATTTTTAAAGTGGTTCGGCTAGGAATAAAGCCTACGTCCACTGTTATGTTGTTGCTGAATGTTTGCAGAATTCTTGATTACAAGTTCTCTCAAGAAATTCCGGTCCCCCTTGAATGAGGATGATACAAGGTATTTATAGCCTTGAGGCTGTACATGAAAGGTTTGATACATTAAATGATATACATGTGAAAGGATAATACATTTAATGCAGCGTGCGCGTCAAGAATATAAGCATTCAATGAATATTTGAACTGTTGATTATCTGGCAATTAATGATACGACCGAGGTGCAGCTCGGACCGCCATAGTTGCTCGTTGCTCAGGAGTTCCTCGGAGCGCTAGAGTACCTCGGAGCGCTAGAGTTCCTCGGTGCGCTAGAGTTCCTCGGTGTATCCTCGTTGCTCGGGAAATGAACTTCCTCGCTGCTATTGTGCCACGTAGATTGACATGTGTCTTCGTATTATTCGTCCACATCAGCATATTAATTTTGGTATCAACAGAAGCCCCCAATGCTCCATGCTTGATGGTTTACTTGAAAGGATGGAGTATTTATTCTGCAATGTTGCTCGGTGCTCGTGAAATTCTTGATTTACCTTCTTAATTTGTTCAACACAAAGTGCATTATCTCCTGGACGACATATGATGCAGGTTGATCGATGGTTGCTAATCTTTCTTTTGAGGAACTCCGTGTGCTATGTATCACCCCATCTATAATGACCCATACTACTAGCTAAGTGATAACATAACTAGCTAGACTGCCAAAGGTCATACCCATATTACTCGGTTCCATTAAAATATAACTCCACATTCGGGCTCTGACCCGTTTGCTTTTCAAATCTCTTTTTCTTTGTAAAACCATTTTAGGTGCCCAGCCACAAGGACACCAAGCATAGGATACTCATTCAGGTGACGAGCTGTAGCTGCTTGTGGAAGCTACAGGGATTTGCATGTAGACGCTTCTATCTTTTGGATTCCAGAGTCACCATCTATCAGTTGTAGGGCATGTTGCCCATTTCTTTAAAACACATCTTTTACATTTCAGTTTTCAGACTTTAGCATGTATTGTTTCAGTTTATTTATTTCAATTGTGGGATTGTAGTGAGGAGTTTTTCCTCCAGACTTTATTTACTGTTATGTGATGGTTATTCATTTTACTTCAGTATGGGGAATGGTGTTGTTTATTTCTTCATTACAATTGTTGCATGTTAATCAGACTTAAATTAAAATTTGGCAACTTGCTTTTTAAATACTAGGTGGTTAGTAATATTAAAATGTTTTCGACAGTGATGCTATTAACTGAGCCAACTTGGCATTTTGAATTAATTTAATAAAGGAGTAGCTACCCGGTATTTAATTAGTCGGGGTGCCACAGGTGATTTAAAATCCGTTTTAACTCTTGGAGTTGTTTTGACTTCCAACTCTTCATTTCTTTGCCTTATTTAAAGGAGTCTTTTGGATTCCAACTCTTCATTTATTTGCATTATAAAAGGAAGTCGTGGGCAACCCTTTTAACCTACTTTTGGCACAAATTTTGGCAGCAAATATATTTTATATTCCTATTCTTTTTATATACACATTGGCACTTGAGATTTGTGAGTTCCAACCTTAGATTAGAGGTGTTCTTGGGGCTATTTTTTGGAGGTTCTTGGAGAAGCTTTTGTAGATCTTTTGAGTTGATCTTGAGGATTTGATCGTTGGTTTCTCATCATGGTTTGAGGTATGGGGTTTTACACAATATGCTCCTTCAATCTCGCGAGTGTCATTCTCTTTGAATTCTTGTTTAATTGAACTCATATTTGAATTGATAAATTCATTGAAATTCGGAAAATAATTGTTGAAATTATTTTGATTCATGTGGTATCATTATATTATTGTTGAGCACGTTGTCATGAGATTTTAATATGGCACGGATGTTGGGCACCCGCCAAAATTCCTGTTTCCCGGGCTATGGCTTGATAAAGCATATACGGATGTGGTGAGTCCTGGTGACCCGGTTAAAGTGTTGTTGAGAAATTATATTGATAAATGCTTTGAGATTTGTATTTTGATTTGAATATTCGTACTCGTGTTGTTACGTTTTATTCGTTACTAATCCATATTTGTTGAGCATATTTCCTGTCGTATTGTGTACTTCCCCATATTTTCTTTTAGTGGCAGGTTAGCGCGGATTTTGGGGCGCTATGGAGATTGATTTGTATTATTTTGATGTATAGAGATTTGGAGATTTGTATTTTATTTTCGAGTTAGATGTTGTATTTATTTGAGAGACTTGTTGTATTTGAAGAATTGAGATTAGTGGATTTATATTATTGTGGGTTTATTTTGATGATCTATACCTTGTGTATTGTGGATTTAGATTTATTTTATCGTATTAGCGGTCTGTTTGCTCTCCCCGGGCGGGCGGGGTGTTATATGCTGATGTGGACGAATAATACGAAGACACATGTCAATCTACGTGGCACAATAGCAGCGAGGAAGTTCATTTCCCGACCAACCATGATTCTTTCCGAGCAACGAGGATACACCGAGGAACTCTAGCGCACCGAGGAACTCTAGCGCTCCGAGGTACTCTAGCGCTCCGAGGAACTCCTGAGCAACGAGCAACTATGGCGGTCCGAGCTGCACCTCGGTCGTATCATTAATTGCCAAATAATCAACAGTTCAAATATTCATTGAATGCTTATATTCTTGACGCGCACGCTGCATTAAATGTATTATCCTTTCACATGTATATCATTTAATGTATCAAACCTTTCATGTACAGCCTCAAGGCTATAAATACCTTGTATCATCCTCATTCAAGGGGGATCGGAATTTCTTGAGAGAACTTGTAATCAAGAATTCTGCAAACATTCAGCAATAACATAACAGTGGACGTAGGCTTTATTCCTAGCCGAACCACTTTAAAAATCTTTGTCTTATTTATTTATCTGTGATTGAATAATTAGAGCAATCTAGTTTTTTACATAAACAGATTGGCGCCGTCTGTGGGAAACGACTGTTATTATCGTTTTTCATAAAAAATCATTTACCATCAATGGCAGATAACCCAGAATCCAGTAATCGAAATGCTGGAAATACTGGAAATCTTCCAAATCCATCTGCATCTCCAGATCTGGCCGGAATTATGACAAATCTGGCTCAAGGACAAACCGCCATGCAAGAATCTATGAGGCAACTCATTCAAACTCTTCAAGGCGGTGCACCTACATATTCAGGGCAAAGGAGTGATCGTGGGCAATCGCGATCCAGACGTACTGGGTCATATCGCAATGAAGAATCTAATGATTCTTCTTATCAACCTGGGCGAATTTCATCAATACGGGCCACGGATACAGATCAACGTATCACTCTCTCTCCGGAGAGAACTAGCGCTTTAGAAAGATTAAGCAGGGTGTCTCCTTTCAGTCGATTAGGACCAAGGAGGAATATGAGTCCACCTAGAGCTCCATCGAGAAGTTTACGGCCACCATCAGGTTTGAGAGAAGGATCAGCACAATCACGACCAGCTACTCGTCGAGATAAATCTCAGGAAGCTATGTCAGAACAATCAATTGCTCGGACTAGGCGGCCTGAGGAAGGGAATGAAGCATGGAAAGGTTCCATTCAACGGTTGGAGGAGAGACTGGGAGAAATGGCTAAAGCGAGGAGCCCTTTACAGAGAACTTTTGTTCAAGGGACACCTTTTGTGCAAGCCATTGTGGATTTTCCAACACCATCGAAATTCAAAGCACCTGTAGTGACCCCTAAGTACGATGGAAAGACAGATCCTGTACTTCATATAGAACAATACCAAGCTGCTGCCGACATCTATGCCGTCCCCGACGAGATGAGGTGTAGAGCATTCTCGGGAACTCTTACTGGATCTGCACAAATATGGTACAATAATCTTCCTCGGGGTAAGATTTAAACTTTTATTCAGTTAGCCGAGCTGTTCATTGGCAATTTCTGTTTTGGAGCAAAGCCAGTAAAGCGAGTAGCACATTTGCTAAGTGTTAGGCAAAAATCAGGTGAAAGTACTAGAGATTACATAACTCGTTTTAATAACGAGAAGTTGGAAGTCATAGATTACGAAGAAAAAACAGCGATCACTGCTTTGATGAGTGGTTTATTACCTAACAAGCTGTACTACACCTTGGCCAAAGATCCACCTAAAACTATGTCCGAATTGATGGCAAAAGCAGCCAAAATCATGAATGCCGATGAGGCTATGTCTGCGAAGAAGAATATGGATAAAGAAACTAAGGTGGAGGTCGACAAGTCTAAGAAGAAATAGCAGAAAGGTAATGGTGGTGACAAGCACTCCAAGAATAATAGGACGTCATGGGAGGTCCTAAAGAAGTACGATAATTATACTCCATTGAAAATGGGTATTAATCACGTTTTAGAAGAAATCAAAAACAATGAGGAAATCAAGTGGCCAGAAAAACTGAGGACAAATCCTGATCTGAGGAATAAGGCCAAATACTGCGAGTTTCACAAAGATCATGGCCATATGACCAAAAATTGCATAGCCCTTCAGAACGAGATTGAAACGCTCATCCGAAGAGGAAAATTATCAAAATATGTAGATCGCAGGGGTGAGAGGAAGAATGATGATATAACTAGAGAAAGATCTAGATCTCCTCATCGTGCAGAGGAGAAAAAGAAGAGGGACCACGAAGATGATCCAGATGATGACCCTGATCTTCCCAAGAAGCCAAGGCAGCCTGAACGAGAGGTATTTTCCATACGTTTTGGGTCATTTGATTGTAACGTTATTACAGGAGGAGATGCAGGAGGATGAGACCTTACTGCAGAAAGAAAGGCTTACCTCGGAGAGGCTCAAGCTTGTTCGTATATTCAGCGGATAAATCTGGCCGAGGATGATCGTCCGAGGAAAGTAAACAAAGAGAAGCTAGTCATTGGGTTTTCAAAAAATGACATGGCAGGTGTTCTTTACCCTCATGACGATCCTTTGGTGATCAAAATGAGGATGAAAGAGGTAATGATTTCAAGAGTGTTAGTAGACAATGGTAGTTCAGCAGACATCATGTATTATTCATGCTTTGATAGCTTGAATTTGAAATTATCTCAATTGGAGCCTTATCATAGACCCCTTCTGGGTTTTGCTGGCGAGAAAATATTTCCACTTGGGACGATCAAGTTGGATATATTCATTGGAACCTGGCCTGCTTGTCGAACAGAAAGAATACGCTTCTTCGTGATGGATAAGAATGTGCAGTCAGCCTACAACATCATCATGGGAAGAGTTGGATTGAAGAAGTTCGAAGCAGTTCCATCTACGGTACATCAGTGCTTGAAATTCCCAACAAACTTTGGGGTAGGAGTTGTGAAAGGTGATCAAAAAGTAGCTCGGGAATGCTATTATTCGTCTGCCGAGCAAGAGGAACTTAAAGAATCAAGGAAAAAGACTACTACTTACCAAGTGGAGGAAGATACAAAAATTGAAACCCTTGATCCTAGGGATGAATCTCAACTTGTAAAAGGACAGGTGGTGGAATCTACAGAAAATGTTATTCTGGACGACGAGCATCCTGAACGAATAACCCAGATAGGATCGTCGTTGGATGTTTCAATAAAACAGGAGTTGATAGTTTTCTTGAGAAAGAGGAAGAACACTTTTGCTTGGAGTCATGAAGACATGCCAGGAATAGATCCAAACTTCTTATGTCATGAGCTCAATGTGAATAAGGAGATCAAACCTGTGAAACAGAGAAGAAGAGTGTTTAGTCCCGAGAAGAACCAGGCCATACATGAGGAGGTCGAGAAGCTCCAGAAAGCCCAATTCATTGAAGATGTGAAATATCTAGATTGGTTGGCAAATGTGGTGATGGTAAAGAAGAAAAACAATAAGTGGAGAATGTGTGTTGATTTCACTGATCTGAACAAGGCATGCCCAAAAGATCATTTTCCATTGCCCAGAATCGACCAGCTAGTGGATGCTACCTCGGGACATGAGCTGCTCAGCTTCATGGATGCATATTCTGGTTATAATCAGATCAAAATGAAACCTGAAGACAGGGAGAGTACTTCTTTTATTACCCCAAGGGGAACTTATTGTTATAATGTTATGCCTTTTGGTTTAAAAAATGCAGGTGCAACATATCAGCGGCTGATGAACAAGGTTTTTGCTGAATAAATCAGCTGCAACATGGAGGTCTATGTCGACGACATGCTCACCAAAAGCAAGAGAGCTACTGATCATCTAGTTGACTTAGGCCAGACCTTTGATCAACTGGATAAATACCAAATGAAGCTCAACCCGACGAAGTGTACCTTTGGAGTACGAGAAGGAATGTTCCTCGGATACATCGTCAACCAAAGAGGCATCGAGGCGAATCCAGAAAAGATCAAAGCTCTTTTAGGGCTGCGATCCCCAACGAAGAGGAAAGAAGTACAGAGTCTTACAGGACGAGTTACAGCGCTCAACAGATTTGTATCCCGAGCAACTGATAAATGTCTCCCATTCTTCAAAACACTGCGAAAAAGTTTTGAGTGGACTGATGAATGTGAAAAGGCTTTTCAAGACTTGAAGAAGTATTTGGGAGCACCACCATTGTTGTCCAGGCCAATAACTGGAGAGAAGATGTACTTGTATTTGGCAGTATCAGAGAATGCAGTTAGTTCAGCATTGATCAGATTGGAGAATGGAGTCCAGAAACCTATTTATTACACAAGTAAAGCTTTCCGAGGTGCAGAAATCAGGTACCTAAAGCTAGAAAAATTGGCACTGGCATTAATTGAAGCGAGTAGAAGAATGAGGCCATACTTCCAGGCCCATACAATCATTGTATATACTGACATGCCATTAAGACAAGCTCTTCACAAGCCAGAAAAATCAGGAAGATTGATGTATTGGGCAATAGAAGTCGGTGAATATGATATTGTGTACGAACCCAGATCATCATTAAAGGGGCAAGCTGTAGCAGATTTTATAGCAGAATTTACATACCCCGATACCCCCGAGGAACAAAAGGTACTTGCTGACCAACCTGTGGACGATACAGGATCAACAGACACAAATCCCGACCAACTAAGGTTGGTAAAAGGACTCGTGGATGTAGAAAAATCATCATATTCAAACCCAAACCAACTACGGTTGGTAAAAGGGCGCGAACAAATGATCGACGAGGAGAGAAAGATACCAGGGGATGATGAAAGAAAACAGCAGATATTTATCGAGGAACTCTGACAGATAAGAAATTTGAAGACGAGTTACCTACATGGAGATTATATGTAGATGGATCATCTTGCACAGCTGGTTGTGGAGCAGGGATTGTTTTAAACACCCCATATGATATTGACATGGAGTATGCCTTGCGATTCCAATTCAAGGCTTCTAATAATGAAGCTGAGTATGAGGCCATGATAGCAGGTTTTCATTTGGCGAAAGTTATGGAAGCACGGCAAATAATTGTTTTCAGTGATTCTCAATTAATTGTGAATCAAATGATGGGAATATATGCAGTTAAGGGAGAATTAATGGTGAAGTACCATGCAAAGGTGATGGAGTTATTGACAGAATTTGATGTTATTCAATTGGTGAGAATACCGAGGATGGAGAATGCTAGAGTAGACGCATTGGCCCGATTAGCGTCAGCTACGCGCACCGAGCTGCGAAGAACGATACCAATTGAAGTATTAGAAAGTCGGAGCATAGAAGAAGATCTGACGGTGAAGATTATTACCCTTGATTTAGGACCATCTTGGATGGATCCTATCAGGGCATACATTGAAGAAGGAGAATTACCGGAGGACAAGCTAGCTGCCAAGAAATTGAAGTATAAAGTTGCTCGGTATGTATTAACTAATGGTGTTTTGTATAGACGAGGAATTATGGCAGGTTTGCAGAGATGTGTGCATCCATCAGAAGTCAAGGAATTGGTTGAAGAAATCCATGAAGGATCTTGTGGAGCTCATGTAGCAGGTCGGACACTTTTGCAAAGGGTAATGACACAGGGATATTACTGGCCGACGATGAGGGCTGATTGTATAGCCTATACCAAGAAGTGTGACAAGTGCCAACGTTTTTCCTCCATCCGAAGAACTCCACAAGCATTGTTGACACCCATAACTTCACCTTGGCCATTTGCCATGTGGGGGGTTGATCTGGTTGGACCATTGCCGATGACCCGAGGAAGGTTCAAGTACCTCGTCGTGGCAGTGGATTACTTTACTAAGTGGGTGGAAGCTGAACCACTAATTGATATGACGTACGAGAAGGTATATCAGTTCATTTGGAAGAACATCATTTGTCGATATGGTCTCCCCCATGCTTTCATCACAGACCATGGAACACAATTCGATAATGAAGAATTTGCTGCCTATTGTCATCAGTCGAACATTTTGAAGTATCATTCAGCACCAGGCCATCCCCAAAGCAATGGACAGACTGAGGTGACAAACAGAACATTACTAAATGGTTTGAAGAAGAGGTTAAGTGAAGCTAAAGCAAGTTGGATTAACGAGCTCCAATCAGTACTATGGGCTTACCGAATAACTCCCCGAGCAGTAACTCGAGAATCACCATATATGCTAGCATTTGGAAGTGAGGCTGTGATTCCTGCCGAGCTGGGTCTCCCAACTCATAGAGTGCTGAATTTCAATTCCCCAGTCAGCGATTTGATGAGAAGACTGGATTTGGATATGCTCGAGGGGGTTAGAGAAGAGGCAGCCATTAGGAATGCTGCTTACCAACAACGTACAGCTCTGTTCTACAACAAAAGGGTGAAGAAATGTGACTTAAAAGAAGGGGATTATGTGCTAAAGAAAGTCATTCAGAAGCAAAATAAGTTGGAAGCAAACTGGCATGGACCTTACCGAGTTACAGAGGTTGTTCGACCAGGAACTTACAGAATAGCAACTCTAGAGGGAGAAGAATTTAAGAACGCATGGAATGCTGAACACCTGCGCAAGTATTATCAGTAATGTAAAATGTAAAGCATTTCTTTCATTATGAATAAAACGAGGATGTTTCACCATTTTCTTTTTGTTGAAAGTTTCTCGGGGAATACTAGTGTGTAATACACTACGCACCAAAAAAAACTACTCCTTTGGTTAGGAGGCGACACTAGTGTGACCAACTACGGTTGGTAAGATATCTAGTGGACAGCTCGAAAGAGCCAAAAAAACTACTCCTTTGGTTAAGAGGCGACACTAGTGTGACCAACTACGGTTGGTAAGATATCTAGTGGACAGCTTGAAAGAGCCAAAAAAAAAAACTACTCCTTTGGTTAGGAGGCGACACTAGTGTGACCAACTACGGTTGGTAAGATATCTAGTGGACAGCTCGAAAGAGCCAAAAAAACTACTCCTTTGGTTAGGAGGCGACACTAGTGTGATCAACTACGGTTGGTAAGATATCTAGTGGACAGCTCGAAAGAGCCAAAATGTTCGAAAGAACCAATACTACTACCACTACTACTCCTTTGGTTAGGAAGTGTACACCAGCGTGATCAATTACGGTGTCGGTAAGATACAAATATACTCTCAAATTACAACTTATGTTGGTCGGGAGGTAAGATTATTACAAAAAGTTCTTTGAAGAACAAAATATTCCAAAATATACCAAGTATAGCTGGTCGGGGATAAAAACCCATCAACTGTAGTTGGTCGACAAACATAATTTAACAACCTTGGTTTGTTGGAAAAATTTTAAACATTTTTATACTCATTACTTTCTTATTAAGTGATTGAGCAACATTACTGATACTGGTAATTCTTTTTACTAAGTTGGTCCATGAACAGCACAATATTGTTATCTTTTTAACAGATACATATGCATAAATGTAAAGTGTTTGATAAACACAAGACAATACCCATACAGATCTACGAACAAAAATGAAGTCTTTCATTAAAAATTCAAAATAAGTTACATATTACATGTATGTGCTGACTATTACATAAAGATTCCTATTCTATTAGTTTCTTGCCCTTTACTTTTGAGACAGGATCTTCGCCAGCAGGAGGATCTTCCAAGCAAAGGGGAGAATTAATAAAGTTCAAATCCTTCAGCATTCTGACGTTCATTATTGAAGGTGTATCCATTAGATGCTCTGGACGAGATACTTCGATTTGGGAATGAAGGCTATAATCACCGAGGTATTTTGAAATTAGGCTACGAGGAATGGAACGAGCTGGGATCCAGGCCATGTCCAATTTGAAAGGTGGCACAGGCAAGTCCAATAACCCTGGAGCATGATAATCCCATAAATAATGCCCTTGCTCCAATTTTAATACACCCAAGGCGTTCAACCATCCCTGTTTATAACCTTCATTGTTGGCATGTTCAATACGAGCATCCAAATGAACAAGAGCTTCATTATATCCTGCCATCCAGAATTCCCTGGGCTGCTTGTGAAATTGAAAGGTTAATCTATCCAATTGTTCGAGAAGATTTTTGGCAAAAAGATCCTTGGTATGAAGAGCAGACTTCGTTGCAGTAAGTTGATCTTCCAACGATAGATTTTTCTTGGACATTTCTGACAGAGCACGATCCTTAGCATTCAATTGAAACGCTTGAGTTTCCAAAGTAGACTGAGTACGAGCCTCTTCAACATTGCGACTAAGAACTCTTGATCGGCTCCGAGAAGCAACTGGAGAACTTTGCTCCTCGACAATTCTTCCTCGTCCCCGAGAACCTCTTCCTCGTCCCCGAGCAGTCACAGGAATAACAAATTTTCTCAAGTTATCCAGTTCTTGCCTTAGTTTGGCATTTTCAACTTCTAAGAACGAGAAACCTTCATCAGTATTTCATTAGAGCAGTGGAAGATGACGCTGCAGATTCTTATTGAGCCAACTTTTTCTGTAAATTATTATTTTCTTGTTCCAGGATCTCGGCAATCTGCCTGCAAGCTTCAACTTCACCTTTTAGGGTCCTTTCCCTAATATCATATCCAGCGATAATCTTTTTATGGCCTGTTTCAGAAGAAAGTTGTTGATATCTATTTTCATAATCCTTGTGCAACGAAGCCATTGATGCATTGTGTTGATTTTGAAGATCCTCTATGGAACCATGAAGTTTCTCGATCAATTCGTAGTATGCCACATTATTGGCCACAGATCTATCAAGTAAATTCTTCAGGTACCGGTAAGCCTCAACTGCTTGTTCTGAAGCATCGTGACCAAGGATGTCGACAATCTCTGATACACTTAGGTCTGTATGACCAGCTTTATAATATCCATTGCATTGTCGCATCAACTCAGTATCAGGAGCAGATATCAATTCCATTCTGGCCAAAAACTAATAACGAAGAGAAAGCAGTAGTTAAATAAAAGCAATCAAATCATCAACAACAGAGATGAGCAAAGATGTATTTTATTAGATCACAAAAGGATTACATTGTTCGATTACAAGTAATGAAATATGGAAATAATGCCGAACAACTTCACACCTTTTCCTTGTCTCCCAAGACTTTCTCGGGAGGCTGGGACGAGGAGCTCGGTTGCTCGGTGGTAACAACGGTTTGATCAGCAGGAATCTTCTCGGCAGGAGGAGGCATAGAAGAAATATCCTCGATGATAGAGGGTTGAGAAGCAGAGACTGGGTCACCCATAGCTATAGAAGATTCATCTGAGAGAGGTTCATCTTCTTCTTCTTCCACAATTGCTGGAGGAGGACCAGGGAGGTGTCGTTGGAATAGCTCAGAATCGTCTTTAACCTTCAACTCTTGCAGAGCAGCTACCCAACCATCGTGGAAGTATTTCAACTTCCCATATTGGACTTGGGATGTCATTGCAGCAATCCCCTTATCCCATCCTTTCTCCCAACCAGCACTGAAAGATTTCTTGACTGCAACCTTTCTTCTCAACTTCTCCGAGGAGAGCTTCACATCCAATTCCTCTTTTTTGACCTTGATATCTCGCAGGGTAGATAACTCTTCCTCTGCCTTTTTCAGTTTGCCATCATATTCCTGATGTTCAACCTCTAAACCTTTTACTTTATCCTCCAAATTCTTGGAGGTTTCAGCCATCTTCACCTTCTCAGCTTCAGCCATAGCCAACTTTTTCTCCCAAAAAGCTTTTTCCTCAACATACTGTTGACGAGATTCCTTTAAAGATTGGGTCAAACCCAACAGAGCATCCTCTACACCTAACGAGGAGCTTGAAGCTTTAATAGCCTCATCCTTCTTCACAATATTATTAAAACAGTTCACCAGCTGAAAGATGAGAGAAATAGTAAAGTCAATACAAAATGCAAGCATTCAGAGAAAGAAAGAAAAACCAGAAGTATGAGAAATTTACTGAAGCAAGGTGACGAGCAGCTAAGGATGTCAGCATATCCCTAGGAATTTTTTCATCAATACCATGGACCTCGGGTACGACCGAGCTCATTGCAGAACTTGGAAGAATGATGTTTGGAACATCAGTACCACCAGCAGGTAGAGAGGAGGCAGTTTCAGCCGGAGTAACTGAGGATGATTTCCTCAATCTCCTCAACGGGAGTTCAGAACCTTCAACCAAAGAAGTCTTGGTCGGAGAGATTGTAATTACATCTACAGGAGCACTTTTCTTGCTCGGAACCACTGGGGGCTTCTCGGTAGCTTTAGAAGACCCAGCATCCACTTTTTTAGTCCCCTCTGGGACATCAGCTTTGCTTTTCTTGGCCCCAACAACAGAAGTAACATCATCAAAGAGAGCAGGAGGAGCTCTTTTCTTACCCATCCTTTGACTTAAAGGAAGATGAGAATCTGAAGAAGAGTCTTCTGGAGTGGAAGCTGGTTCAACAGGGCGAGCAGTATAAGAGGTTGTATAACTCTTATACTGTAGCAAATATGATGCAGACCTAATGTGCTCGTCTGCAACGTTCTTATGCAAACCCCAGATAAGTTTCAGATGCTTGATATTAACTTCTGATTCCTTTGGAGTTTTTCTTTTGCTATCAACTGCAAATAAATACATAATGAGATGTCAGTCATACATTTTGTCAAACATGATGAAAGCATAATTTCATAAGTAAAATAAAATGAAAAATAAACCTATCCCATTGCCATATGGGGGGCATCTGGGACCGTTGTATACTTCATCTCCAGTTAAAGGGGCATATTGCCAATTTTTTATGATCAACCCATGCTCAAAATAATCTCTATTTGAGTCAGGGAGGTTAACTACAAGAGCCCTATTCAGAAACCTAGTTTTTAGATAATAAATATTATCTAGAGTAGCCCATTTATAGCAATACATAATTTCAGGGATCCCAATACGAGTCCCATGAGTTAGATTTAATTTGTGCACCCCATTAATTATTCTCCATGAATTGGGGGCTATTTTTGCAGGGACAAGATCAAAATATTGACAAAACTCAAGACACAATGGGTTCGGTGGAAAGGAAAAACCACATTCAGCAATGAAAAGACTGGGGAACCAATGTCCCTCAGCCAATCGAAAATAATCTAAAGGCTCAGAAAGAACCTCTAGAGTTACCCAGGAAGGAATGGAAAAATCAGAACAAAATTTCTCAACAGACTCCACAATATAAACCATATTGAATAAAAGAGATACAGAAGAAAGGAAGAAGATCTTACAGGAAGAAAGGACGTATGTTGACAACGAACGAAAACAAGGATGAACGCACAAGAGAGAAGGAGAGAATAGAAAGCTTGAATTCAGAAAAGTGGAAAACGTAGAAGACGGTATGGTTACCTAAGAAGTTTAAATACTCTGCATTGGGAAGCGGCGAAAGAAATGATTACCAAAAAGAAACTACCGAACTTTCGGCGGCTAAAAGGACAAAAACTGCACGGAGATCGAAGCGCTTATAAAAAAATTCAAAATAAAGGCGGAAGCTGCGAAATAAGAAGGAAATTTGAACATAATGTTCCTGAAACCCAGGAAAGTCATTTAATATTGCCATATACCGAGAAAGAATGTTCCATACGCCTCAAAGTTCGAAATATGAAACATTGGGGGCTTCTGTTGATACCAAAATTAATATGCTGATGTGGACGAATAATATGAAGACACATGTCAATCTACGTGGCACAATAGCAGCGAGGAAGTTCATTTCCCGACTTACCATGATTCTTTCCGAGCAACGAGGATACACCGAGGAACTCTAGCGCACCGAGGAACTCCTGAGCAACGAGCAACTATGGCGGTCCGAGCTGCACCTCGGTCGTATCATTAATTGCCAGATAATCAACAGTTCAAATATTCATTGAATGCTTATATTCTTGACGCGCACGCTGCATTAAATGTATTATCCTTTCACATGTATATCATTTAATGTATCAAACCTTTCATGTACAACCTCAAGGCTATAAATACCTTGTATCATCCTCATTCAAGGGGGACCGGAATTTCTTGAGAGAACTTGTAATCAAGAATTCTGCAAACATTCAGCAATAACATAACAGTGGACGTAGGCTTTATTCCTAGCCGAACCACTTTAAAAATCTTTGTCTTATTTATTTATCTGTGATTGAATAATTAGAGCAATCTAGTTTTTTACATCAACAATACCAGTAGACTTGTGTAAGGTGAAAGAATAAAAAAGGTGTTATTCCCCTTTCGGTAGATTTATATTCGAAATTATATGAATACGAATATTAGGTTCTAGTGAGAACTATATATATATATATATATATGGGTTTATATAATATGCGTAATGTGCCGAGGGCTAATGGATCCCGACGATCAACATTGTCATGTAGTAGTGTATCAGGGGGGTTCCTTATTTGGATTTCACTTCGCGAGACCCCCCACCCACGAACGTAGTGAAATGTTAGGAATGAGGAGAAGTTTAGCCCTTAGTACTCGGGTTTAAGCGGATTTTTAGAAGATGGGTGAAATCGATTAGTTAGGCAGGGTAGCGTAACTAGGTTGTTTAAAAGGTCTGCGATAGGTGTGCACTATTAGAAGAGGGGTAGGGTGTATCTCATGAGAGTGCGATGCCAGTTTAAATATGAGAGATTTCATATTTTAAAATATGGTATTTATGCACTTTCTAAATATTTTCAAAACTCGGGCTCTGACCCGTTTCTCTATTTTTCCCCTCTCTTGCTATATACGTATTTATATAGGTGTACAGACACAGGGACACCTGGATGCTGATTCCTTCGAGTCAGACGTTTGCTGAAGTAGCTATGGATGCACGTAGGTTTACTGTAAAAGCTTCTATCCTTGTAATCTAGATAGGAGGTATTGTGAAAAAACTCGGGCCGATAGCCCAACTATATTCATTTATTCTTTTACCTCCTTTTAGTGCAGTAATTAGATTTAGTTGTATTATAATTAAACGGAGTGTTCGGTTATTTTATTTCATCTCAGTTGTTGTATATAAATTGTTGTGATGTTCTACTTGGTTGGTTTGGTTAAAAAGTTTAGTTAAATAAATTTTGACGCCAGCCTAATAAGTTATTAGTAATTAAACTGTTTTTCGACAATGATGCTAAGAATGAACCATATGAAATTCCTGTTTTAATATGATATAAGATTGATCACCCGATATTTTATTAGGAGGGGTGTCACTGTGTGGAGTCAAGGAGAGAGTTGACTTCAATGATAGAGCTTTCGATGTCAAATTCAGACCCAAAATGGGCAATTCATGCCGCTAAAGGGTCATTATTATAGGTCTGTTCAAAAATCTCTTGAACGATACTATCAATCATGTCAACATCTATAGGTTTATCGTCATCGGGTGGTTGTTTTGCCAAATTGAACACATTAAGGTCCATAGTCATGTTCTCAAATGAGAGGTTCAATTGGCCGCTACGACACCTAATGACTACATCAGATGTGGCGAGGAAAGGATGACCCAAAATAACAGGGATTTGTATAATAGGATTTTGCACTTGTTATGTGTCCGAAACAACAAAGTCGACAGGAAATATAAAGTCACCCACTTTAATTAGGACGTCCTCAACAATACCTTTAGGGATTATCACATAAAGGTCGGCTAAGGACAAGGTAATCCTAGTTGGTTTCAACTCCCCCAAACCTAGTTTCTCGTATACGGTGTACGACAGAAGGTTCACACTTGATCCTAAATTTAGAAGGAATTTCTCAATGAGGTGCTCCCCAATCTTAATAGAGATCGTCGGAGTACCGAGATCTTTATACTTGGCGGGGGTCCTATATGAGATAATCGAGCTTGCTTGCTCGGCGATAAAAGCTTTCTTTGGAACGTTCGTGCTTCTCTTAAAGGTATAAGGGTCCTTAAAAATTTTAACATATGATGGGACTTATTGTATAGAATCAAGCAACGGGATATTTATTTGTACGTGCTTGAATACTTCCAACATTTTCTCCGATTGTGCTTTTTTCTTTTGTGGCACTAACTGTTGTGGAAATGGAGCTTTCGGGACGTAGGTCTCAACAGATGGTTCGGAAGACCTTCTCGGATTCACTCATGGTGGGTCGTGAGACATTATTCTCAACTTCTTTACCTGACCTAAGCATGATGATAGCCTTAACATGCTCTTGTGTAGTGGATGTGCTAGTGTTGTCTAGGACAACATACTGACTCCTAAGCATGTTACCCTTAGGCTTAGGCTCGGGTTGGCTTGGGAACATCCTTTATTTCTCTCGCTCAAATCATTGGCCAGTTGAATCACTGGTACCTCTAATTTGATAATCAATTGGGTGTTGGCAGGCAAGTTTTGTTGTGTAGATTAGATGACACTTTGCGTGGTCTGTTGGAATTGTAGGGTACTTTGGGCAAGTAAATTCATCATTTCTTCTAAAGATTGAATCTTTTGGGGTGAAGGAAACGACAGTACGAGGGCACTTTTTTGGAAACTCGGGGGTGGGTTACTTGAAAATTAACCTCCACTACCCTGTTATTGACCTTTAGACCATGAAAAGTTAGGGTGATCCTTCCAACCTGGATTGGATTATAAGTAGTGGAAAATGGGTCGTATTTGGTCCTATTTTGATAGAGGGCGTGAGCCTGCTCGGTCATAGCTTTTTGGGTCAGAAGGGTGGGGCAACTTTTGATGAGGAGGTCAAAACTATCGTAAATCAAGCACATAGGTGACCCTACATGTTGCACGGCGGCAGGTGCCGCTCGATTAACCTCCTTGCTCATTTCTAAGGCTTCTAAACGTCGGGCTAATGTAGCCACTTTGGCATTCAGTTCAAAACCTTATTCTTCTTGATGAGCATTACCCTCCTTAACGATGGAGGCCCTAGAATCCCAATGGGGTGCCCATCGCTGGGACTTTTGAGCAACGGATTCCAAAAACGACCATGCATCAGTATCACTATTCTCTGTGAAATCTCCAGCACACATTAGTTCAAGCATAGACTGAGTAGTATAATCGAAACCCTCATACAAAATCTGAATTTCACAACCCAATTCGATTCCGTGGTGAGGACATTGCAGGAGTAAGTCCTTGAATCTTTCCAAGTACATCCATAAAGTCTCTCCCTATTTTTGATTGAAGGTATTAATGGCGTGACGTATTTCCGCCGTCTTTTGGTTAGGTTTTTTTTTTTTACAAAAATCCAACACTCAACTGATTCAATGTAGTGATGGAATTTGGTTTAAGTGAGAGTAGCGAACTCTTAGCTTTGTCCTTCAAAGAAAATGGAAACAGTTTTAGTTTAACAATCTCATCGGCGAGTTGTTATAATCTAACCATTTCACAAATTTCTTCAAACTCATGCACGAGGAGGTATGGGTCCTCCTAGTGTGTGCCTCGAAAGATGGTAAGTAAATGAATTATCCCCGACTTGAACTCGAAATTGTTTGCATTATGCGGGAGAAGAAGTATGCATGATGGTTGACTTGCCCTATTAGGATACAAGTAATCCTTTCGAGCACGAGTTACTAGCTCATCTCCTATCTCGGTGAAAATGGAGGTGCTACCTATAACAATATCGGGAATACTAGACTCCACTCTAGTTAAACGACCAGTAGGATCTCGAACCCAACTTACTATACACCATGCTCACTCGATTTATTTATTTACTTATTATTTTATTTATTTATTTATTTATTTATTATTATTATTATTATTTTTTCTTATTATATATATAAGAAAAGCAAATTAATCCAACTTAAGACCACATAATTCCTGAACTAGCACAAAGAAACTTGAGTTTATCTACGTTAGGTGAGGGGAGATTCAATTTTTAATACCTGATTTCCCGAGATTATGGTCTCTGAAATAATCTCCATAATTAGAAAGCTCTTACTCTTGTCCGAGGGAGAATTTAAAAGACTACCAACTACGTACTATCGCCTCAAATTTCAATTTTTTCCTCTAGGTAGGTGGTTGGTACGAAGATTCATTAAAAACCATCAATCCTAGTCAAGGTCAAAATGGAACCGATTTGACAATTCCACGTTTGGATTAGCTTTTAATCCTAGACTTTTAAGAGTTTTCATATGAGCTATGTTATACCCTATGGCCAATGTCTAATCAATTTTAAGTTAATAATGATGGCTCGGGTAATGTAAATGCTCGGGTAGCTTAATGATTTGTGGGGCAAGGAAGGGTGATTAAATCCCCACCTTATCTTAAAATTGGATTTTGCCCTTAAGTCAAATTATGCAACGTGCTTATGAAAATTTACGAAAATAGTTTCACGTAGGAGCACACAAGACTTACCTCTGGCGTGGACTTTTTACGGTCACTTGTTTACGCCGGGTCGAAGTTTTATTTGACGTCTATCGGAGGGAAACGTCGCTTACATTTCAATCGTCTTTGAGAGTGCCTTGTGCTCGTGGAAAGATTGCACAAGTAACTTTAACGCTTTTCCCACGGTTGCTTTCTTTTCCGTGTTTTTCTCTTTTCTTATTTTTTTGTCTCTTCTTTTTTTATCTAAAAAAGAACACAAAAACTATACCAAGCGTAAAGTGCAACAAAAATGAAAAAAAAAAATTACATATGCACTTACGATTTTTTTTTTAAATGAGAAAAAAATAACAATAAAATCACACTATAAGATTGGGAAAAAATATACTAAAAAAATTGCTTTTGGAATACAATAATTTTTTTTTGTCATTTTTTTTATATTTTTGAGTACTTTTATGACAAAACTAGTGTAAAAAATAACTAGTTATTCATAAAAGACTTTAAATTTGATTTTTTTTTGTACAAATTACAGCAACCTTGAAATCTGGAAAATTCTAGAAGAGAAAAAAATTAATTTCGCTTTTTTTTCAAATTTTTAGGTAGTTTGTGACAAAAATAGTGTTAGAAACCACAATTTACCCAAGAAAAATCAAATCCAATTTAAAAAAATTATTTTTTTTATATACTGAAAAAAATAGGAAATACTAGGTTACTGAAATATTTTTCTTTCATTTTTTTATAAAATATTGAAAACAAATTGTCCCGAATTACAGAATTATGTAATTAGAATTGCTTCAAAAATAAAGAAAAAAATTATTATTTTTGGATTTTTAAATTTTTTAAGGAGTTTTAGACAAAACTAGTGTAAAAAACAACTATTTAATCACAAAAAGACTTAAATCTAATATATATATTTTTTGAAAATAAAAAAAATATGCTGTTGGAAATTTGAATTTTTTGGGATTTTTCGATTTATTTGTATTAAATAAAACTAGTCCAAAATTCAATATTCTTAAAAATTAATCGAAATCCCCGGCAGCGGCGCCAAAAACTTGTTGTCAAATTTTAAATGTTAAAATTACCGCAAGTGCACAGGCTATTAAAATATGGCGGGTACACGTACGGATCGAACCCACAGAGATTTGATCAACTTTTATGAGATATTGACTCTCTAACCAAACAAATGAGTGTATAAAATATGATTTAATTTCTAAAATAAAAATAAAAGCTGAATAAACGAACAAGTAAGAGTTAATAACAAATGTGAAAGAAACTAGGAAGTTGGTTCTGTTTGTCAATTCTAATTAGGGCTGTGCACGGGTCGGTCGGTTCGGTTTTGAGCCTATTTTTTGAACCGAACCGACTTTGTCGATTTTTGAATATTTTGAACCGAAATCGAACCGCTGTATCGGTTAACCGAACCGATAAGGATCGATTCTTAACAGGGCCCGTTCGGTTTAACCATCGGTTTTTGACAGGGCTAAAAGTGCCAGTTCGGTTAAACCAAACCGATTTTGACAGGGCTACTTTTTTAAATATTTTTTTATTTTATTTTAAGGATTTCCCATCTAAATTCAACTAAGAGTATTTTATTTATATGCAACAAATTTACAAAATGGTTCAAAAGTGTGTTAAATCCCTTTTCAACTTGATTTCAACATAATATAATAACATGTTCAACATTTCTAAATAGTTCAAACTAAATGCAAATATAGTGCATAACATAACATAACATAACATAACATAACAAGTAAAGGTCCAACATGCCTAATAACACCCATTAAAAAGGGTTAAAAAACAGTCCCAAATGAAATAAAAGTCCAATAAAAACATCCAAGCAAAGCATTCTTCAACTATATTTCTTCAAGCAAAGCGAAGCAAGCATCCAAGCATTCTTCAAGCTTCATTATCTTTCTCTTTCTCTTGGCATCCCAACATTTCTGAAAAATAAAACAATCAAAATATTAGCAACTTAACTTTAAAGTATCAACTATATTCAAACATAAAAGAATATTTTGAAATATAAAAAATTACCCGAATCTAGTTGCTCTAATTCCTCAATCTCATCCATGGCATCACGAAGACTAATCGGGGTAGATGAACTACGGATCCAATTTTGTGTGCAAATAAGGGCTTCCACCGTTCTAGGCAACATTGAACTACGAAAATGATCAAGTATACGACCACCCGTACTAAAAGCCGATTTGGATGCAACGGTTGAAACAAGAATCGCTAATACATCATGTGCAACAAAAGAGAGAACCCGATATTTGGATAAATTAATCTTCCACCAAGCTAAAACATCAAAATCGGCTACATCTTCCTCACACCTCTCCGCCAAAAATATACCAACTTCGGATTTATTACCAAATAATCTTCCTCCTCGAAATGTCTCTTGAATTGAGTAGCCAAAAAAGCACGCCCATCCTCCTCATCATCATTAACACCCGACATCCCCATGCCCTCTTCTTGTGAAGATGTCCTACTCCATTTGGCCCCATGGCATTTATCATACCACCCATACAAAGAATGTAACACATCCTCCACCTTCCTCGACATATCCTTCGCCACATTAATATCAAATAATTAATCAAAATAAAACTTAACATATATCAACTTGTACCGAGGATCGAGGACAATTACAACAAACAACAAAAAGTTCACTTTCTCAACATTCCAATACTTATCAAATTTAGCCCTCATATTTGTCGCCATTGTTGAAAAAAAATAGTCATCGCTTTTGCTCATTTGGACCAATTTACTTTGTATAAGAACAAGTTCATGGAAAAAAGCATTTGAGGTAATATGCAATGACCTAGAAAATCGCAAAGTTGCATTATAAAACAATTTAAGAAACCTCACTAGGAATCCTAACTTTCACCCAATCAATACTTTGGGGAGGACCCAATATCACCCTTCCAACTCTTCCTCTCCCCTCCTCATCATCTTCCTCCTTATTGGTAAAATAATTTTTGTAATGATCATCATCATCTTCCATTCTCTCAAATGCTCTCTCAAACTTTTCCGCCACTTCCAACATCATATAAGTGGCATTCCACCTAGTTGGCACGTCTAAAAACACTAAACTTTTGCTTTCGATTTTTTCCTTTTCAACACATAATTTAAATTTGGCCAATCGAGATAGGTACGACTTCACATATCTAACCGCATTACGCACCTTCACTATTGAATCATCCAATTCCTTTAAACCATCACACACAATAAGGTTAAGAATGTGAGCACAAAATTTTACATGTATATATTCATGTTCCAAAATGGTACTTTTCTTACTTTTAGTCTTTTTTTTCAAATATTGAATAGTACCATTATTGGAACTTGCATTATCAACTGTTACGTTGCAAATTCTATCTATACCCCAATCAAGTAAACAATCCTCAACCACCTTTCCTATCGCATCACCCTTATGAGTCTCAACTTGACAAAAATTAAGAATCTTTTTGTGCAAGTTCCGTTGTTTATTAATAAAATGAGCGGTTAAGCACATGTAGTTTATGTTTTGAATTGAGGTCCAAGTATCCGTAGTAATACAAATTCTTTGACCCCATAACGCATTTTTAGCACCTTCTTTTGGTCCAAATAAAGATTAAGGTAATCTCGAGCTACCGGTGTACGACTAGGAAGTTTTGTCATCTTAGGTTGAAGATAGTTCATTAACCTTATAAAGCCCTCTCCCTCAACAAACCTAAATGGAAACTCATCAATTATAATCATTTCTGCAATGTGTTTTCTACAACCTTCAACGGTGAAATTAACGCACACAAGATTGCAGCCCTCCTCTTTCTTTTGTTCAAAGACAATTTTTTTTCCTCATTTCTATATTGGTAGACCTTGCATTTACTTGTTATGTGATTTATCAAATTGCGGGTTCCATTATTCTTAGAATCACAAGCATAAGTCATCCCACAATAATTACACGATGCCCTAGGTGTCTTTGAGTCTTTTAATTATGTAAAATGATCCCAACACCAAGCATTTCGTTTAGACCCAATTACCTTCTTTGGAGATGGATTTTTACCCCTCGCAATCGCCTCGGTAGACTTTGGATCATCCACATTTTCTGTAGGCAGCATCTTTCTGCCCAGCAACACAAACACTGCATAAAAATGAAAAACGAGGACAAAAAATATGTTAGAATCAGATCTGAAATAAACAATGATTTGTTAAAAGACTCAAACACAAACACTGTATATTAGAATATTAAAAACAATGATTTGTAAGTATGCATAGATCTTAAAAATATGTATGTTTGAACAGATGTATATTACTACTATGAAGAGATCTTAAAAAAAATGTATGTTTCAATAGATGTATTTTATGACTATGAACAGATCTTAAAAAATAAAAAATGAAAAGCTTCAGATCTGAAATAATAAAAAAAAGATGTATGAAAAAAAATAAAAAGCTTTAGATCTATGAAAAAAATGTATGAACAGAAACAGATGTATGAAATAAGCATGAAAAAAAAAAGTTTTAGATATCGGTTTTGATCTAAATATGTTTTGATCTAAAAAAAATAAGATGTCGTATGAACAGATGTATGAACGGATGTATAGATGTATAGATCTAAGAAAAAAAAGCATGAAAAAAAATCTATGGGTAATTTATACATCTGAACAGATGTCATACGAATAGATGTATAGTCTATAGATATATAGATCTAAGAAAAAAAAGCATGAAAAAAAATCTTCAGATCTGAGAGGGAGATGAACAGACTTACGAAATGGGAGAGGGAGGGACATGTTCGCGCCGACGGAGATGGAACCTGTTCGCACCGACGGCAGCGGTACCTGGTCGCGTCAGAGATGGGAGAGGGAGAGAGCGAGCGGTTTGCGTCGGAGATGGGAGAGGGAGAGAGCGAGCGGCTAAGTTGAGTGAGGCTGTGAAGAAAAGAAAAGAAAGAAATGGGAGAGGGTTACCGATTTAGGGTCTGAACCTAAAGTGTGGTGTATGCTTATTTTAAATATTATATATATTATATTTTATAATAAGAACGGTTCGGTTCGGTTCTAACCGGGCCCTATAAGGTCTAAATCGAAAACCGAACCGAATATATCGATTTTTTTGCTGCTTAAACCGAACCGACCCGACCATATAAAAAAACTGACCCGATTTCATCAGTTTGGTTCGATTTTGTCGGTTCAGCGGTTCAGTCGGTTTTTCTGCACACCCCTAATTCTAATTAAATTAGCATATTAATTTAATTACGTAATTCCAAATTTATAACACAAAATATACCGACTCTCGTCACATACATTTCGAAGAATAAAACATTCTAGAAAATATTTTAACGTCGCTTTGAATTAGACACTATAAATCCATATTTCCTAGAAAATATCACGTTCTAAATTTTTAAAGTGTATTTAAGCATGATGTATCAAAAAATCTAAGTGCAAGCGTAACCCATAAAAAATGACAACTTAAAAATTTTCAAGTGTGAATTTATAATTAATTCTTGAGGTTTAAAAATACACTTCGTGTAATTTTAAGCGAATATTTTTTTTTTATTTCAAATTAAACACGTCGGAATATGTAAGAAATTAAATTAACATGCGTAATTTAATTAGTCATGACAAATATCACATAATAAATTATAATTAAACTACCCACACATCATATTTGACACACAAATATTGCAAGATGAAATAATAATTTTCATTAATAAATATCAACTTTCAAAAATCGCGTCCAAAACGTGAGTTACAATACACAATATTCTCCTTCCAAGTCTGTCTAAAAAATACTAGCTACACGGATTTTATCTCTCAAAGTGTATCTACTAACATACACACGAGTGCAAATGTCTTCCTCCCAAAACGAAATTGGCCCATAATTTATACTTGAAAAATCTGAGAGAGCAAGAAAATAGGACAAAATGGGGTACAAAACATGTGGGACATGGGATGGGTTCATGGGTCTTTGGACATGGGTTTGTGTTGGAAGATGGGAGTATATTGGTAAGTGTTGGATTAGGATTCGTGGGTATTGAAATTGGGTAGTGGGTATTAAAGGTGGTGAGTGGAGAGTGGTGTGAGAATGGAGATTTGATGGTGGGTATTGGTTATGGAGGTGAGAGGAGAGAGAACGTAAGTGTGTGGGTGGAAGATGGTGAATAGTAATAGAGGGGTGCTTATGTGTGTGTGTGGTGTATGGTAAATGGGTGTGAGTGTGTTTAATTGTACACCTAATAAAAATTAACCATATTATTTACAACTCAATTAAAAATTAAAAAAATAAAAATAAATAAATTTAACCTATAAAATAATAAGGGACTAAAAAAAAATAATAAATTAATAAAACTAAAATAATAAATCTAGAAACAATAATATATAATGACATAAAAAAATGTACAATGAGTCAAATAAAATAACTAACACTAAAATAGCACTACGACATATAATGTGACACATTCTAAATAATATTTACATAAAATAATTAAACAGTCCAAGTGACAATAGAGACTCTTAAAAAATTAAAATAAAATAAATATGATTCGCACACAAATAAAACATTACAAAAAAAATATGTACACAACTCAAATAAAAATCTAAAAATATATAAATACAAACTAAACACATATACACAAGGTGTAGATATGGGTTGGGCTCGGTTTAAGGGTTGGTTTGGATTGGGGGAATGATTTTGACTTCGAGCATAACGTTTGACTTTGTTTCAGTTTCGAACTTTGCATTGCCATAATTTCTTCGTTTAAACTCCGATTGATACGCCATTTGAACCCAGGCATCCCTTGATTCAAGGCCTTCAATTTTCGTGTCTGATTCAAGTCTAAAACCAGTCATTTGAATTTACAATATTGCCTCTGAAGGTGCGTAAGTGACCTTTTTATGCTCAATTTGCTTTCGGACTTCATCGCTTGCATTTTAAACCCGTCAATACTAAAAAAAAAAACTTGTACAAGCAATTAACAATCAATAATGAAGGTCATGAATATAAGACATGAGTAAGAGGTTCCAAAACTTCACTTTTAATTCCATTTATTCTTAAATTTGTAATTTTCTTTTAATAAACAAAAATGACTCTAAAATTATTTTATTTATGATACAAAGGGCCTAACAATGCCTAGATTGGGGTATAAATATTACAAAATAATGACAATAACTACATTGCACTAAAGAAGAAGATTGAAAATCTTATTCGGCGGGAAAAATTGAGCAAGTTTATTGATCGGAATGGCAACCAAGATGATCAGAGGAAGTCTGAACTCCCACCCGAGCAAGGAAAGACAATAAAAGGGAAAGAAATAATTATTTTAAAGAAGATCCAGACTTGCCGAATGAGCCTGATGAGTCAGAGGTGGAGGTCGGCCTGATATCCTTTGGATACAACTTCATCGCAGGAGGGGATGCTTGAGGAGGAGAAGCAATAGCATGACGGAAAGCTTATTTGAATGAAATCAAAGCCTTACCCACCGTCAAATAAATTGATATGGTTGAATCCAGTGATAGACGGTCAAGAAAAGTCAACAGAGGTAGGCTAGTGATTAGATTCTCCAAAAATGATCTGAGCGGGATTCTTTACCCTCATGACGATTTGTTAGTTATCATATGCATCGTGGCAGAGTTGCAAGTTTCTTAATTGATAATGGGAGATCAACTAATATAATGTTCTACAACCATTTCAAAAGCCTAAGGCTAAAGAACAACAAGCTAGAACCATACCATAGACCTCTTATTAGATTTGTTTGAGAAAAAGTATACCCATTAAGAACCATTAAGCTGGAAGTCTTGGTCATCACCTAGCCAACGAGAAGGAGAGAAAGAATTCACTTCTTTATGTTAGATAAAAATGTCCCATCGGCTTACAATATCATCCTGGGAAGAGTGGGAATCAAGAAGTTAGAGGTTGTGCCATCTACAATGCACCGATGCATGAAATTTCCAACAAATTATGGAGTCAGCATAGTAAATGGCAATCAGAAAGAAGCCAGAGAATGTTATTATACATTGGCCAATTAACAGGAGATACGAATGAAGGGCATAACCACTTTCCACATTGACACTCTGGATCCTCGGGAAGAAGATAATCTAATAAAAGGACAAGTTATAGAAGAAACATAAGTTGTTGTGTTGGACGACGAGAAGCCAAAAAGAATCACCTAGATTGTTTCTAGGTTATCTCCTTCTCTCAAACATGAGTTAATTTCATTCCTTAGAGAAAGGAAAAATGTGTTCTCTTGGAGCCACGAAGATATGCCGAAAACTGATCCGAACTTCAAGTTCCATAAGCTTAATATTTATCCAGGATCCAGGCCGATCAAGCAAAAGCGAAGAGTATTCAGCCTTGAGAAGAATACGATAATCCAAGAATAAATGAATAAATTATAGCAAGCACAGTTCATTGAGATGTCAAGTACCCTAGTTGGTTGGCTAATGTGGTGATGGTTAAGAAGAAAAATAATAAATGGCGCATGTGTATAGATTTTATAGATTTCAATAGGCATGTTCAAAAGATCATTTCCCTTTACTAAGGATAGATCAATTGGTCGATGATACAACAAGCCATGAGTTACTCAGCTTTAAGGATGTTTATTCTGGTTATAACAAGATTAAGATAAAATCGAAAGACAAGGAAAACACTCCCTTTATTACCAGTCGAGGAACTTACTCTTACAATATCATGCCTTTTGGATTGAAGAACGATGGAGATACATATCAAAGACTGGTGAACAAGGTTCTTGAAGACCAAATCGATAAACATGAAGGTATACATAGATGATATGCTCACCAAGAGAAAACTTGTTGCCAACCATATTGCGAACATGGCTCAAACCTTTGATCAACTAGAGAAGCACCAGATGAAGCTCAGTCCAACCAAATGTATATTCAAACTGTAGGAATGGATGTTCCTGGTGTACATTATTAATTAAAGGGGAATAGAAGAAAACCTTAACAAGATTAAAGCCTTGATCAAAATACAGTCCCCGACCAACAAGAAAAAAGTTCAAAAACTGATAAGAAGAGTAGCCGCATTGAATCGTTTTATCTCTTGAACAACTGATAAGTGTCTTCCACTCTTTACGGTGCTTAGAAAGACATTTAAGTGGAATGAAGAATATGATAAGGCCTTCATGGAGTTGAATAAGTACTTGGGTTCTCCTCCACTCCTTTTCTGACCAGTCCTAGGAGAAAAACTATATTTATACTTGGCTGTTTCAAAGTCGAAAAAAGGTTGGACGAGGCTAAAGTCAAATAGATCACTGAACTCCAGAGTGTTCTTTGGGCATATAGGACTACTCCCAGAACATCAATAGGAGAAAATCCATACATGCTAACTTTTAGTATTGAGGGAGTAATACCCGTGGAAATAGGTCTGCTGACTCACAGGATATTAAACTTTGATTCACCCAAGAGTGACCTCATAAGGTGACTAGATATGGACATGATATAAGAAGTCCGAGAAGATGCTACTATTTAGATGGTTACCTACTAACCAAGGACTGCAAGGTTATATAATCGAAGGGTCAAACCGACCAACCTGAAGCAGGGGGATCTGGTACTCAAGAAAGTAATCCAGAAGAGAAACAAGTTAGAGCATAATTAGCATGGTTCATATCGTATCTCGATAATTATCCAACCAGGAACTTATCATTTGGAAACTTTGGAAGGGGAGGAATTCAAGAATCCTTGGAATGCAGACCATCTACGCAAGTATTACTAGTAATTCAGTTTTTAATAATATTGTCCCTCGTGTAACTGTTATTCAAATTAATGAAATTTCTGATTTTGCTTTATATACATCCTTTTTGTGTTTTGATTTTCAGAGTATGGTGGCTAAATCTTAATAAATAAGTAATTTTATTTCGAGCTTTTCCAACTTTAGAAAAGTTTTCAAAAGAGTTCCTCGCCCAAAACTTTTTTAACTTCAAATTTTTTTTCAAAAAGTTCCTCGTCGAATAGCATTGTTAAAACTTTTCCAACTTCATAAAAGTTAAACTTCATATATGATTTGTCCTCGACAATTCATGAATAAGAAAGCAGTAAAATTTCTTAATTAGGAATTTAACCTGACCAAGTTAAAATATTGGAATAATTATATATTCCTAATACACTTGGTTGCCACTGATGATTTATACTACAACTTAGTATAATAAAGTTATTTATAGTTTTATCTAAGTGCATTACTCGAATCTAAGGTCGTATACATAATTCAAACATGAATCAAATATTAAACATTTGAGCATGTTATTTAGTCTATAAGCCGATTAACTAATCATTATACAGGTAACCTAGTCTGCAAAAAGATTAACATTGATCATAAGCTTGAATAATGAGAAATCAATAAAAAAATAACTTAATTTCATTGATCAAAATGTATTACAATAGAAATAATTTAAGAAAATATAGTACAATAAGTATAAATTTATTCAGCTGGATGATTTACTTTTGCCTTATCCATTTTATCAAGAGGATCATCAAGGGTATATGGAGAGTTGATTGTATTAAAATGCCTCAGCATTTTGCCTATTGCTTCTCCTCGGCACAACGAGATTAGCAAGTTGGTCCATCCCCATTTATAGCCTTCACGATTACTTTGAGCAAGATGATCATCCATATGGGCTAAGGCCTCATTGTAACCCTCCATCCAAACTTCCCAAGGTTGTTTATGAAAGTGGAATGCTAGACTATCCACTTAACTTTAAAGTTTCTTAAGGACAATATCTTTGGCCTTTAACTGGACAGATTGGTCGATAATAGTTTTCTTAGCCCTTTCTTCCTCAATGGTTGGCCGAACAACTATACTTTGTCTGAAAGTTTTTCCAGATTTAGTCTTCTTCTTCTTCTTCTTCTTCTTCTTCTTCTTCTTCTTCTTCTTCTTTAATGCTTGAAGCTCTTATAACAATCTTGCATTTTTATTCTTTAAAAAGGAAGCACCTTCATCTTGACTTGAAGTAGTGGATCTATTCACTCTATCAAGGTCATCCTTTAGCGCATTATTTTTCTTCTTCAACATTGCACAATTAATTGGGCACTCTTTAAATCTTGTTCCAAAGAAAGTTCCTTCTTGTTCAGAGCAGAAGTAATGTTTTCCAACTTCTTGTCAAAACCCCAACCTTCACTTAATGCTTTATACTTAGCCTCATAATCAAAGTGAAGTAAAGTTAGGGACAATTTGTGATCTTCTTGCGGTTGTTCAATCATTTCATAATATGCAGTATTATAAGCAACAACCATGTCCAATAGGCAATGGAGATGGGTATATGACTCTTTCACTTGGTCGAAAATATCTGCATCGAGCAACCCCGTTAAGTCTTCCTCAGATATAGGAACATGACTTGCTTTCAGAAGGTTTTAACTCTGCCTGAGTAGGTCAGATTTAGCAGAAATTATTGCCCTTTTCCTAGCATCAAACTGTAAAGTTATAAATATATGATTTTATAGGGCGAATCCAGAGGAAAAGACAACACAATAAATAATAAACTGGCAAGAAATATAGACCATTCAAAGATATAAATAGTTGAGGCAAGAAAAGTTGTTATTTCATTGATTAATAGTTGAAGTACAAGAGTTGATACATCATCAAGAAAGAAAAAGGTAAAAAAAATAAAAAGTAAACTTCTTAGACCTTCTCCTTATTTTTGGCCTTATTTTGGCCAACAGTTGGTTGGTTGGTACTGGCACTGGGCACCATAGAAGAATCAAGGGGCATTACAGAAGATTCTCCAAACCCCTCCTTATCATTAAACTCCTCATCTAGGTTAGGAGGAGTACTCGAGTCAGGCCTTATGAATAGTTCAAAACTTTTTTTATGTCGACCACCTTCAAATCCTCACTCCAACCTTTCTTAAAGGATATTTTTTGAGCATACTCAATTTGAGCAGAGGCAGGAAAGATAGCCTTCTCCCAACTTTTATCAAAGGCAGTTTTGCCTTTAGCCTTCAGGGAGGTCACTTCAGAACTCAAGCCAGTCACCTTGTCTTCAGCAACTTGTGCACTAGTTGTGGCATCTGAAAGTTTATCTTAGATAGCCTTGGCCCTGCCTTCAGCCTCATCCAGCTTCTTCTCGGAAGCTTCAGCTCTTTTCTTGGTAGCCTCTCTTTTTCCTTCAATTTCATTGGCCCTATCATTGGCCTTCTTCAAATCCTCTTCCCAAGATTTTTATTTTGTCTCTAATGCTCGTCGAGACTATGTCAAAGAATGCTTTAGACCTTCAAAGGACTCTTCAACTTCTCCTTGAGAAAAATGCAGTTGATCGTCCTTCTCCATCATCTGGTTAAAATCAACTAGGAACTACAAGAAGGGTAAAAGATCATATATCAGAAAGAGTTTATCATCATGGAGAAAATAACAGACAAGTAAGAAAATTACCAGCGCCAAGTTATGGCAAGCCCTTTCAGTCAACTTAGACCTAAGCATGGGGGCTGACGTAGCTCTGTCAATAGGAAGTGTCCCAAATTTAATCAAAGCCCTGGCTAGCCCAAGGTTAACAGTAATAGAGGCTGACCCAATGTTAAGGTCAATATGAATTTTCCTTACCAACTCTTGTTGGTCGGTAGTCTTCTTAGGAGCTAATACCTGCTATTCGACTGGTGTCTTCTGGACCTATTTTTAAGGATCAAACAAACCTCTCCTCAACCTCTTCAAGTGAGGCTCAATAGTCTGAGCCTCATCAGCACCAATAGGCCTCTTATCACTGGCTTGAGACTTCTTTTCAATTGACTTCTTAGTAATACCAATAGCTTTTTTAGGGGAGGGGATAAGGGTCCACCCATCAAGTTGGGTATATTCCTCTCGATCATGTTTGTGGAAGGAGAAAGAAGAATCTCTTAAAGGTTTAAGGACTCAAAGGATGAATAAGTTCTTCCCTGGATGAGTGCAGCACGGGAAAACTTAGTGGCTGAAGAAGTTGGTATATGATCTTCCTCAAGGTTAACAACAACTTGGGGCAAGACAAGTGTTGGTCGGGCAGCAAAAGAAGTAATGAAACTTTTATATTCCAACTGTAAGGAAGCCGACCAAGGATGTTACTCTCTAATATTTTTATTCAACCCCCACAGGTACTTAAGATCATTAATGTTTATGTCTCCTTCCTTGGGGCACCTCTTCTTACTTTCCTCTGCATCAAAATGAAACAACAAAGTTAGTCAATAAACATCATAAATGCATTACAAAAAAGGAAAAAAATAATTAATAGAGTTACAACGTATGCCACATCCTTATTGAGTACATCGGGGACTAGTATAAGATTCTCTAATAGGGAGAGGGACATGTTCTTGACCACGACACCATACTCTCAGTAATCTTTATTGGAATCTGGAAAGTTCACCACTAAGGATCTATTTTCTTACCTAGTTTTTAAATAATATATGTTCTCTCCTACTGTACTCTACTTATAACAGAACATCAACTCCAAGACCCTATTATGGGTTCCATAAAGTTTTTTCAACCTATGTATCCCATTCACAACCCACAAAGTGTTTGGTGCTACTCTAGCAGGAACTACATCAAAGTATTGGCAAAATTGGAGAAAAAAGGGGTTTGGTGGAAAGGTGATATCACACTCAGCTATAAATAAAGTTGGTATCCAGTGACCCTCAGGGAGGGAATAGACATCAACAGTACCCCTGGGTATCTCCAAATCTATCCAATCTGGGATTTTCCTTTTTTCTCTAAACTCATCTAATGAGTTCTCATCTATAATGTGAACCATGGTGGAAATAGAGAAAAAATGATAAAAGCGAGAAAAAGGAAAAGAAGGCTTACAGAGTATCAAAGACGATGGTAAAAACTTAAGAAAAAATGGTAGGAAATGATTGCACAGAAAGAAAAAAGCTCGAAGGTAAACAAAGTGCTAAAAAATTCAGAAGGTTTGAGGTAAGAAGAAATGAGGGAAATTTCATACGTATTTATAGGTTTCCTCGATAATTAGGAATGAAATGATTAACTGAACGAACTGTATAGCTACCGCTGATGGCATGCTTCCCGAAGCATCGAAAGACGACTGTGTCCTTTGGTGGTTAAAAAAAGTTTGAATTATTTACAAAAGTTCCATTATCAAATAGTGTCAGTGAAATTTTTTATAAGTATGGGAGGTCGGCTGCCGACCAAACACTCAAAATAGTACGTTGAGCAACTTCTCGGGCTAAAAACTCCATACTTTCAATCAAACATCAAGCATGGAGCATTGGGGGATTTTGTTGTATGTAAAAATTACTCTCATATGTGGACCAATGAAGACTGTACACTTGTCCTCCTACGTAGCCGACCAACCTACTCGATCGGCTTCAGAGATGCCTAGTCTGTTAAGCTGACCAACTCCAGAACGCCAACTAATAGGAATGCCAATAGTTACTCGGATGGGATGCCAACCAGTACTGAATTCTAAGAGTTTCATTTATTGTACACATATGTAAACACCTGTCAATATAAAGGCGCTCCATCTATAGGGTTTTACACCCCTATAAATACAAACTACTCCCTTAGCTCAAGGGAGAAATCGAATAATTCATATGCACACCATACTGAGCTATTGTAAACCCTACTGAATAAAAACCAACAGTGGACGTAGGCTATTTTACAGTTGAACCATTCTAAAAATCTTATTTCTTATGTGTGTGGTTTGATTTACTTATCTTATTTTATATGTGATGATAGATTTGGAGTTAGTCCCTTTTTAAACATCATCAATTATCATCTAAAGAGGATGTCCTTACTCCTCACTATGAGGAAGGAACCCTAGGAAAACTTACAGGAGTACGCTCGACAATATTGGGAAACTTATAATAAAGTGAAAGATTGTTCCGAGCAAGTGGTTGTAGCTTAATTCAAGATCGTCCCGCGGATCAACTCGATGTTGCACGAGTCTCTCACAAAGAAAGACGCTGACACTATTGATGACCTTATATCCAGGATTGAGAAGTATGCCAAAGTGGAAGATGTGGTGGTTGACACCCAGCACGACAATGGTATATCAAAGACGATCAAGAACGATGAAAAAGAGAACACTCCAAAGAAGGGGGAAAGATTCAAAAGTAACAACAAGGCAGACCCCACCAAAGCCCACCAAGCAATCAATATTTTTTTCAAAGAGTCGATTTACAAAATCTTGAATAAGAATAAAGATCAGTAATATTTTAAGTGGCCAAGGAAGATGATAGTTGATCCGTAAAAAATAAACACTGCTTGTAGGTGTTATTACCACAAGGAGCATGGGCATAAGATAGAGAACTGCAAAGCGCTCAAATCCCACATGGAAGAGTTGGCCGAAGAAGGCCACCTTGACGATTATGAATAAAAAATGGCATAAAGACCCCCATAGAGCAAGACAAAAATCCTGACAATGTCCTGGATGATGACGACATGGGACACAAGCTTGCAATCATCCATGGTGCATCAATTTTGAAAATTCTGAAGGAGAGTGATTAATTATTGCAAATTTAGCATGTATATTATCCATGTTAGGTTGTTTAGAAAATTATAAAAAGATGCATAATAAAAGATGAATTATGGTGATGTTAATTGAATCTTTTAAAAGAGAATGATGTAGGATTAATTTTCTTTTGAGTATAGAATTTAACCCACGAAATTTGGAAATTATTGGTGAAGAAAATCTTAGTTTATATGATGTTCTTGGAGAAATAATAAAATATGAGTTTTCTGGAAATTATGAGAAATAATATGTTTGAATCCAAACTTCTTGATAATTTTAGGTTGTTTGATTATTAGAGATCAATTATATATATTGGTATATCATATGGGATGAATTGTGGGGAGTTTGGGATTATTTGATAAGGATTTTGATGATTTAAAAGTATGAAACCCGTAGGAATTTTAAGCAGAAATTCTGGGCAAATAACTGGTCCATTGATCGATCGACTCAAGACTGTTGATCGATCGACCAGAATCATCGATCGATCGATTCCCCCAGGAATTGTGAAATATTTTTCTTTTTAATTGTTGATTAAATCTCAAACTTTGAGGAATCTTTGATAACGATTAAATGAACTTAATGGGACTTTAAGAAGGGCAGTAGGATATACTTAAGACCCGAAAAATATTATTTTGGGATTGTGAATGAGGGGAAATTAACGAGTGAGTAATTAAACAAGTTATTTTGGATAATTATATTATTTGGGATTTAACTCGGATAAATGATAATTTAAGGTTGGGACCAGTAGTAAGAGAGTAATAAATTACCGGTATAACCTTAGGTATAATTGGGATTAACCTTAAGAGGTGGAATAAAGGGTTAAGAGTGAATTAAGGGTTATCGAGAATTAAACCTAATTAAAGTGAATTCAATTCGTAGAAATTCAGGAGTCGTGATGACATGGATTTGTAGGATGTGATGTTCACCTACTGAATTTATTTGAGGATTAAATAATCACCATCGTGCAGTTAGATAAGTTCAAAAATATATACTTTGAGGATTAAAGTCATAATCTAAAAATACGTAGGATATTCGGGATATAATTATACTACCTATGGGATTTATTATATGGGTTGTGCGTATGCCCTATGATTATATATATGTATGATGAACACCTATTGTTATTATATATATAGGTGAGATGATTTCCTGTTATTATCATATGGTTGTTTGAATACCTTATTGATGTTATATTTATATAGGTGTGATGTATACCTATATCATTATTTGTATGTATGACATACCTACGCTGCTTGCTATCAGGGTGGAGGTTTCGCATCGTGGACTGTCTTATCCTTGTGCGCCCAATTGGGAGGTATTTTAGATTCGTACCCTGAGCATAGGACATTGGACACGTACTATGGGGGTAATGATAGTTTCGATAGTTAAATGAGCGCATAGGTATGTGCGTGACCCATTTATCCGGGGAGTATGCTCGCCTCCAATATATTTGTGTTATGATATGATTCGTGAGAGACGCCGAATCAATAGTCCTCTATACAGTGACATTATGTATCAGGACATGATAGCAGGGTATGCATGCACCGCAGCTATGACCGGGGAGGTGCCGTATTAGTATATATATAATTAGTGTGATATAATATATATATAAACTGTGATGTAATCTACTGTATGACATTGTAGATAGAGAAATGTAATCTTCTGTCACTACACCAAAATGGAAAAATTGACACCCTTTCAGCGGCTAGCCTTGTCACGGTCATTGACCATGATAAAAAAATACGCGTTTTTTATCACGGTCAATGACCGTGAAAAGTTTGTGACAAAGGCTTGTCACGGTCATTGACCGTGACAAGTACAGTTGTCACGGACTTGTCACGATCAATGATCGTGAAAATTCTATAAAGTTGTCATGGTCAATGACCGTGACATGATCGTGACAATTCTGTTAGTAAAAAACCCTTTCCTCTCCTTTTTTCCTCACCGCATTATTTCCCTCCAATTTCTCTCTCTCTCTCTCTCTCTCTCTCTCTCTCTCTCTCTCTCTCTCTCTCTCTCTCTCTATCTCTCTCTCTCTCTTCCATTTATATATGTGTGTGTGTGTGTGTGCATGTGTGTGTGTGGTGAGGGAAGGGGGTGGGGCTGTGTGTGTGTGGTGGGGGGAAGGGGGTGGGGCAGAGTGTGTGTGTGTGCGTGTGTGGTGGGGGCTGTTTGTGTGTGTGTGTGGTGGGGGAAGGGGGTGGGGCAGGGTGGGTGGGTAGGGATGGGTGGGTGGGTGGTGGGGTGGGGGTGGGGCTGTGTGTGTGTATGTGCGCATGTGTGTGCAGTGTACGTGTTTGTGCCTGTGTGCGAGAGAGGAAAATAATGCGGGGGGTGGGGATGCGTGCGTGTGTGTGGGGATGGGGTAGGGGTGGGGCTTGTTAATTTTTTTTATTAAATTCTAATTGGTTTATTAGATATTTTCCCTTATATGCAAGTGGTGTCCCTTGTAAATGAATTGATTGATTATTAATTTTTTTAGTAAATTAATATATGAAAGTAGGATTGCCCCTCATTGTAAATTAGTAAATTAATAATTGTATACTCTAGTTGTTAGTTTAATTGACGAAAATAATTAATTAAGTAGATGAATTAGAAGGAGTACATGATACACATTTGTTGTTGACATTGCGGTTGGATTATAGTGGATCGATGTTGGGTTGGTTAATTTTAAAAGTGGCATGACCACTGGATTATTGTCCATATGAGGGTGGGATTTTTCAACTTTTTTTGAAAATTACTTTGTATAACGAACAATATATATATATATATATATATAGTATGATAATTAAATGAAACATACTGCAAATTACATATAGTGCGCATAGATACTAGCCTTCTAGTTCTTATGCGTATGTATTCAATAACCCTTAGACCCGTTCGAAAGTCATTACCCATGTAATGAGATCTCTCGAATTGTCCCGTTTGGACAGTTTGGGACTGTATAATTTCTGTATAATAATATTCTTAGTGGCTTAAAGTTGTTACTTTTGGAGGAGGTTCTGCAGTTGTATCCTAATGTTCTCTGGGTACATCCTAGATTGACAAGTCTGACTGTTATTTCAATTGATCAATTGAAATAATACTCACACTTGCCAATCTACGTCCTGTACTTGGAGAACTACGGGGATATACTGCCGAATTTTTCTCAAATCTTAACAATGTGCATGAGCTATTAAGTATATTACAGAAAAATGCGGTCGTGAATGGGATAGGACCACTCACCCTTTAGAGAAGATGGAGGAAATAGAAATTTCTATTATAAATTGAATTTGAATTTGAAATTTAAAAATAGAATATAAATAAGACATAATAAAATGAAACATACTATAAATATAAGTTTTGTTTATACTAATCCATGAATATATGCTTCTTACCTTTAATAGGTGATTAGTTGTGGTAGCTGTGATGGGATATCTGAAATACAAAGAGTGGATGGGTGAGACAAATATAATGGGGGATGTGTTTCGTAGAGGTGCTAATAAATTTGCGAAATACGCAAAGAGATATCATAATGATGAAGAGTTTCCATGTCCGTGTTCTAGGTGTAAGAATGGTAAGGTGTTTGAGTGGAAAATAGTTGAACTACTTTTGTTAAGATCGGGTATGCAAGATAGTTATCGATTTTGGAGTTTTCACTGTGAACTGAAAGTTCCTTTTGTCCCTGACCAACCTTCACAACAACCTTCAATAAGTAGGATAGATGTAGAAGGGGACGACGTAGATCATAATATGTTAGAGGATTTAGTTGATGTTGCGTACGGAGTTTAAGAAGCAGAGGAGAATGAGGTTGCTGATGATATACAAGGTTTAAGTGCTCGTGAAGATATCACGATAATCCTTGACGATGACTACCAAAGTTTAAAATTTAAGGCGACCCAACCATTATACTCTGGTTGTGAGAAAGATCAAATAACTTTACATGCCATGATTGGTTTGCACAGTTTGAAGACGCAGTATGGTTTTTCTGGCAATAGCGTGACAGAAGAACAGTTTGAAAGGTTTAGGAATGAAGTATAAATCGATTCATGCTTGTGTGTATGACTGCATACTATACCGAAATGAGTATGAAAATCTCGATCGTTGTCCGGTATGCGATGAACCTAGATATGTCCAATCTACTAGTAAGGAAGGCATAAGCTCAAAAGCGCCTTAAAAAGTGTTGAAATATTTTCCCGTTGGGCCTAGATTAAAGCGATTTTTCACAGTACCATGGATAGCGGAGGCAATGACTTGGCATGCTAAGGCATAAGTAGGGGTAATATCATGCGTCATCCTATTGATTCTACATCCTGGAGGATGATGAATTATGAGTATCCCGATTTTGCTCGAGAACAGCGTAACATTCGTTTGGCTATATCAACAGATGGTTTCAATCCATTTGGAAATCTAAGCACCAATCAGAGTGTATGGCCAGTGATCCTAGCCCCACTCAACCTCCCTCCTTCAGAGTGTATGAGACCTGAATTTTCGATGATGGATTTGTTGATACCTGGGCCAAAGGCACCAAGTGGTGACATCGACGTCTACCTGGATCCTTTGGTAGAAGAATTAAATGAGTTGTGGTAAGAGGGTGTGCAATTTTTTGACTCTTTTAGAAAAGAATAGTTTACGCTGAAAGCTATGTTGATATGGACAATTCATGATTTTTCAACTTATGGGACATTATCCGGTTGGGTAGTACATGGTTATTTGGGGTGTCCTATTTGTGGAGAGGAGACTGAATCTCTTCATCTATCCCTTAGCACAACAAATATATACCATTGCCATAGGAGGTTTTTACCCCCGACTTATAGTTTCAAATTTGAGAAAGGTTCCAACTTTTTATTGGGCGGGGTTGAACATAGGCTATTGCCGAGACAACTTTCAGGCTCAGAAATTTAAAGTAAATCTTTTGAATGTGGCCCTAATATGCCAGGTAAGAATCCCAAATTTAATAATGTCAAGCATAAGAAGACCCCACCTGGGAATGAAACTGAGACAAGAAAGGCATGGTCTAGGAGGTCAATTTTATTTGACTTGTCTTATTGGAAGAATAACCCGGTGCACCATGTATTGGATGTGATGCATGCAAAGAAGAACGTCGCTGAACACATTGTGGGCATTTGCCTTGGGGGGAGTCATTCGAAGGATGGAAAAAATGCACGAAAAGGCCTTAAATCGTTGAAACTTAAGCCACAACTATGGTTGAAAGAAGATAGTAGGGGAAGGACAATAATTCCTCCTGGTCCGTTTACTTTGACGAGTGGGGAAAGGAAGGTGCTTTTAGACACAATATATAATTTGAAGGGCCCATCTAATTTTTTGTCCAACTTGCAAAGGATTATGAATTATGCTACTCATGATTTACATAAGTGTAAGTCCCACGATTGGCATGTGATCATGCAATTGGTTCCTCTATTGTTTAAGCACTGTTTCTACAAGCACAAGGATTTACGGAGGGCTATTATGCAAATTAGTATTACCTTCTCACTCTTGTGTGAGAAGGTAGTCAATCGAGAACACATAGGGGCCACAAAATTAGCGGTGACCGAAGCGATTTGTGTGTTGGAGAAGTACTTTCCCCCAGCATTCTTTGACATAAGTGTTCACTTGTTGGTACACCTATGCGATGAGGCACTTCTTTGTGGTCCAGTTAGATATCGGTGGATGTATCCGTTTGAAAGATTGATAAAAGTTTTTAAAGTTTACGTCAAGAATACGTGATACATTATAGGATCAATTGCTGAGGAATACATCACCGTGGAGTCATCAATATATACTCGGGAATATATGCCTGACTCGACCAGCGTTGATGACACTGATGAGTTCATCGATGATGGTGGTCATGTGATGGGAAAACGAGTGAAATTAACGAGTTTGCAACATGAACAAGTAGCTCGTTATCTATTTGACACACATGAAGATGTCGAAGAATGGAAAAAGTAAGTTTCGATTATTATAATATTTAATACTATTTTAGGTTATTTTATACATGATTAATTTTGTAATATGCAAAAAATATGAAGCCTGTGAGAACAATAAAAGACGAAAAACAATGGTACAATATGACAGCGAATTTAGGTTGTGGTTGACACAAGAGGAAATTATAATGAAAATGGCCGTTATATAACGTTACATTACACTCATATTTTACAACTAATATAATTAATTTATCTATATTCTCAGCTCTTAAAGACGGGTGATGCGACATCAAGGCTTTCTCATCTAGCCACTGGACCCTTGTTCGTGGCACAAGAGTACAAAAAGTACCGATTGAACGGTTACGTTTGCGGTGCTAAAGTGTACGAGGAAAGTACAAATGTACATAACTCGGGCATTTCATACAAGGCTCTTACTTTCTTTCGAGCGAGCGCAAAAGATAAAAACCTCGTTGAAGCTAAAATGACTTACTATGGTGTAATCCGAAATATATTTGAATTGGATTATATAAGCTTCAAAGAGGTTGTATTTTATTGTGACTGGGTAAGAGTTGAGGATAAAAATGCTTGTAAAGTTGATCCTGTCACCAATTTAATCATGGTTGACTTGTCTAAGTTGAAGAACAACTACCACGTGAGCGATGAGCTGTTTGTTTGTGCATTTGAAAAGGTTAACCAAGTGTTTTACTCGGAGTATATCAACAACGAGCCATGGTAAATTGTCCAACACGCGCCAAAGCGTCTAAATAATAGTGTGGATGACTTGGATGCTCCTACCGAATATCAATCCATTTTTTATGATAACCTGAATTTTAAACAATTTTTTAATTTGTAATAAATATTCCAATTTTTACCGAAACATCAATTTTTAATGATTTTCACTTTATCATTTTCACTCTTGTGTAGTGTGCATGTGTGTGGGCAGTAGGGGTGGGGGTGGGGGTGGGGATGTTTAACAATTACAATTCATTTTTATTTGTAGTAATTGTACATATTTGCATGTCTTCTTCTAATTCATTTTGATTTGTACTAATGAAATTTTTTTACAGCAAATGTCTCCTTCAGGTATTAACGCAAGGATGATGATGATGGTTATGATGATTTCGTATGGGCTCGGTGGCAGCGGAGGCGTTGAGGGCTCCTCGGCCCCTAGGCTCCTCAAATATGGCAAATTGGGGATGGCCATCGAGAATAAGTCGGGGCTATTAGCGAGATCCCTCGAGATGGTAAAGACGATCATCGGCCCGGGGTACATTAGTTGGAAGGAGGTGCCATATGAGCTCAAGTTAGCTATTTGGGTGGCACTACAGGTAATGTATTTATATTTATATTTATATGAATATTTCAATTTCAATTTCGATTTCAATTTCGATTTTGATTTTGATTTCATTTTATATTTATATTTATATTTATTCGCAATTAACATTGTATTTATTGGACAAGAATAATTTAGCCTGGATCCAAAGCTGCGCAATTCCGTCTTGGAGCAGTTGAGGGAGCAACATAAGACGTGGAGGAAAAATATGCGGACCCGGTACTTTGAGAGGACAAGAGAGTTCGTTATTCGAATGCGTGAATCCGTCCCGCCGAAGGAGCCTATCTCATTGGCACAATGGCAAAAGTTCATTGACAATGAGATCGAGGAGTGACAATTGGCATCTCGCCAATCGGGGAGGGAAAATCGGGAAAAAATACGGACGTGCACTACTCCGGTCGGACGTCTTATGCCGAGGTGGAGCATAGGATGATTGTAAGATTTAATTTTTCTATAACTACATAAATATATTATTCTGCATTATTTTACTTTGCGGGGCCGATACTAATTTTACTTTATTTTATTTCAGGGGACAGAGAGTGGACCTAGGGGGAGGCCACATAGGCTTGATACTTATATGGCTCTTAGGACGAAGAAGGGGAAGGATAAGGAGGTACCCCGAGCGTCGCAGCCACGATTGTAAGTAATCTGACAATTTACTTTTTATTAATTATGTTATAATTTTTTAATTTACTTATTTTATTAATCATGTGTTTTTTGTCGTTTCAGTCAAAGCTTGAGGAAGTGCATGAGTCACAGTCTGATGCCAATAAGGCACCTTTGTCCACTGACTCACTCAGCCAAGTGCTTGGCGCTGATCGCATAGGGAGAACAAGGGGGTGAGCTCGTGGGTGGCCAAATCTAGGATCATGGGATTAGAGACGAGCGACACCGGGTTGGGTCGAACGGTGGACTCGCATAACGCAAAGCTGTTCCATTTGGAGGCGACGGTCCAAGATATGTTCTCATTCATGAAGCGTTCATTGGGCGAAAACCGTAAATGGAAAGGGAAGGAGAAGGTGGTGGAGGAGGAGGTGCAAGAGGATGAGGTGCAGGATGACGAGGATGTGGACCTCGCTGCTTCATCGCTGACACGTGCGGACTTTGATGATCCACTTCCCTATTTAGCTCCCTTCGACTGATCGATGTTGGTACTTGGTTGTCCGAGCGTGTTTATACTGGACATATTTAAGGGCCAGCAGATAGGGCGGGGGATGAGGAACCCGAATATCGTCCAGGGTGCACATGTTCATGGACGTGAGCTTCAAGACATCGAGTCCAAGGTGCTCTTCACGCATGTGATACTCGGGAAAGAGAACTCCTCATTGTGGTTGCGCGAACAATGCGACACAATGTATATTAGTGGGTGTGTCAATTCGTATATCGTCTGGCTTACTCACCTCCTCAGATTTAACCTTACCCAAGACATGTAGTGACATTATTTGAATTGAATTGTTTTTAAGTTGGTACATTTAAATTATATCGTGATGCATATTGTCTCTATTTTGAATATATATTTGCATTATCTCTATTTTATTTGGATATATGATGCTTGAACATGTACAACATTGCTATAATAGGTACAAATATATTGCTGGGCAGTGGCAGTGGGCAAACTGCCCAGCATATTTTTTTTCAATTCTGCCCAAAATTATCATGGTCATTGACCGTTACAATTTTTTAACCATTGTCACGGGCTTATCACGGTCCTTAATCGTGACAAACTTGTTAAGGTCAAGTCCCGTGACAATTCTAACGAACTTTTCACGGTCAATGACCGTGATAAGTCCGTGACAAAAAAAGTTATCACCCTAGGAATTGTCACGGCCATTGACCTTGACAAGTTAACTTGTTAAGGTCAATGACCGTGATAATTCAACATATTTGGTGTAGTGTGTGTGAAATTGTAAATTAAAAATATAAATTATGATTTAATCTACTATGTAATGTTGTAGATAGAAGTAAATAATAAAATCTGAGTTGAATTAAGTAAGTGGACACTTAGTTCCAAGGTTGTAACAAGACTAGTTCATATTAAAGAGAAATGAATATGAATAATTATATTACGTATGGTATGGGACATACGGGTTATGATATGGGTTAGAATTATGTTATGGAAACTAGTTAGGAGGGAACTTTAACTAGGAAGATAATAAGACACGATAGGTGTGCACTCTAGATGAGAGGTGAGAATTCTCAAGAGAGAGCCAGAGAAACTAACATGTACATAATAAATGCTTATTTGTAATTGTTAAGCACTTGCTATTTTTAAAATCTTTTACAATCGGGATCTGACCCGTTTATTTGTATATTCTCTTCTCTACGATATCTTGTACATCAGGTATCCAGTAGCAGAAATGGCCAGCCTAGATTATGGATGTTTCGATGGATTATAGCTACTAGCAGAGATGCGAATTTTGTTTAGACGCTTCCTTTCTGTTGATTCACTCATCTGTAACGTCTAGTTCATTTAGGGCATGTCACCCAAGATTCTAGAGGTAATAATTATTTATGTAAGCAGTGTGGATACCAGTTTGATTTAATGTAAAGGTTATAATTTCACTGGAGAGTTATTCCACTCACATTTACTCTTGTTGTAGTTAATTCAGTTGTGATGTGTTGTTGCATATTATTATTCCGTGTCGTGGAATGATTTTAATTAAATTAAAAATGATTTTTTTTTACACTTAGCTTAATTAACTATTAGAGGATTAATAAAGAAATTGTTATCGACAGTGATGCTGAGAATAAACCAGCTGGATATTCCGATTTAATTAAATGAAGGACTGATCACTGGATATTTAATTAGGCAGGTTGTTACAGGTGGTATCAGAGCATCAGGTTCTAGTGTCTTTAGGATCTGTGCGGCTTACTACGTTTCAGCGTAGCATTCTTTAATGTAGAGCCCTATTATTAGGATGTTGAATTCTTCTGTGTATTTCGACTTACGTTCTCCTACCATAAAGTATGTGAGATGTAATGATTATACGAGTTCGGGCGGGCATTGTGCGCCAAACACATTGGGACGTCTAGCAAGAGCCGTTAAAAGGACAGTAAGAGGAGGACTCAACCACATTTATAGAGTATTTTGGAAGATGGTGTTCGAGATAGAAACCATCATAATTGTTATTTGGGCTGAGAACATTAAGGAAGTCGCTTGGGAGCTGTAATTTTTGAAGCACCACCATAGTTGATGATTGTGCCATTATTAACTCACCCCGCACTGTATATGAAAGGTGAGGGAGTCGGAAGGACTCTTGTGAAGTAAGAAATTCAAAGACAATTGTGAAGGGTGAAATCTAGTAACACCCAAGATTTGAGAAATTTCTAGTAAATTTTTTTAGGAAGAACAAACTTAAGTGATGAGAGTTAGACATCACATATAAAGAACATGTGTGAAGCTGGAATAAGAATTTTAGGTATGGTTCGATAGTGAAATTGTTCATTTGATGTTTTAATCAGGATATGAATGAAATTTCGAAACTTATCTCTTATGGGCAAGAAAGACAGAAGTAACTTGTTTAATGAACTCCTTACCCTAGGAAGAATGGGGTACATAGAAGATAAGTAGAGTTCATTGTGTGAAAGGACACGTGAGTGAAATACTCTAGTGTGAGTGAAAATCTAACGAAGACGACTAGGATTAACGTCACCAAGAAATTGGATGATGCTTCCAAATGCAGGGGATCTATAAGGGTTATGAAACCTAGCCGAAGGGCAAGATTGAATTCAATATTGTTAATGAAGCATCACCGTATGGTGTACCCAGTAGGGGACCCATTTAAAGTGACATGATTAATCCCCTACTTAGTGGCGATGAAATCATCCAAGACTAGTGTAGTCGATAATGTATCCCATAGGACCCGTAGAGCCATGAGAATAATGGGAATAACAATTGGGATTTAGGATTAATAGGTCAGAGATGAGGACATTCAAATGGTCAGTAATGAGGAAATAATAAGGTAAATTACCCTATGTGTAGAGAGAGACACTACTAAGCATTAAATGTGTCCACATTAAGTAGTGAGACCGACAAATTTTGGGAATAGTAAACCATACCAATTAGGCATAACAACTGGAGGAGTGAGACTTCTAAGGGAATAATTAGGTCAAGAGAATTAGGCCCAGGAAATTTACGACCCAAGAGTGGTAGGTTTAAATAGTACCAGTGGAGTCCTTGGTAATAGTAGTATACCGTATTTAGAGGTCGGCGGCATCTAAGAAAAAAAAGGAGGTCGGTAAGACCATTATTGAGGCCTAGATATGCTGGGCCAATGTTTCAATAATGGGTGTATAACCACATGAGTGAATAATTTGTCCACAACGAGTGGGTACAACTATAGGATGAAATCCTAGATGTATAACGGGTGCAAGTGATCGTAGGTTGTTTTGATTGTGAGAAGTGCATGTAAGGACCCTACGTGATCAGGAGAGACTGCTGAAGTTTTACTTCATCCTTGTGAATAAAGGATTAATTCTAGTGACATGGTGTGTCACAACAGACATATATAAATTGAAAACCCTAAATTCGCGTGCGAGTCAAGGTTAGTGGAAATGATAATTTTAACAGTCTAGTTATAAAAATATTTCTCGTTGATAGCGAGACTTTTTGGTGTCACCCGTGAGTGAACCAAGTGGGTCCTAAGAGTATATTTTGTTATTATAATTTTTCTATTACTTTGAGTTAACATAATAGAACTCATTATCATAATATGTAGTGATAAATTACCAAATGTTTAAATGATAGTAGATTGAGTGATAAGACTATAGTGATGGATACTCTGGGGAGAGTAAAATTATTTTTGTGTGGCGCCAACTAAAATAGGGTTGGGCCTATGTTTCATGATATCATAGACCTTACTGAAAATTTTGTCTAGTTATATGTGTGGGTAGAAATTTATTTTACTGATGTGACTCATGATATATTATGTTGTTAAATAGCGAGAAATAACTCATTATATATAGCGCCGAGAATTTGGGATAGTGAGAGCAACATGGTTTATGTTATTTTGGGGGATATTTAAGTGTATACTAGTAGACTTTTATGTCAACATACATAAATTATGGGAAGGTACATATTATGGACTGAGGGCCATTACGGATCTCAACGACCGACTATGTTAAGTAGTAGTGTATCGGGGGGGTTCCTTGTTTGGATTTCGCTTTACGAGATATCCCACGCATGAAACTAGCGAACGTCGGGAGTGGGAGAGAAGTTTGGTCGATAGTACATAAGTTAGTACCTTAGTCATTTTAAATATACAAACATAAATTTAGAGTTGATGATTCTATTATGACTTAAGAGTCGCCTAGTCCTAGTAACCTTATCAATAAAATAATGATGCCTCTGATAGAGTGATTAAGTTATGACTAGTGGGGTGATTGAGCGCACCCCTACCTTATCCGTATGCCAAGTGAGAGAAAATTGAATTAAGAAGAGTATATGTTATTTGTGCAACAATGCGAGAAATATAGTGTGTATGGGCGCCCTAGGTAAATGAATCTGATATTGTTCACCATTTTGGAGATATTGTATAAGGAAAATAAATATAGAGGTTTAGATATCGGGAATTGAATGCCCGGTCATTTATGACGATTAGAGATATAGTCGGTAGAATAATAAATGTGTCAGGCTATAAATGACTATAGTAATAGGATTTATATGAAGAGATGTTTGGATAGATTCCTTTTGTAGCGGTCCACCTGTCTGTTGGAATTAGGGTGGACCATTCGAAACTAGCAGAGGTTTCTCCAACCATTAGGTATTTCTAAGTAGTGTTGGGAGATTATTTGTAAGGATTTTATCACGAAGATGGTTACGATACTATATGGGAGATAGTGGATCAGTTGACTGAAGTAGATCACATTATTCCAGTTAGGATTGATCATACTACGAGACAATATGATTTGATCTTAATATAACCGATATAGTGAGGTTACACAGGGTACCGTTTAATGTTGTGTCCAAATAGGACGAGATTTTGTCTCCCGATTTCGGAAGAATTTTCACGAGGCATGGGTACCGAGTTGTGATTGGGTACGATCTTTCATCCGCAGAATAATGGGCAAAAAAAGTGGACAAATTTGAGGTTGGAAGATAAATTATGTTTGTACCCTTTAATCTCAAAGGAGGACGAGAGAGGTACGTTCCACTAGTGAAGTTAGTGTACTATAACTCTTATAAGTTTACTGTTAGGCATGGTGCCAGTTGAAATATGGTATGGTAAGTCTTATTGTTTCTCCTACTTGTGGGATAAAGGTGAGGAACCAGGAGCTATTACAAATAGTAGAGATGATTTGAAACTTATAGTATACATTGTGTGTAAAATATATACTGGACAATTAACTTACTTGTGTATGATTATCGCAAGATGAGTTGGTATTTATCTAAAGAACAGTTAATACATTTAAGTGCATATAGTAGAAAGTTAGATAATGAATATCTAGAATAAAGTATAAGTAGTGAAACGTAAACCGTAAGTCTTGGACAAGAACCTACGTGACAGGGTAACCTGGGGTTAAAATGATCATAAATGAGGTGTTCATTATTGGGGGTATTCGATAGCGTACTGTATGGGCGGTACAGAGTAGTCTACTTGGGAGCGCAAGTATGTGATCCGCAATAGTTATCCATAATTGTTCTTGCCTCCTATACTTTTATTTTCCGAATTTCGGGATGAAATTCCGTTGTAAGGGGGAAGTATGTAATACCCCGTATTTTTAATGATTTTTAAATGGGATTAATTAGAATTAATTGTGATATAATTGAAAATTAATCCGGATTTAAATATTACTCGAGAATAAAGTAATATGTGATTTAGGTTGAATATTACTAAGTGATTAAAGTAATATGTATGATTATGACTTTACAATTGATTATGACTTTATAAAATTATCGCGAATTATGTGTACGACAATTATGGTAATTAAGTCGGAACGCGCATTTGAGTCATGTCGGGATTATAATTTAATGAAAGTGAATTATTATTATGTCATCCGAAAGGTCGTTTTGACTGCGCTCAAGTATCCGAAAGGGTTAAAATAGTCAAAAAATTCTACTTGGGTGTTTGATTTAAATCTCGGGGCACTTTGGAAACGAAAGGACATCCCGGAGGGGTATTTAGGTCATTTTACAAGGGAGGTGAATAGTAACTATGGAAATTTGAGTTTGTTTTATAAGTAAAGGTATTAGAGAGCTTAGGTTCATTCACTAAAAATAAGAGGAAAAGGTTTAGGGGAGATTGAGAGACTTTCTATGGGAGAATAAGAGACTTTTCAAGGAAACCAAAGGACAATCACCTTGTACCACCACCACCACCACTGTCGAAAGTTGGCCGGAAAAAGAGAGGACCACCAGTAGAGTATCATCCCCAATGGATCAGACCTACAATATAAAGGCAAGTGATTAATTATTGCAAATTTAGCATGTATATTGTCCATGTTAGGTTGTTGAGAAAATTATAAAAAGATGCATAATCAAAGATGAATTATTGTGATGTTAATTGAATCTTTGAAAGGAGAATGATGTAGGATTAATTTCCTTTTGAGTATAGAATTTAACCCACAAAATTTGGGAATTATTGGGGAAGAAAATCTTAGTTTATATGATGTTCTTGGAGAAATAATAAAAGATGAGTTTTCTGGAAATTATGAGAAATAATATGTTTGAATCCAAACTTCCTGATGATTTTAGGTTGTTTGATTATTAGAGATCAATTATATATCTTGGTATATCATATAGGATGAATTGTGGGGAGTTTGTGATTATTTGATAAGGATTTTGATGATTAAAAAGTATGAAACCCGTAGGATATTTATGCAGAAAATCTGGGCAAATAACTGGTCCATCGATCGATCGACTCAAGACTGTCGATCGATCGACCAGAATCATCCATCGATCGACTCCCCCTGGAAATGTGAAATATTTTTCTTTTTAATTGTTGATTAAATCCCAAACTTTGAGGAATATTTGATGATGATTGAATGAACTTAATGGGACTTAGGGAAGGGCAATAAGATATACTTAAGACCCGAAAAATATTATTTTGGGATTGTGAATGAGGGAAAATAATGAGTGAGTAATTAAACAAGTTATTTCGGAGAATTATATTATTTGGGGTTTAAATCGGATACATGATAATTTAAGGTTGGGACCAGTAGTAAGAGAGTCATAAATTACCGGTATAACCTTAGGTATAATTGGGATTAATCGTAAGAGGTGGAATAAAGGGTGAAGAGTGAATTAAGGGTTATCGATAATTAAACCTAATTAAAGTGAATTTAATTCGTAGAAATTCGGGAGTCGTGATGACATGGATTTGTAGGACGTTATGTTCACCTACTGAATTTATTTTAGGATTAAATAATCACCATTGTGCGGTTAAATAAGTTTTGGAAATGTATACTTTGAGGATTAAAGTCATAATCTAAAAATACGATGGATAATCGGGATATAATTATACTACGTATGGAATTTATTATATGGGTTGTGCGTATGCCCTATGGTTATATATAGGTATGATGAATACCTATTGTTATTATATGTATATGTGAGGTGATTGGCTGTTATAATCATATGGTTGTGTGAATACCTTATTGATGTTATATTTATATAGGTGTGATGTATACCTATATTATTATTTGTATGTATGACATACCTACGCTTGTTGCTATCGGGGTAGAGGTTTCACGTTGTGGAAGATCTTATCCTTATGTGCCCGATTGGGAGGGATTTTAAATTCTTACCCTGAGCATAGGACCTTGGACATGTGCTATTGGGGTAATGATAGTTTCGACGGTTGAATGGGAGCGTAGGTATGTGCGTGACCCATTTGGTTGGGGAGTATGCTCGCCTCCAATATATTTGTGTTATGACATGATTCGTGAGAGAAGCCGAATCAAAAGTCCTCTATACAGTGACATTATGTATCAGAACATGATAACAGAGTATGCATGTACCGCAGTTGGGACTTGGGAGGTGCCGTATTAGTATATATATAATTAGTGTGATATTATATATATAAACTGTGATGTAATATACTGTGTGACATTGTAGATAGAGAGATGTAATCTTCTGTGTGAAATTATAAATTAAAAATATAAACTGTGATTTAATCTACTGTGTAATGTTGTAGATATAAGTAAATAATGAAATCTGAATTGAATTAAGTAAGTGGACACTTAGTTCCAAGGTTGTAACAAGACTAATTCATATTAAAGAGAAATGAATATGAATAATTATATTACGTATGGTATGGGACATACGGGTTATGATATGGGTTATACTTATGTTATGGAAACTAGTTAGGAGGGAACCTTAACAGGGAAGATAATAAGACACGATAGGTGTGCACTCTAGATGAGAGGTGAGAATTCTCAAGAGAGAGCCCGAGAAACTTACATGTACATAATAAATGCTTATTTGTAATTGTTAAGAACTTGCTATTTTAATTTTTTTTTACAATTGGGCTCTGACCCATTTCCTTGCATATTCTCTTCTCTATGATATCTTTTACATTAGGTATCCAGTAGAAGGGATGCCCAACCTAGATTATGGATGTTTCGATGGATTATAGCTACTAGAAGAGATGCGAATTTTGTTTAGACGCTTCCTTTCTGTTGATTCACTCATCTGTAGTGTCTACTTCATTTAGGGCATGTCGCCCAGGATTGTAATTATTTATGTAAGCAGTGTGGATACCAGTTTTATTTAGTGTAAAGGTTATAATTTCACTGGAGAGTTATTCCAGTCACATTTACTCTTGTTGTAGTTAATTCAATTGCGATGTGTTGTTGCATATTATTATTCCGTTTCGTGGAATGGTTTTAATTAATTTAAAATGGAAATTTTTTTGACACTTAGCTTAATTAACTATTTGATGATTAATAAAGAAATTGTTTTCGACATTGATGCTGAGAATGAACCAATTGGATATTCTGATTTAATTAAATGAAGGACTGATCACCCGATATTTAATTAGGTGGATTATTACATAGGGAAGTTCCTTAGAGGTTATGCACATTAAACTTTTCAACAAGCTCAACCTCAAAATGGAAGATTTAGAGGGTACGACCATCTATTTGGTCGGCTTCGCTAGAAAGATGATTATGCCTCTAGGGAAGGTGGATTGAATTTTTTATTGTTGGCATTGAAAATTATCCTAGGACCAGTATGGCTTCATGATATGAAGGTTTTCCCCTTAACTTATCACCAAAAACTCAAATGCATCACCGATTGGGGGTAATGGAAATAAGGGGAAATCGGGTCGTTGATCGACAATACTTTATTGCTGCCGTCAGGCCTAAGAAGGAAACGAAAAAATAAAAAGTGGTCGCGAAAGTGGCAACCAAAGATTGGGCCACTCGGTCCAAGTAAAAATTTAAGTACCTTAGATTAAGATGGAAGAAACAATGTTATCTCCCCCATATGAATTAATTAAGCCATCACAAGAAGTCCTATTCAACGACTCACACCTGAAAAATAAATCTTTGATCAGTCGCCCACTTATTGATCATGAAAATGAATAATTGGTCTTTCTTTTAAAAAAACCAATATGTATCTGCTTGGAAGCCTTATAACATATATGTGATTGACCCTGAAGTCATATGCCTCCGATTTCGTGTGGACTCGACATTTTCATCGATCACATAAAAGGCACACTGAATGACGTTCGAGAAGATAAAAGTCGTGGTAGAGGAAGTGTGAAAACTTCTGAAGGCAAGGTCCATTAAATAATTTTAATTCCCTAAGTGTCTCTCTAACCCAATTATCGTTAAGAAAATTAATGGGAAACGAAGAGTCTGCATAGACTTTATCGATCTCAACAAAGCATGTCATAAGGATAAATTTCTTCTTCCAATGATTGACCAATTGGTCGATGCTATAACCAACCACTAATGGATGATCTTCCTGGATGCTTACTCAGGGTATCATCAGATCCCTATGTTTGGAACTACCCAGGAGAAAACTTTATTTATTACCACCTTTGTCTTGTACTACGACATAGTTATGCCATTTTGTCTCAAGAAGGCACAAGTAACGTACCAGCAGTTCGTTACCAAAAATGTTTAAACATCATCTAGGTGACACCATAAAAGTCTACATAGACGATATGCTGGTTAAAAAAGCACAAGAGAGATCATCTACATCACCTGATGAAGACATTTGAGGTCTTCTACTACTACAGGATGAAGTTCAATACAACCAAATTCTATTTCGACATATAGTTCAAAAAATCCTAGGCTACCTAGTCAGTCAAAAGGGAATCGAGGCAAACTTTGACCAGATTAAAGCGATCAATAATGTTCGACACCCAAAGAGAGTTATGGATAATAAAAAATTGATCAGAATGTTAGCAGTGCTCAATCGTTTCATATCTAAATCTTTAAGATCTTAAAGAAAGAGAAGTTCCAGGCTTGGAATGAATAATTCTCAAACTCACTTGAAGAAATCGAACATTATTTAAGCCGACCACTTTTACTCGTGGTCCCAAATCTGAATGATTTAATTTATCTGTATTTAACAGTGTCTGACCATGCACTTATCTCGGCCTTAATGTGGAAGAAAGAGGGGCACTAAGACCCAATCTATTATGTTAGTAAGAAGTTACCTTCCTCTGGAGAAATAATCTTACTCTCTCGTAATCGCCTCAAAGAACTTGAAAGACTATTTTGAAGCCCACTTAGTCATAGTTATCACATATTTTTCACTTAAGGCTGTCTTAAAATAGAGTGAACTATCTGGGTGAATATCCAATTAGTCGGTGGAATTGGGAAGGCTCAATATCCATTATCAAGTAAGAACTTCAATCAAAGGGTAGGTGTTAGAAGATTTCATCATTGAGTTCACTAGAGGGCAGGAGCCCGACGGAGAGGAGTTCATCGACCATGTCAACATCGATGAGTTTAACCAACTTAATAAGTGGACATTCTATTTCGATAGGTCTTTCAACTCTTAGGGGGAAGTAGTGGTAATATCCTTTATAGATCTAAGTCAAACCATAATCAAGAAAGGAATCAGACTTGGATTTAAAGCATATAATAATGAGGCTAAATACGAAGGCCTCATCGTCAGTTTGAAGAAGGCCACTTCTGTGACTCAATGCTGGTATCTAATAAAATATCAAGAAATTATAATATCAGGGAGGAATGAATGTCAGTGTACTTACAAGTAGCCTAGGATCTGGTTGCCAAGTTTAAAAAGGTTCAAATCTAATAATTTTCCCCAAGAAATAATAATCGTCCAGATTCCTTTGCCCCTTTAGGTTCAGTCATTGAATCTGATCTCAAGAGAATAATTAAAGTGGAATACCTTTCCTAACTAAACATTATGAAACTAGAAGTCACTGAACAAGTACTCGACAATAAAAAAGCTCTTAGCTAGATGAACCCAATCATGGAGTACCTACAAGAAGATATTTTTTCTGTCGACAAGAAGCAAGTCCATAAGATCAAGGTGAAAACTAATCGGTTTACCTATCATCTGAGGGCAAACTATACAAGCAATCTTTAATAGGACCATACCCTCAGTATGTGCACCGAAGCAAAGTTGACCAAGACTTATATGAGCTGCATGAAGGAATATATGGGAGTCATATCAGGGGAAGACCTCTAGTATATAGGTCTATAAAAGAGCGTTACTAGTGACCTTACATATAAAAAGACTTATATGAGAAAATGCCAAAAGTATCAAGTTTTCACTCCCATGCTTCATCAGCTAACCAACAACCTCAAATAATTGATTAGTTTATGTCCTCTCGCGTAATAAGGACTAGATATCGTGGGTCCTCTACCTATATCGCTGTGAAATTAAAAGTATCTCATGGTTAGCACATATTAGTTCACTAAATGGATATGTATTGAGAATTTGTAAATATAATGGACACCGATATGATCAGATTTATTTGATGGAATATCATGACTTGTTTTGGCATCCCTAGAACAATCACTATACTACTATAAAATGCTATACAAACATTTATGTTTCCTCAACATAAAGGCTATCCACGTATGCAACCTTATCAAAGCTAATCTCTCCTATTACATGTCAGATTGCAGGATCAATAAGACGAAATCAGTAGTGGCGACTATTGGTATTCATATTCTAATATCTATCTTACACATCAGATAGCAGTAATCGTAAGCTCATATCAGAAGTGGTGACTATTGATATTGATAATCAAAGCATAGTTTTGCCTAGTAAAGAACGTATATTTACAGCAATATACAACTACAGTTGTCGATTAACATTCTATATAAAAACTCCATATAGTCGACATCTGTGTGTAGAAATCAAGAGGTTCTAGCTATAGAATTTATAATGGCATATGTAAAGTTATATGTAAAATATATTAATACCGCTGGAAATCAAAGGGATAGCGAAGCATTTGTGAATCAGCGGTTGAAAATATTCTTACATTTTGTTAAGGAATCCTCCGCTGGTGCATCTGATCAAGTTACTTAACCACTTCTTATATCTAATTCAATGTAATAATTTTGAGTGTTTTTAATTTGTTGTGTATTTGAGAAGGAAGAAGATTATGGCATATTTAAATAATGCCCAATAGATTTTTGACAAAATGAGTGAAAGATAACGAACGGGAAATATGTTTTGTAGACTCACATTTTCCCCTCGATTCATTGCTGAAGATGGATTATGATCAGATTTATTGATTAAATTTGATTCAAAATGTGAAAAAAAATTATGAAATCAGCCCACTTAAGAAATTAGAGGAGGTGTAAACTGGATTGATACTATTTTTTAATTAAACGAATTGTATCAGTTTGTATAATACATTTAAACATATAGATGTGAAATGTATAGTGAATTGAATTAAGAGTTGTATAAGTTTGAATTCAATCGATATGGGGTTGAATTTTATTTAGTTCATTTATAAATTGGAAGTATATTATAAGTTTGAATTCAGTTAAAAATGGGGTAATTTTGAAGTTAGAAATATGGTTTAACTTATCATTGTAATTGCATCTACTTATGCATGTACTGTTATAGGTGAGTATTTCATTTTAAATGCATTATATTAGTATAAAGTTAAAATTTAGAGATAATTGATATGCACAATCTATGTTCTAATGTATGTAAACAAATTTGCACTGTTATATGTGACTTTGTTGAATTTCTTACATTTTGGTAAGGGACATGGGTTGGCGCATCGGATCAAGTAAGTATACCACTTATTATATCTATTTAAATCTATCAATTTTCAATGGTTTTAATTTTTTGATTATATGATAAGTCAGAATATGTTAGAAGGATAAAGAAATAGTTTCCCCATTATCGAGAGATTTTGGAAAGTAATTAATAGATTTAGATTTATTGCTATTTTAATTTAGTCTAGAAAAAGAAATTACATATGTTTATCTTAGTCAAAAGTGTACATATTATAGTCATGATACTGTGAAGAACTCATACATTTAGGAAATTAAAGGATAGACCTAAAGATGATTATCAATTTTAAATATACGAGGTTGAATAAATTGGCACAATGTTGCCTACTTAGAAATCAAATTTATAAAATTAATTATTCAATTAAACGTTAGTAGATTAAATTGTTTTGAATGAATGCTTGGGTGAAATGTGTCATGTATGTGCAAGGATAAACCTAGATTAGGCATAAAGAGGGGTGGTGGTGGGTGACTTATTTGTGAAATCATAAATTGTCATAGTTTTAGTTGTCAAAAAGTCATTTAAATCAACAGGTATATACAACACAATGTTAGTTTGTACCGAAATTATAGTCAATAAAAAACGATAATGGAAAGAACATAGACTATGTGATTTGTTAATGAATTTCATAAATAATTTAGTCAGTACGTTCAAAATTACTTAGATGTCAATGGTCGACAAATATATTTCAACACTGTTAGATACATGTTTTGTCCATGATAACTGTTATGGATGAGGTTGAAAGTATGTCCAAATATATGTTTTGTCCATGATAACAGTTATGGAGGAGGTTGAAAGTATGTCCATGACATAATTTTTTTATAGATATCCATCTTCAAATGATATTCATGTAAATTGTTTTATACAGTATATATATTTTTAAATGTGAATCAAGTTTAAGTCCAACTAATTTGTTATAAAAATTCATTTCAATTTCTATTTATGGATCATATTTATTATTAATTGTTTAAATGAATGAATGATGATATGAGTCAATGTTTCGTTCAATTTGAATATGGATTGAGGTGTTAGCGATTGTTATTGGGGTGAGTAATAGAATTATGAAGAAAAAGGATGCTACACCTTCACAATCACGAATTAACCCCCGAACCGAGTGAAGATCTGGTCATTAAACGTCTGATTCCTTCAATGAATAGTGTCTTGAGAGTTAAGTTGATATCCATGGATATTAGGAATATGCCAACCTTGCTCTAAGTTAAAATCTAATTTGTTGCTAATCTGAAATTTTTTTGATGCGCCTTGATAAAAGACTAAACATATATCAACCTTAAGTTGTTTAAATTTGGAGAATTTAATAGTTTACAGTACCTGAATGGAAACGTTCTCTGTATGACATGCAATTGTCAAGTATGTTGTGCAACTCCTGATCCCTCTTCAATTAATATTCGTGAAAAAGGCCGTTACACCTACACCATCACGAATTAAGCCAACACCGAGTGAACAGCTGGTAATTAAACGACTGATTCCTTAAATGAATAATTATGTTAAGTTTTAGTTATTTCTTTTATAAAGTTTTAATCAAACGTATATAGTGTCTTGAGAGTTAAGTTGATATCCATGTCTGTTAGGAAACATTTCTCTAAGTCAAATTCTAATTTGTTGCTAATCTGAAAATTATTTGCTGCGACTTGATAAAAGACCAATCATATATCATTACTGACCCTGGGAGTAATGCTTTGCAATGTGTCTCACTTTTATTTATTATCCTATAAATATAGCACTTTAGTTGGAACTACAACCTACTCACTGAATACATTTCTCTCATTTAGCCACTTATATTCTTTTACATAAATACCTCATCAATTCATTCCATGTTTTTAATGACGTTTGGTCGATTCTCCAACTGCACAGATACACTTACTAATTAATTGGCTGAGTTTCACTTCACTTACTTCTGTGTGATCAATTCTTATATAATTTAGTTTTTTTTCGACATCTTGATGACTCAGTAATCATACATTATGCTATCACTCATTTTCTCAATTAACGAATTCAACTCATATCTATTATATGAAACCCTTGATCAATACATGTTATACATACCATACTGTCATCAATTTTTCTCTTGGCACTAATACTAAAATGGATGCAAACGTGTCTGCGTTTTTACGGGTATATACAGAAAGACATCCATATTGGGATAATTAAATAAACCTAAATAATAGTGCCGCTACTCCTAACATGTTTACAACTGCTGTTATCATTCTATCAACCTGCTGTTCACCAGAAATTATTTCTGCTCTTGTAGAAATAAATGTTGCTCATATTTTGTCATCAGTCGATTGTACATATACACTCTGTGATGTTATTCAAGTCTACCTATCTTCATTGTCTTTTTTTTCCCCTTAGTCGTCCTCATTTCACCAATGAGGTGACAAAGCAAGAAATTATATCGAGCCTTAATTTCCTTCTATTTTATATTTCTCTGTACAATTTCTTTATTTAATTTCATATTGCTTTTATTCACATCTTACATATCCGTGTTGTATGTTTCTCATATATAGGTGTGATGTTATCTCCACTAATTCGTTATGTTGATTATAAATTTCATCGCTATTGTGTAAACTTCATCTCAATATATTTTGTAATCTCTTCCTCACTTTTGCAACTCTAATACATTTATATTTAAGGACAAGTATTTGATATATTCTTTTCATTTAATACTTTTATCCACTCTTACATAATCAATTTCATCGTCATTGATTTTCACTTACTTTTACCTAATTCTACTACATTCATATAGACTTCATACAGAAAATCGTTCTTTCAATCTCACAACTGATCCCACTAGAAGCAACAATTCACATCTTCAGATTGAGGGAGATTTTAAATCCATTGAAGATATCTTATCACTTCGTTTAGACTCTCCAAATGAGGTATCCTACTATAAATATATATTTTTTTTATTAAGCTGCTGGAAATATATAATTACTATCTCTCCTTCATTATCTCTCAATATGATAAAATTTTCAGGTTCTATATGTAATTTGCGAGGCAACAATCAATGGTGTTGATGAAAATTTTGGGTGGTATTATCCAACGTGAAACCATTGGAATACTAAACTTAAATATAATTTCACATCCTTCTTCTGTGAATCATGCAACACCGACAATATCATTCCTTCTCCTAGGTAATATATTCTAATAATTATTTTTTATTTCCTATTCAATCTAACAATTTATAAAAAAAAAAAATTCGCCATTTTTAGGTACAAATTGCAAATCACCGTCAAGGATGAAATTCAAGAAGTACAAAGTCCTTTCAAAAGGTATTTTCATTAATATATATCTACTACATTTATTTTGCAAACTCTACTCCTATCTATTTTACATAGTAGGAAACAATTCCCGTCAATCTCAATCAAGTACCATTCATTATCACAGACAACGAAATCAACATTGGTGTAAGTCATCATTCTTCTCCAAAATCTACTACATCAAATATAACACATCCTTCAAATGACTTCGAAAGCGAAAATATCTCTAAAAGGAAACGTTCGGGAAGGTATTTTAAATTTATTATCTACTTAACTTCTCTTAAACTTTATACTTTACTATTACCATTTTATTCTAACACATCTTCACCCGGGTTTGCAGGAACATTGATGAAAGGAAAAAGAGGATGATGTAGATTAAATTCCAATTGGGCAATCTTCATCAGAATTTTAGACCTTTAACTACTACTTTCAATTTCAACTTTTTTGTTTGTCTCTATATCAAACTTTAACAATGTTTGTTAACAATTGTATATGCATTCCATCTAGAACTACTACTCTACATTCTTACTCTATTGCACTTTTTTACTTCTACTCTCATTTTTTCAATCTAGTTCATTTTTTATGCATTCAATACGGACCGCACCGTGCATCGTGCGGATTTCCACCTAGTTATTATTAATAGTAGAACATAATTTGAAAGTGGACCATTCCAAGATTTCTGTAACAATCACAATATCAAGCACTACTACAACTCGATGGCTTACCCCCAAAGTAATGGACAAACTGAGGTGCCCAACAAAAAAATGCTGTCAAAATGAAGAAAAGGTTGGAGAAAGCAAATGGTTCTTGGGTGGAATAGTTTCCCCATGTCTTTTGGGTATATCGAACAATGCCTAGGAGGTCGATTGGGGAAATACCCTTCGCCTTGACCTATAGAATGGAAGCCATAATTCCACTCAAAGCTGGCTTGTTGGCCATGAGGATAACCGTTGTCGATTAACCCATGAACGAAGAAATCATAAGGATTGAGCTCAACTTGGCCGAGGAAAGAAGAGATCAAGCCTTGATCAAATTGGCCTCCTACTAACATCTGTTTGCCAAGCAGTACAATAAAGGCATTAATTCGAGGAAGTTTTAGGCGGTAGATAGCTGAGAAGTGTTATCGGCGGTACGAGGAAGCCATCAGATGGAAAATTAGGTCATAAATGGGAAGGACCATTCAAAGTCATCAAGGACGATCTCCAAGGAGCCTACCAAATGGAAACAATGGGGGTGTAAGGAGATATATAGTTATTAGAATGCGAACAATCGTAGGAGATTTTATTTCTGAAACTTTTTAGCTTTATTCAAGTTTAAAGTTTATGTTATTCCAACTAATTGGATTATTTAAAGTTTAATTAATTCAATTATTTATTTTAGTATTCCAAATGGTAGACCAACTTAGTTAATCATAAATTATCATTATCGCAAAGCTATTATCATTACAAATTTGTTTGATCAAGTTCTGATCACCCATTTGAATGCCTTAGTGATATTATACTTAATCTTATCTTAACGTTACATGTTTTCGTCACTAATAAACATGAAAACATCAAGAATTTCCTAGACAAGGAAAAGACCTACGGGGGATCCCTAGGCACTATGTGTCTCAGCTTTGGTCGACTAAAATCCTGAACGGGTGGATGACCCTATGACCAGGTGCATTTTTGCCATGTATTGTACGAGGCCTAAGGTGGTGTGATGACACTAACCTAAAGAGTAAGTCAAACAATAAAAGTATGCTCAACATAGAAATGGGAAAAATATAATATATGTGATTAACTTACAATTTCATTCGCAAAACATTCATTTTATCATCTGTGAGTTACTAGCCCAGTTATAGAATCTTAACGACCATTGTCAAAATTAGGATTGCTGTCATGGTCCAATAAGTAGTTCTTCACCAGCTAAAAAGGAATAACATCATTATGCATCCAACATTCGTCACTCCCAAGAGGAGGATGCCAAAAAAGTAGGACATTCCACTTATTACCAGTACGAAAACTAGGAATCTTTGGTAACCTTCATAACAGATAAGACTTTGAGCTAACCATTCTCGTAAGACACTTGTTTGGCTTCATCCAAACTCAAAGGGGCATCCATCTAACCTTCATCATAGCCAGCGGCCCAAACTTCATGGGGACCCTTTCGAAAGTGATACTTTAGCTTTAAAACCTGGCGATGTAAGCCTTTCTTGAATGCCTCATTTATCTTAAAATTCACTTTGGCCTTGTTAAGACGCTCCCTTGGAAAATTATACTCATTCTGCCGCATGCTAACAATGTATCTATCCTCCTTGACCTCAACCCAAAGAGAAATAATCATCTGAGATTAGTCGCTGTAAGCACTTGTCATCTTTTGAAGTGTTTTTTAACAATAAAAAATCTTCTTGAGTTTGGTCAGTAGCATCCCGACCAAGAATGAAATCTAGGTTTTCACCCTCCCGAGCAATTGAAATCAAGGCCAAGTTGTTATCAGACTACAACGACTAAAAAGGAAAGGCATTCGAGAACTAGAGACGGAGCAAGATTACATAAAGTGATCAAACATGATGCACTAAAGGAAAAATTATAAGTCTTTTCTCATTAAAATATAAATGTTGGGCAAGATCTTATGATGCAAATAATAAATGAACAAGAAATACAGAGAATAATAAGCCCTAGGCTAATCTAACTATCTTGGTCTTATTTCTATTTTACATTCTCACTTCACCAAAGAATGCCACTTATCACGGTAAAAAACCTTGACAAGTCGAACTCGTCACGATCAAAGATCGTGACATGGTTGGGGGTGATAATGTTTTCATCAAGGACATATCACAGTCAAAGTTCGTGACACTTTTTACTTGTCATGAACATGTCATGATAAAAAATCATGATTAGTTCGTGACATGGAGAACTTGTCACGGACTTTAACCTTGACATGTCCTTGATAATTATTAACTTGTCACGGATATGTCACTGTCCAAGTTCATGACAAGTTTTTCTTGTCACAGACTTGCCACGATGACAAAGTTAGGAAGCATTCTAAAAAAAACTATTAGGTAATATGGCCACTGCCACCGCCCAACAGTATATTATCACCTGTAGCAACAAATATATGACATTTTTTGTCATTAAATAACATAAACCAACATTCAAAAACCTTAATAATCAAGAACTAAACAAATATAAATACGAAACTAGGCCATATAATATTCATTCATTATCAAACACTAAACATCATTCAATATTCATGATAATTAAACACCGAACAAATAATAATCAAATTATTACATATTATTCATTCATTATCAACTTAAAGGAGAAAGCTAGGCCATACTGACACAACCCTCAATAGTCCGTACGTTGCACTGTTCATTCAACCACGTGGCTTCATTCTGTTTTTTCACCAACACTTTCGTGATGTGGAATCGATCCTCGTGTGGTTAAAACGAATTTTTATGCACCATGGAACTTGGGAGTCCCTCAACCCCCTTGCTATTTTATCGCCACCTAGTAAGTCTACTACATACACTGTATCCCAACTAATTGTAAACGTCCTAGCTGGGATGTGGGGGTATGGGTGGGGGTGGCGGATATGCCATATCGAGACTAGGGGGTATCGGTGAGGGTGAGAAAGAAGGAGTAGTGATCCCCTCATCCACCACTTTCTCCTTTGTCCTTCCCTGAGCTGGACTCATCTCATCCTTTAAGAGTACATTTGATAAACGCATATATTTTATGCAATGTTTTCTCCAAATTGTCAAACTTCTCAGCATTGTTAGTCGTCAACTCGTCCACCTTACATTCCATCCCATTGTTGCTCGACACAATCCTGGTGAGCCTCGACTTCCCCATCTAAGAGATCAACCCCCGAGTACAACCCTTGTGATCCTTCCCGAGCACTTGGCTAAGTGCATTCGTACTCAGAGATGCCTTGTCGGTATCACTAAGCTTTTCCTAAAACAACAAAAAAGTGCATAGTTAAATAAATTAATAAAAAGTATGTGATTATAAATTTTTATTTTTATAATGTAATTAAAATTATAACTTACAATAGTGGCGGCCATGGTCGGATTCACCTCCTTATTCTTCCCTTTCATCGTTTGAACTGCCACATAGGCATCGAGCCTATGTGGCTTACCCCTAGGACCAATCCCCGTCTCTTGGAGTAAAATAATGCAAAATTAGTATATAATTATCACTAAATAGAATAAAATAAATAAATTGAAAACTTACCATCCTATGCTCGACCTCGGTATAAGACGTACATTCAGAGTAGTGCATGTCGACATTCTTGGCCCGATTTTCCCTCCTTGATTCACGAGAGGATAATTGCCGATCTGATATCTCATTATCGATAAACTATTCCCATCTTTCCAATGAGATTGGATCCTTCTCGGGTATCGTGTTCCTACGTCATAAGACGGACTCCCGATCCCGACCAAAATAACGTGCATGCATATTTTTCTTCCACATTTTCCATTGATCTCTTAATTGTTCCAATGTGGAGTCGCGTATTATTCCACGTTTTCTTTCTTTGGCACTTTCTTGGAGGTAAACATGTCAAGTTCTTAGGTTTGTAAGTCACCTACAATAGTTTTTAGTTTCGTTGAATCAAGCATACCCAACGAGTTTAAGACAACCTCTTTTGATCAAATATACTAGGCAACGACCTTAAGGTTTTCTTTATGACATGGTTATCGGGTATTTTCTCTACCAAGTTAATCGACGAGTTGACAATATGGGACAATTTAGTGTAAAATGCATCAAACGTCTCGCTCTCTAACATTTTGATTGTCTCAAATTGTGTAATGACGTTTTGAATTTTAGACGCCCTAACCATGCCAGTTCCCTCGTGAGTGAGTGCAAGAATATCCCAAGCCTCTTTTGACATTTCACACACCATAATATGATTATAATCATACTGGGTGACAGACGAAGAAATAACATTTAAACCTTTAGAGTTATAAAGTGCAAATCTATGTTCTGCTTTGGTCAATGACTCAACAGGTTTTAAACTAGTGGCCTTTTCCTCTCTCGTGATCGGTGGTGACCACCATTTTTCTACCGCTAACCAAACACGCTTATCAATAGCCTTAAGTGCACTTTTCATTTGCATTTTCCAATAACCATAATTAGTTACGTAAAAAATAAGAGTTCGAAAAGCATCAAAATTTTCGAAATTCATATCTACAAGCACAAGGGATCAACACAATAAAAAATGTTTCTAGCTCTGATACCAATTTGTAGACCCCTTTTTCAAACTGTGCTTCAGGTAAAAACAATTTTTCTTTCAAAACCCTTTTTCCAAATTTTAATTATGCACCAAGTTTGTGAACCAATTTTACTTAAGCCCAATTTTATCTTATTTAATCCTAAACATACATCTAGGTGATTAAATCAAGTAAAATAAAGTATAGTTCACAACGCCGAATATACAAGGAAACCACTAAGGGAAAAAATCTCGGATGGCCCAATCCAGACAATCACTATGATATGGTTTTACAAAGGAAGATAGACAAACTTACACAACTACTCGATCCCCACAAGCCTTGATGCTCTTCTTTTATTTAATCGCTCTTTCATAGTGCCGACACATAAATCCTTCTAGGATACTCGTCCACAACACACGCGTCCACGAGTGCCTCAGTGTCCACCAGTGAAACTTTGGCAGCTGTCTACAATTCGAAACATGGCCTTCACCATTTTTTCACCATAAAACTCTAACGAAACCTTTTGTTCAATATGGATGAACAACCAATGGTGCAAATAAGGTCTCTATAACATAACAGTGTGAAATATAGGATCTTTAATCACTAAGGATGATTTTATACTTTGAAGTCCTTAGAAAATAGGTGCAGAAATACAGAACTATTATATTCTGTATTTTGGTTCTGCACTCTCCAAAATTTTGAGAGAAAAACGCCTTAAATAAAAAAGATAAGTGGCCAGGTCATTTTAACGAAATGCAAATGTCGTTCTAACAACTGTGAGATATCGTTCAAATGACATCACATGTTGTTTGAAGTCTCGAAAACTAAGGTGATAATTCACATGACTCTAATTACAGTTTATCTCATAATAAATGAAGTTAAATCCTTTTAAAATCATTTTTGACATTTTACAATAATTTATAAATAAAATATCATCCTTAAAATATTTTTCGAGTCCCATAAAAATTATGCATTCATACCTGAGAGTATCTCGGAATGCAATGGGGTATGAAGACGTGAAACGAGCACCTATAAACCATACGAAATGATATATCTTTGAACCTTGGTCGCTGCGTCTTCAACACAAACACGTCATAGACTATGAGGGGATCGACAAGATAAAAATCTATCTATGACTCAAACTAGTTTTATTCCGAAAATAAGTCAATTACATATAAATTAAGTCAATTGGAAATTTTGCCCTTATAAATCTCCCCCTTTGACTATTCCCGAACAAAACCCAAACATTGAAATGCTTAAGTCGGGTTGTCAAGCCTGACACCTAAATCTCATTCCATAAACCCAAAATAAAAAATTACAGGACAAGGACTAATATATACAGGTCCGAAAAGAATGAGTTGTCTGAATGTGTTGTAGTCTTGAAATCTCTAACCGCTGAAGAATACCTACACATATGAAAGAGACAAATACCCAATGAAGTATGGAGGAACAAATGTAAAACAAATCATTCGCTAAATGAGAAAAACATGATACCAAAATATAAACATATGATCAAAACATGATACCAATTTGTAAGGAAAAAAGAACATATTTGCTCAACAAACCAATACTCCCCCTACATCACATACCATCTGTCCCTTTTTTTTTCTCGAATATAAAATAAGTGAAAAAGATACATGAACGTCATCATATCTAGAATGAAAGAATCACATGAAGGATATCTAAATAAACATGAAAAGCCAACTAAAAATAACCACATAATACCAAATCGTAGTTAGCAAACAGTCACATAACACGAATCATCAATCTAAGCAAAGATGTGACTAAATGAATCAATGCAGTATAAGAATCAAAGCATTAATAAGTACTATCGATTGTATGTAAACTGTCCAAATGAACCCAACCGTACCAAACAGAAGGAAATCATCATATATACGAAGCATGTATTGAAACAGAACAAGGGATCAAAAATCCAAACATGGTCATTCGAATGACTATGCCACATCATTTTAATGACATAGGCATTTAGTTTGAACGAGTTTAAAAGAGACCCAAAACAGTAAGGTCTCATTTGAAACACCTATCCAACGACCCTAAAATAACCCTTTTATCGACCATATATGACACAATTACTGCCTTGAAAAACATGTCGTTAGAAACAGACTTCGAATGACTTGGACATGTCATTTGAACAACGTCCATAAGTCATTTAAACGACTTCAAAAAAATTCTCTATTCCAGTTTTAAAAATGGCAAAGTTTTGCCCAATAAATAAATTAGCTCAAAACAGATACTGGAAATACGAAACATTAGCAAAACAGACTCAAAATAGAAAAATAAAACAAGTAAAAACAAATATGAGTTTCATGCTAACATAGTATCAATGTGATCAAACAAGGATATGGAATGAATGGGCGTGAACTACAATAAATGAATCACAACTTGAACACATCGAAACGATCAAGAAGCTCTAATTGATAGCTAAATTCCATCAAACTTAGTTTTAGCCATATGTGATAATTAAAATATGGAGCTTAATGAACTAAACGAACAACATGCACACAAATTCAAAATTTTGACGATTCAACAAACAATAGCGTCATGACACGATTTTTCAACATTAGGATTCGTGGTACAAACCCGTTGTTATTTTCCATCCAAACACCCTCATATATTCATATTTTCTTTTACTAGCTCTTTTGAGGTTTTTATTTTTTTCTCACCTTAGATAAATCCTATTGGCCCCATTTTTGGCATATGATTCTTTTTATTGCCTTAATTTTTTCTTGGGCTCTTTTGAACGGTGGCTTTAATGACGAGATTATTATTCGCTCGCAGCCCTTTCTTGTGAACACTCATCATTTTTTCAATTTAAGTAATATAAATCCTCACGGTAAATGGTTCTTACATTCGCACCTCCTCCTAAGTCTTATTATGCATAGATGACAAAATTGAGAGGAGAACATCTAACTAAACTTAGATACGCATGAGAAGTCAAAGATTCATATAAACTCGTGCATGTGTGCAATGATGACATATATACAAAGTCGAATCCAAATGCAAATCAACTTCGAAACAACCCCATTAATAAATGGTTAAGATCATTATAAGCATATATAATTATGATCAAATGTCCTAGCCACAGGAATAATGAAATGATGGGAGTCCAAGCACACCAATATGCCACATTAAACATGAAAACTCATGACACAAAAATAAATAAAAAATCTTTTTGACTAAAAAAACAATTTTTTTTTTGTATTTTCTAAAAAATATATAAACTAAAAATCTTTTTGTATTTTCAAAAATTTTATCAAAATAAAAACTTTTTGTATTTTTCAAATAAGACTCAAATAAATGAAAAATATAATACAAAGAAATACACATGTCATAACACTAGCAAGATATATATCATGAAGCAAAGACTAGCGTATGACAAAAGTGGCAACTTAATCATCCTTTAGATTTAGCATGTGAAGAATCATGTGCAACCAAATAAGAACCATGAAGTTTAGTTCCTAAAGCCTCTGAGCTCGATTTCCTAACCCAAGTATGTGTGTAACGATGCTTTGGGGCTTGGGGGAATCGAAACGACTTTATTTTTAAACTTCCTAGGAGCATTTTAAGGTCATAACAATAACTCTAAGTCCGATTTCCTAACCCAGGATTGTTGAGATTATGAGTTGGGTATTTTCAGATTTCCATTTTTTGGCAAAAAATGGAAAGTTAAATTCCCATTTCATAACCTTAACAATCCTGAGAAATCTGGAAATGAAAATATAGACCTTAAGCTTATTCAAAAGAATAGGTGTACGAGTAAAGAGGTTTTATGCGTGACGAAGGTGTATTCGTGGCAGAAGGACCAAAGTGTCCTAGGAGTAAGCTATAATTTGTATGAAAAGCTTTACAGAGAGAAAATCACGGTGAAGGAACACTCAACGAAAGGGAAAAGGAGTGTTATAAATGAGAAACATCAATAATAGGAGAAAATACTATTAGAGTATCGTGGATTGGTGGTTTTTGATGAAGGCCACACTCCCCGTAATGAGAGGAGTCGCATTTGGAATACTCTGTCAAAACTCCAATCGAAAAAGCACATCATATTATCTGGGACTCCTTTCTAGAATAATTTCAATGAACTCTACAATATGTAGAAAAAGTAGATTTTCTTGCCAAACAAGACCTATTTTCTAAGTCAAAGAGACAATACTTTAAAAAGGGAAAAGCCCAAGAAAAAGGGGATTTAGTTTGCAGTACAAGTGAAAAAATATCCCTGGCGAGGTATTGGTACCTCTCGCGGATCCGAATGGAAAATTATCGCCATGTTCTCAAATATAAGGTATGTATTTTTCACCATGGTATGTCCTAAGTCTAGATATTCTCAAATTATCATCGTGTCTCAAACCGGAGGTCCTGTGAACACATGGTCAGTTCCTACGAGTTACATTGGTTTCGTGCGAGGTGTTAGTGCCTCTTATGGGGTCGTTTAGGTGGTGTTTCAGGGTTTCACCCCCTAACAGCATGCTCTTGAGCCTAAGTCTAGATATTTTGAAATTAATTTGTGTTCTCAAACCACGGGTCCCGTGATTATCCAACAGACAATACCCAAAAACCAACAACACGCCAACCCAACAACCAATAATTATACCGTACTCCTAATATACTATCCAACAACAAGCCGACCACCAATAATTATTCAACACCCAAACCAAACAAAACCAATGATTATCCCTTACTCATTCTATCATCTAAAAGATTTAAAAGATAATGCATATTAATTATATAACTACTTCAGTTAAAGTAAAGAATACTTGGTTCCTGCGATCTAAAAATGCGATTAAATTGAGTCTTATGAAGGCGTGATTAGACCAAATTGATCCTGGATCCCTAGCTTATTCTTTTATATGTACATTTGTTGATTAGTTTTTTTAAAATAATCTTCACAAAATGAAGCTAATTTAACTTCATTTTTATAAAGAATGCATCAATGAACAGATCAACAAATGTATATGTATAGGAACATGTGGAAATTGAGATGGGTCAATTTGATCCATTGACAAACTCAAATGACTCTATTCTCAAATCGAGCGTCTTATGAAAGTAACTAAACATTCGATTGAATAAAACATATTATAGAAAGGTAACTTACATAAATCATATTAAACATTCGTCAAAGTAGTTAAAAATTCATACATCAAAGTAAAGCGCTAATGTAATGTCAATATCATAATAGGATACAAATAAGATTGACAAGGATAAAATAATATTTTAATACTCAATCTTCATCTAAATCGACTAAAAGATCATTCAATTTAGGATTGTCATCAAGAGATAACTGGAACTCTTTTGGAGCCTTTAATACACCCACTTGAGTAGTCATACCCTTTGGTGCATGCACAACAATAGACCAATTGCCATCGTTTATGCACTTCGAGTAGAATACCTTATTTACGTTCTGAAAGGCACAAATAAAAGGCTCGTCGACTATGGAATCTTTACTCTTAAGCTTTGATAATAAGTTTGGAGTCAAGATTAACTTTGCAAGCATTCGTAGTATCCTCCACCTTGACCCAATCACAATAAAATAATATTTGTAAAATCTAAGTAATCAAGTTCTAGGATTTGTTAGATTATCCCATAATAGGTTAACACCATATTCTTTGGATTTTTATCGCCTTTGCTAGCGATACAGGTGGTCAAGGTAGAAATTGATATTCCACTATTTATCATCAAAAGCTTTTCCTCATATGGATTTGAAATTAAATTAAAACCATCGGTGCAGAAATTCATAAACTTTTTCGCACGAAAAATAGGGCCTTTTGCTAGGCTTGCAAGCCTGGAAGAGACATCACCTCTTTTTAGAAGATTTATTTATTAATGAATTTGTATTAGGTCATGTTTGTATCACACACAAATAAAGAACAGCACACATAAGATGTGAAAATAATCTCTTTTGATACCCATGTCCTAAAATCAGTTGTTGTGCAATTTCTCCTTTGATTTTGAGCAATTTCGTTCTCGTACTTCCTACCGGTAAATTATAGAGTTTAGATAATAAAATATAAAATAAATATAATCAAAGAAGAAGAATTCAGTAGATACTCACTCTTTCCAGTTTTTGACTTCATCTTGTAATTCGAAGACATAACGAGTTGCTTGCTCATGCTGTATATTTGTGAGTTTCACCTCTTTAGGGTTCCCAAATGGTAATTCGTCCTGAAACTTGCCAGGTTACTTAATCACTGCTCTTCCATGAGGATTGAACCTTCTCGCCTTTTGTTCTAGCATATGTTCCCTAGTATATAATTATGATTCCACTGTTACATATTCTTCAGCAATTAACCCTCCAATATACCGTGTATTATTTACGTAATCTTTGAAGGTTTTCATCAAGTGCTCAAAAGGATACATCTAACGACATGACCACATAATAAATCTTCATCGCATAAATGCACAAGCAGGTGGATGCTGATATAGAAGAATGATGGAGGAAAATATTTATCTAATAAACAAACTGCCTCGACTAAAGTTGATTTTTCAGCTTTAATGTGCCTTATGTTTACCACTTTTGCACAGAGTAGGGTAAAACATAAACTGATTTGCTTAATTTCCCGACGGAGATCTTTGTGTTCGGATAAGTAATGCCGAAATAACAGTGGGATTAATTGGATGATTACATGCCATTCGTTAGACTTGCACTGTTTTAAGTCATTTTCTTGGTAGCTTACTACTCTACATAAATTACATGAATAACCCATTGGAGTTTTCAAGTTGAACAACATGTCTAAGAGGATCTTCTTCTCACTAGTAGTTAAAGTGAAAGCAACCGCATGGGTAGAAATTCTTCTTGTTATAGGATCATTTTTTAACCAGAGTTTCTTCTTTATTTTCATATCCAGTAGATCTTGGCAGACCCGCTCTCCGTCTTTGGAATGAGATCCACCTAGACATATTCCTATTAGATGTTATGAAAAATTCTTCTCCGTATGCATCACATCAATTACATGCCTTACACGATGATCTTTCCAATATGACAAATAAAAAAATATTTATCAACTGGACTATGGATTTGCTTTACTAGGGTCATTAGGATCCCCCATATCTTTACATTTCAAGTATATAAACTTGAGGTGTTTGCTTACGTACATATTCCTCGCAGTCATAGTCGTCGCCTTCTCCTCGATCTACTGACCAGAAAGCTGAGCAGGTGGCATCTGACGCTCATGACCAACAGGATAAAAGTTAGACCTGTAATTCCTGAAAGGGTGACTGGTCAACAGAAATCCATGATGACCCATGTAACTCATCTTACTACTATGTTGTATCCAACTGGCTTCAGTTTCCTCCCCGTACATGGGACATCCATAATAACCATGAACATTACAACCGGACAAGGTCCCATAAGTAGGAAGGTCTTGGATCTCCCACATCACCATTGCTTTAAGCATGAACTCTTCAACCTTATGAGAGTCGAACACCGTTATGCCTCTATCATAAAACTCTTTAAGTTCTTTGATTAATGGGTATAAGAATATATCAATATCATCGCTTAGAGCCTTCAGCCCAACTATCTACACAGATAATAATGTGAACCCCTTTCTCATGCACAGTGTCGGAGGGAGACTTAAAGGCGCCATGAGAACTGGACAATAACTCTGACTAGTACTTAAATTGTTGAAAGGGTTAAACCCATCGGTTGAGATTTCAAGACAAACGTTGCGTGGTTACTTTGCAAATTCATGGTGTTGTGCATTTAAAATTTGCTAGATGAATGAATCTATCAGATAACACATAAGATTCCCACCCACCTCGCATCGAGCTTTCCATGTCATGTCCTCTACTATTTATGGTACAGTAAAAAATCATTTTAATCATGGACCAAGTGAAAAATACTTCAAAATATTTTATGGGGCTTACGAGCACTTTCGATATTTTGCAGCTTTGTCCTTTCCATTATTAGAAACGACATATCTAGACTCACCTTATACTGGACATTCATCCGTCTCTTTGTGCTCGTTGCGGTACAATATGCGATCATACTTTCATGCATGGATAGATTTGTATTTCAATTCTAAACCCTTCAAGCTCTTATTTATGGTAGGATAATTGTCTGGTAACGTCTTCTCTTTTGGGAGAATTTCTTTAACCCACTTAAGAATTCTTGTTACGCTCTTCCCAGACAAACCAAATTGACTCTTCAAATTATGCAAATCATTCATTACATATAATACTGAGTGATAGTCATCGTAATCTTTATACAACGGTCTAGCAGGATCGACTCTTATCCATATATATTCTTTATCTCTTGGTAGTTCAGTATCAAATTGTTCATTATGCGCGTTATTTGTATCCAGAGGTTAGTGATTTTGGTCATGGTGGACTCCGTAAGCATCTTCAATTAGGTCGTTCAATGGACGATGTGTTGGCGAATCATTTACCACCTCCACCCATTGGTGTTCTGTTATGTGGTCCGTTATCGGTAATTCTTCGAGAACATAAGGTACATGATTTTCACCATGGTATATCCATTTGTTATAATCTTAACAAATTACCCACTTTATTAAATTTAACTTAACATCTTCTAAAGATTAATATTTTTTGTTCATATAATGGGTGCACGGACACGAAATCTTCTCACTTTTAAGGTTCCTAAAAGCGTATCTACTAAATTCTTAAATACCTTTAACCTAACTATTAGTTATTCAGTCAATCTCCCCCATCCACTCTTTGTATTATGAAAAATCCATTTGATAATCTTCAAATTTCTATCTTGTGTTAACTTGATAGAAAAATATAGTGTCATCAATGCACCAATCAATCAAAGTAAAGCACTAATATAGTCTCAACAATGCACCAATCAATCAAACTATGCAATAACTTAAATACAAGAACACACCAATCAACGATACTACACAACCACTTAAATTCAAATTAAATAAATTTGTCTAGTGATTACAACATTAAAAAATATTATTACATCTTCATCAAACGATAAAGTGGCCAAATGATAAAAGAGTTTAAATAATTTTTTAACCCATTCTTTTCTCTATTATCGACGTGCACATGCATATCTTCTAAACTTCCATATATTTTATCAACCATGATCTGGCATTCACCTTCCTGCAAAGGCTGACTACGTACTAAAGTATCTACTTTAGTCGAGACGAGCGTGGACACCCCAATGACATTTTTACCTCTAAGTTTCTTCATATAATATTTCTCACCATAGTTACCGTGGGTTGTTGATGATGATCCAAGACCAATGACATGCTGAGGCACTGAGAAGGGGAATGTTGAAGTAGGAACAAACATCTATAAGGGGAATGGAGAAGGAGGAAAATTTTGAGGAGGTAAAGGAAAACTGGGATACATTGGGGGTTGTAGGGGCGTACGACCGATGAAAAGGGACACAGTTTATGCATGATTCTCATTCACGCCTCCCAATTGATTTCGATGCCCTATTACATCCCATTCAGTCCTAGAACGATGTTCATTATTGGAAGACAAACGTTTATTAATAAAAAAAGCTCGTCCACGATAGGTGCGGTGCGTTTGAATTTTTTTTGACATATGCAACCTCAAACCTCTCGTCCCCCCTCTTCTGTCTTTCCCCAAGGTCTGTACGAGGGCATTATTATCAAGTTCATTAAACGGACTTGAATCTGACTGACTACTCATAGATTCTATTGATTCTAGAGTCTCATCCAAGTGAGGAGGGAATTTATTACCTTTGTCCCTTCTTGCATGCACGTACAAGTTGGCCCAATTCAGTATATTTCCTTCATTTGGGTTGCCTATTATCTTGCTCGATAACTTGTTCTTCAAAACTTCATAAGATTTTGAGCCAAGCCGGTGGACATCAGTTTTTTGTCCCTATTCTGCTTGTTTTTCTCCCTTTGCAGCATTTTCGAGTCATTCGCCTCATTTTCCAGAAAATCATTCCATTGATCGATTGACATCTCAACATCCAAAGGGACTTTATCTTTGAGCAAAAAAATGTCAGAGCTCGATGCCCCCCTAGGGAAATGCTTATGCCTAAGGTTTCTTCGATATGTTCGGAGTTGTTCAACAACCCTTAAAAGAACCTTATTTTTGAGTTTGCGAAAAAAACCCCGCTTGTTGAGTTACTTGTAGATGTCATCTTTAACATCTTGATCTATGAGGTTCCAATCGTTAGCTCCTCCCACTCCCACATTTAGTTTTCCCAAGGACAAACACTGGGCTTTAAACTTTTAAACATGGTTCTTATCCCCTTTGGGGTTATTTACAAATAGAGATAACCTAATGGGCTTCTTCTCAACTGATCCGACAGTTTCAAGAGCATCGAGCGTGTCTATTGGATTAATGATAGTACCTTGCCTACTGTAACTCAGAGTAATGTTGTGAACCATTGGTGGAGTTGAGTATTTCTTACCAATTGGTGGTGATAATTATCCTTGGGGTGGTGTCCTCTCATCGATTGGAGCGTTGTGTCCATTACCACCAGACATTATCTACAAAAATAATAAAAGTTCAATGTGTATTTATAATAAGTGCATAATTTTAAAGTTAAATGTGAAATTATAACTAACAAAATAAATTTTTTGACCATATATTATAATCTACCTTTTCATGGTAAGACTTTAATAAAATTTCAACGTGTTTGATGTCCATCGAGTTGGCTATTATTTTAAAAACCTATAGGTTTTTACACGTGGCCAGTTAGGAGGAAGCGTATCTATAATTGATGCATAGATGCCAACGACATGAACTCGAAATATCATCCTCTTCAGCCTATTGGCAAGATTGAGTTTGACGTGTATATATCGCGAGACATCACAGTCTTTCTTCAAAGCTCTTTGTAATTGAATCTATAATGGGCGAATATTATTTTTTGCTTTCTCCAACAGCGTAACCAAGATCAGTGCTCTATCATAATTATGTACGCAAAATATATATTGTACTGGTTCATCCCAGCATTCTGTAGGGAAAACAGAATACGAATGACACAAGCATTCTTGATGGAGATGAACTCCACAGTTTACAAGATAGTTAAATTGTTCGATCTTCCTATTCCCATACCAATAAATCGGAGCACCCTCTAAATGAGGCTCATTAATGAAACATGTATGAGTGTAGTCCAATTGCGACCTTTCATACTCTTGTTGCCATTGATTATCACGGCGACTCATTTTTCTGAGAAAAATGAATGAGGACGTGAATATGATTTCTATAAATAATGGCTCTAATGAATCATTAACTAGTTAAGTTAGTTTGATTTAGGTTTTAAGTAATCACTACCTTTCTCTTCACCTAATGCAATTTTAATGTATTACTTATTATGTATGAGGGAGTGAATCCCATGCACGTTGGATCTCACCGTTAATTTATTAGGTTTTGAATACCTGCTTTTATATTTTTTTAAAAGAATTATCTCTTACATACACACATAGAGTACACACACAAAAATACATACACACACACACAATATATACAATGTGGCATGAGTGGGGGCTAATTTAATGGTGATTTATGGGGATTCGGGAGCGGGATCCCTCAAGCCGAATTTTTAAGGTAATTTTTTAGTATTTATCAAAGAATTACTTGAATGCTTATTTGCTCCAATGATAAAAAATGATTGAATAAAGATTATTTGTCATTTAAGCCAACAATCCCTAAAATAAATCCTAACATAAACCCTAAAATTGAACCCTTACAAACATTGGTCCTAAAATTAATGGCGAATTTAGCATAAATATTAAAGGAGACGGATATAGACAAAAAGTACAATTTTATATTTCAGCCTCAATCTTAAACCAACAATTTCATAAAATTAAAATTGACCCTAGTTTGAAAATAATTTTTTTAGACCTAAAAACTTATATAAGCATATATATGCATTTTTTTTTAAAGAAAAAACTGTATACAATATACATACATACATACATACATATATACATACATACACAATATACACATATACACACATAATACACTAATAGAGTATACAATATTCATTCATACATACACACACACATACACACACACGTATACACACATATATAGAAATACACACAGAAATACAAATGCACATATACCTGAATACAAAATATTAGGGCTTAAGTGTTACCTTTGAGTGAAAAATTTAAGATTGAAAATGAAAACTTGAGATTGGAAATCGACGGAGAGAGGGAAATGTTAAGGGTTTGGAAATTTTCGAGTGAAAAATGAAAACTCATATGGGGTTCTAGTATAAAGACGCTGATCATGTCCCTCAGCCATGACCACATGCTGTGACCCCTTTAAAATTTAACACGTCAGCCTGAAAACAAGACGATGGTCATGGCCTAAAGCCGTGACTCCTAAATTGGGATAGTCATGACCCCAAGCTGTGATTAGCTCAGTGTGTATTTAGGTTACTAGTCACGGACTTGGACCGTGACCTGATTCGCAACCACACTTGGAGGGAACTTTGGCGCGAATTTGGTGCCTTAATGGTCACGCACACGTCACGGCCATGGTACATGAACCATACTGGTCACAGACTTGGGCCGTGACCACCTTCAAGAGGATCCATGACCTCACTGGGTCATAAACTTGGTCACGCCAACTTTGAATATGGCAAGGACTTTGGGCCGTGACCAGTTTGGTCACAACTCTGGGCTGCGACCCCCAGACCGTGACCATTCGCAAGATTTGGTGTAGTGAATAAACCTCAATATAGACAATATGAGACACTAGCATCAGTAGATCAACATCCATATCATATTAGAAAATGTAACTCATCCACAACAACGATACACGATAAGATTAAGCGAAAAATGATTAACATTAATCTAAAAATAATATCCAAAATGAGCCAAACAATATTCAAATCTAAATGCAGGAAAAGGAAATAATAATCCAATATCCAGTACAAATGAGAGTATCAAATAAATAAAGTATAAATCGCTCTCTCAGAAGTACGAAAAATAAAATAACTTCCTAAAACAAAAATCACAGGGCTGGATCATAGGGAGCATCATCTAGAGTATCGTCACCAAGAGAAGATCCGATACCCGAAGAACCTACACCATGCCGCATCTCAGCATTACTCTCTATGAGTCTGTGCCTCTACGACTAGCTGCCTGTCTCTCTGTATAGAGGGAAAGAACTCCTGCATTATAGCTGGGTCCTAATGGCACTCCTCTTGAATTTGCTCAACCTATAAACGCATCAACCTAAGCTCCTCCGACCTAGAAGGGGGATGTCGACGAGAGGTAGAAGGTCTAGACTAAGATGGAGTGGATGAGGAGAAATATTGGGATGACTCTGAGTGAGATGGAGTGGGATGAGGGTTATGTTTAGGAAGATGACCACGAGAACAACCTATGGATGAACTATCAATAGTCTGATAGTGGGTCATAAGAATATCCGAAGGTTGAAAGGGGCAACCAACATCTAGACAGTGGCTGGTGACTAGAACTGCAAAAGGTAATACCTGTTGAACAGGTGTAGAGGGTGACATACGAATGACTCTAAGAACTTCATAAATGTGATAAGGAAGATCAATAAAATTCCCAATGCTAATAGCATACATCAAACACACATGATTCGATTTGAACGTGCATCTCAGCACGACGGAGATCCTCAAAGTGCTACACCAAGAGAGAGTCTCTATGTGCCTGAACCTGATCTCTACGAGTCTGTGCATCTACGATTAGCTTCCTGTCTCTCTGTATAGAGGCAAAGAACTCCTGCATTATAGCTCGGTCCTAACGACGCTCCTCGTCAATTTGCTCAACTTATAAAAGCATAAACCTAAGCTCTTCCGACTTATAAGGGGGATAACGATGAGAGGTAAAAGGTCTAGACTGAGATGGAGTCGATGAGGAGAAATATTGGGATGACTCTAAGTGAGATGGAGTGGGATGTGGGGTATCTTTAGGAAGATGACCACGAGAACGACCTATGGATGAACTATCAATAGTCTAATAGTGGGTCACAAGAATATCCGAAGGTTGAAGAGGGCAACCAACATCTAAACAGTGGCGGGTGACTAGAACCGCAAAAGGTAATACCTGTTGAACAGGTGTAGAGGGTGACATACGAATAACTCTAAAAACTTCATAAATGTGATCGGGAAGATCAATAAAATTCCCAATGCTGATAGCATACATCAAACACACATGATCCGGTTTGCACGTGAAAGGAGGCATGCACAAATAATCCAATTAGGGATCATGAAATGAGAATTAAGATTTCTATGATATAAAATGGCAGAATCAGGCTATATCACCTGAAAGACAATCTCTAAAATAAGGTCATAGGCAGACGTTACGTCTTTGGGCCTAGGGAAGGAAGGGTTGGCGACTTGGGGTAAACCGACTAGACAGAAAATAGAGTTAGCTGTGATGATAACTTCCTTACCACATACCTTGGAGACTAGACCTTTCTCTGACACAAGCATATAAAAGAAAAACTCTTGGATAAGGTAGGGATAAATAGGATCACAAAGGTTGAAAATGGGATCCCAACCATGAGTGACAAGCCATGTGAAAACAATGATTCTGAAAAGCAACTTAGGTTGATAATCTTTTCTCTAATGATTGACGTAGTAGGGAACCCTAGTGCATGGAAGAGGGTGTGATTGGCATGTATTCCCCAATGTAGACGAATGTTAGGAATGACAATGTTTTCATTCGAAGAATGTTCCTTATCGGATGGAGCCGCACGCCTTGGACGTCTACTTCTAGACATAAGGAAGATGGAAGAGATGACTACAACCTACCCAAACATAACCAACCAATCCGCCACAACAACAAAAACCAATAACAACAATACAAATCCCATTCTTTATTAGAATAACACAAATGTGGATGTATAAAACTAATAAAAAAATTATATGAAATTTCATGACTTTTTGACAGAAAATATTAAGTTAAAAATAATGTCAAAAAATCATGGGATGTCATTTAACCGGTGCAACCAAAAACTTTTTATGAAAAAAAATTTGTACGAAAAAATATGTGTAATATAGACATAACCCCTAAAAAATGTTGAGTTTATATGAAATGGGTCAACCATGAGAAATAAACAACACAAAAGTGTTGCATATTAAGAGAAAATACCAAAAACATATATACTCAAACTAAGATACAAAAATATACAAGAGAAGGGATGAAAAGAAATATCTTAAAATGAAGTTTGAGAATCCCAAAACAACTCTAGGAGATATGGAAAATGGCTTTAGGAAATGAGGGTTTTATATAGGTGAAGGTGGAGATGATGGGTTGAGAATATGGAGAGTGTGGGAGATATGGAGTGATATGGAGTGAAGAGTTGAGAGATATTAGGGGAGAGAAAATGTCCTTGATTTTGGAACAATTGACTTTGGATTCTCGGCCAAATTGTAGAAAGTATTTTTGGGAACATTATGTCTATGTTGTACGTATAGAATAATTGTGATATCATTTGTTCCTTTCTTCAAAAACGGAGGTAGATGACCAACACCCATTTTCCACATGATGTGATATAGTTCACCCATTAGGACTTCATCATGTTGATGGGCGTTGGAGGTGGGATATGGTGATATTATAGCATTTGGTAGTGGCCATGAGACCTTTCAGTACGATTAAGATTATCTTATTGTCCTTGAGGCAAAAAAATTCAGTTTGAGCGGAGTCAACAACATATTTTGGGTGGTTGAAGCCTATAGCAGAGGAGGACATGGTACCCGAGGATCTGATAAGGTACTGTAAGGACATTTTTTTACACTCCTTTTAGATTTATTTTGTGTTGAATTTATTTTGGAACAAACCTTTGAATTCATTGCATCTTTGTATCGAGTTTATTGAGTTATAATGCTGTATCACATGAAGACAAGATAAAAATACATTGTGGCTCAGATTACCATATCGAATCAGACAACTATATTGCATAATGAAGATTTGGTAAAGGTAACGATTTTATAAGTTTTGTAATTCTTCATAGTGTATTTTAAATTCTTGGAAGTGACATGAAATGACTTTTATGAAAAACTTCTTCTGGAAAAGATTTAAAACAGTTTAATTAGAAATTTTTGTCAACGATCTTATTTTAGGGACCTCGTTTAAATGAGGTCTCCCTCGATGAAAAATGGATAGATCGAGAGCCTATTTTTTGAAACAATAAGCTCTCGATTGAAGTCAGTCTTCAAACGAAGAACCCTCGCTTAAAGACTGTTCAAACGAGGTCTTAATGTCCACAAAAAATGACCCTCGACCAAAGTTTTTATCTATCAAAAGCCCTTGTTTGAACGAGGGTCTTTGTCTTGAAAAAGGCATTTGAATGCATCTCTTTGACTTTAAAAACTATTTAATCACATTTAGACGCGTAGTTCAGTTGACGAATCCCATTTTTCTCAAAACCCTAATTTAGTTTACAAAGAGTCCGTTTCAAAGAGCCTGTTAACTTTATGAAACTAAAGTAGACTATAAGTTTATAAATATCTAGTTATCTTTTGCATTAAAGAATCTTAACATGTGGATTACTTGTAGAAATCATTCATCAATCTAGATTAGTTAATTCCAAGGCCTTGTAGGACGTGCGACGATTTTCTTGGATTTAAGTGACCATACTAATACAGGCAGAGGCAGAGGAGTAAAACACAAGAGAAAGACATCATTTCGATCATCATTATCATATATCTAGGTCGTGTATGGGTCCTTGTTAAGTCCCCTATTCATACATTCAGTACTTGTGGACTTGTTCTGGGTTGAATGCGTTATAGTCTTTTCCCGTGAGAGTTTTCTCTCTATGTACTTTGTGCAATTTTTATTCTATATTTTCTTATGCTGATTAATCACCCATTGCATGCAATTTGGACTAAAAAACAATTTATTTGATAAATTAAAATTTACAAGTTTTCAGTTAACTTTGAAAATATTTTTGGTGATTGTACTAAGTGAAATGTTTTTATAAACCTCGTTGTCTTTAAAACAAAAATGCAAAAGTTTTGTTTTGCATCTTTTAGATGTATTTTGGATACTGCCTACATGTGTGTGCACAGATGGGTTTGGTATACATTCTTCTTGGAATAGTGTGCTCGAGTCGAAAATGTCTTCATGCACACAAATGTCACACTTTTTTCATGTTTCATCTTACTGTCCAAAAGCGTGTGACCAGGTCCTTTTTAGCCATGTGCACGACGCTACCACATCTGAATTTTTTTTTTCTATAAAAGATTTTTTCCTCCCATTTTAAGAGATTTTTTTCTTGAGCATTTCTCATACTTAGAGAGAGTATTTTTGAGGCAATTGATCAGAGAAACACCTTCTAAACGTCAATTTCTTTTGATCTTCACATCATACTTGATTAATTGATTTTGAGATTTTATGGTGTTTTGATTTGAAAAACCACTAAGCCTTGATTCATTTTACCAATTCTTATCTGAATATGAAGGTCTAAACTCCAGATCTAAAAGGAGGAGAATTAGATATTGGAGAGTTGATTCATGGCGCAATCCAAAGATGGACAATACGAATTTTATATTCACTTGCACTACACCAAAACTGTCAATCTGGCACACTTGGATAAGGGGAATCTGGCATGGTTTTAAACTGTGCCAAAATTTGGCACGGTTTTAAAATGTGCCAAAATCGTTCCAAATTAAAAAAACTTATACAAAATAAATAAAATATTTTTCATTTAGATCGAGTCCCGCTCACTCTCCCACTCTTCACCTAGTGTCGATTCAAGCCCCGAGACATTCCCCACTTTCTCTTTGAAAGAAAAAAACCATTAAACCAAATCCTCTCTCTACGTTGCTCGCTCCCCGTCGCCGTTCAAACCTTTCCGTCGCAAGACCGGTAAGAATTGAGACATCAAATTATTTTCCGGTCAAACCATTTCTGAGAACCACACCATTTTCGATCAAATCATTTGTTTAACCATTTTCGGTCAAGTCGTTTTACACCAAACCATTACAGCCAAACCATTACTGAGAACTAAAACTCTGTAATGGTTTGTAATTTCCGGTCAAACCATTTTCAGTCCATTTTCGATCAAATCTTTTGTATAAACCATTACAAACCATTTTCGGTCCATATTTTTAATAATCTGTTTTGTAATTGTTTTTTACATATTTGTTATTGAGAACCCTCTGATTTGTCAAATGTTTAGTACTTGTATACTATGTATATTGAATATTCCCTGTTTAGACTTTAGGTTCCTATTTAGTACATGTATATAATAAGAATGCTTAGTTCCATGTTCTCGTGTGTTGTAATTTCAGTCCTCTTCTATTTCAGTCCTCTATTAGTTCTACATATATTATAAGAATGTTTATGGGAAATCCAAGTGTAAAAATTGCATTTTTTATTAAAATAAAAAAATAATTGATGGGTTATCGTGGCGAGCCGTGTCAATAGTGTCTAATTGACACGATTTTTTTATAATCGTGCTACTCGTGTTGACTCGTGTTACTAACGGGTCATGTTCGTGTTAGCAAAAAAAAACATGACACCGGGCTTGAAATTACAAATGATCGAATGTAGTGTGCTATGTCTAATGATTCATTACCTATCAATGCAGTGCGCTATGTCCAGTTTGTCTAATAATTCATTACCTATTTTGTAGAATGATTCATTACCTATCAATGCAGTGCACTATGTCGAGATTGTATAATGATTCATTACTTGTTTTTCCTTTTATCTAATGTGTTAAGAATTATCCATGTCTAATGATCCATCTAGCATGACCTGCCACCTCTGCCTCAACTGGACACCACCATCTTAGAGTTGACTGAATTATAGGAAACGATCAATATCATCAACATCGAGAAGAAGAGAGAGGCCATCCTCAATAGTTACTCTAGCAGCAAGCATAGGCTCCTGTTCCAACGGCTTCTTAGAGACGTTATATTCGTTGTCGCCAGTCGCAGATGTAGGGTCAACTTTAAGAAGTGGAAGATTACCCTAAATACATGGATTGTATTTTGGGGGAAACTATATATGTTTTGACAAAATATTACAGATGTTCAAGGGGTGACATTATTTTCGGTGCTTAATTTTTTAAGATACTAGAAATGATTAAAGGATTACAGTATTTGTGTATATTTAGGCTTTTCGTCTTTTGTGGTAGAAATTGGGATATCTAAAATGGGGTCATCATCAAGGCTAGGAATACCCAGGTCAGCTAGCATATGCAAATGATTTCGTAATTGATTTGTATTCCTTTTATGTTGTTATTTATTAGTTAATATTTCTTTTTTTGTGCTTAGTTTACTATTTGTTATCTACAAGTGAACTTGTTGCTTTATATGGTTAATCCTCGGGAGTATCATAGGCCGGATATTAAGAAGTGAGTATAAATCATTCATCTTTGATTTTTCTCCTCTTTTGTTTGGTCATTGTTTTGACATAATAAGGTCTATTGTTAGTTTAAACTTTGACACAAATCCTATTATTGCAGCAAGCCCGTTAAGACTTCACTTTCATTATTGTTTTGTTCGGGGATATGCCAATTCAGATTAGACTGTACGTGTTAAACCTAATTACTGTGATTGTTATATATTTAGGTAGTGGATGAGTAATGATGTTCATTATATTCTTGTAGTCAACAAAATGAATAACATCTTGGTCAATTTTTTTATATAGGATGAACACGTCATTCTTCTTGCACTAGAGTCGACTGCATCCTCATCTTGTAATCTTGACGATTATAAACACACATAAGTATAATCTGGATACAAGTGTCATGCTCATTTATAAACGTGTCTATAACTGGTTGCATAGTTCATGATATGGGCTTTAGGTATATTTTGACTGGAGTATGATTGCTACTTTTCAATCACAGTCATTAGATTGAATAAGTTCAAGACTTATTATAATGATTATACCAAACCTCCGTGTATGTTGATATATAGCGCGCTTCGTATTTTTATGTGAGACTTGTGCAAAATATTATTCCTATTATTTATAAATTTGCCGGTATATGAATGATATGGGCCGTCGATGAAGTTAGTCCATTCTTAAGAGGAAGAATAGGCTATTTTTGTTAGACGCAGTAGGGATGAGAATGGTTTCAAATTTTATTTCATATATATGATGCTCAAAATGATTTTAAATTTTATTTCATAGTTTCTTTGTTGGGTCTATTAAGTCATGATTCCCCCCCCCCCCCTCTCTGTTGCCAATAGAATAAAAAAATTGAAAACATATCAGTGAATATGTTAACTACCAATGACTTGGACATGATCTCTTTATCCTCTGATAATTATTGTATGCTCATTCTGTTTTTAATCGATACTCAGCTCTTAAGATACATGTTTCCATGCTTACTATGTTGGACTAATTTTTTATGTCAGGACACCTCAGAAGTGAAACGTAAGAATGAAAAGTGTATCTTTAAAAAAAGAGTTTCTTTAGTTCACTTTGAAGTATCAACAAGTTATTCCAGAAAGATATTCTGGTAGCTCCTTCTTATTGTTAATGGATCTGTTGATGTTTACAATTATATTTTTCTTTTTCGTTTGTTTATCGGTCAGTTTGCAAACATGTTTATTTATATATTTCAAAGTTGATTTGTTATTAAAAAAGCATCTGTCCTCTACCATTCATTCTATGGACACTACTCATTGGCCTTAAACCGAAGTCATTTTTGCAGTCATGATTGTACATGCCAGCAGTTTTCAACCTTTTTTTCCCAACATAAGAACAGTTAATAGATCTACACTAGCCTCAAGTCTTCACGGAGTATAGATTTTGGTGTCACTAGGTTTGGATTGTTTTTAATTGATGATTCAACTTCTCAACTTTACACTAGTGATCATGAGCAATGCATGTTGTGGTTTGTCCTGACAGTAACTACATTGAAAATGGCTCAACTCTTATCTTCTCTAATAATGATGCAGATTTGATTTAAACTCCTTTAGTTGTTTTCTTTCAGAGTGATTGTAACTATTTTCTTTTATGGGGCAACTTATAGGTTGCTTCTTGTTGTGCAGGATGAATGAAATTGAGTATCAACAGGGGGTCAAAGCTTGAGATTAGATTTATCAACCAAGTTTCAATATGCAATCAAGGTTTGATTGATTTCTTTACCACGTATAAATTGTGGTTTCCCCAACGTTGCGGGTTGATTGATTTATAAAAAATGGTATTGATTTCAATCCCTTCTATATTTACCTTATTTGAATTCCTTTCTTTGCTATGTGAATATGCAGATGCATTGTTTAAGTTGATGTTTAGGATTAGCGGTAAATGTATGCATAACTGTTTGACAAATGTATAATTGTAATATTAATGTTATGGTTTAGATTCTTTGCTTTGGCATCTTATTTTTTTTACTGGAATTGTACTATTATAAAAATTTATGGTTGTGAGTATTTATATTAAAGATACGAGTCACCGGGAAATGTAGTTTTAAGGATTACATGGAATTTTGGTGCGAATGACATTTATGGAGTTCAAATTACTAATGATATATGGTAAAAAACTAATGACGATAATTACTAATGACAATAATTTGAAAATATATAGATTAGGCTTAGATTTAAGCCGTTGAAGGGTGAAAACCCAAACCAGCTGCTAAATGACTTCGTAAGAGGCACTAACACCTCGCCCATGACCAATGTAACTCGTAAGAACTGACCGCGTAGTAACGGGCCTCTCGGTTTGAGAATGTGACGATAATTTAAAATATCTAGATTAGACTTAAAAACATGCTGTTAGAGGGTGAAGATCCAAGCCAGCCCCCAAACGGTCCCGTAAGAGGCACTCACACCTCGCACGGGACAATTGTAACTTGTAGGAACTCACAGCATAATCACGAATCTCCCGATTTGAGAATATGATGACAATTTAAAAATAACTAGATTAAGCTTAAAAATAAATTGTTAGAGGATGAAAACCCAAACCAACCTAAATGGTCTCGTAAGAGGCACAACCACCTCGCACGGGACCAATGTAACTCGTAGGAACTGACCGCGTAGTCACGGGGCTCTCGATTTGAGAACATGACGATAATTTGAAACTATATAGATTAGGCTTAAAAATAAGCTGTTGAAGGGTGAAAACCCAAACCAGACCTCAAACGGCCCCATAAGAGGCACTAACACCTCGCACGTGACTAATGTAACTCGTAGGAACTGATCGCATAGTATCGGGCCTCTCAATTTGATAATATGATGATAATTTGAAAATATATAGATTAGGCTTAGAAACAAGCCGTTGAAGGGTGAAGACCCAAACTAGATCCCAAACGGCCCTCTAAGAGGCACTAACACCTCGTACGGGACCAATGTAACTTGTAAGAACTGACCGTGTAGTAACGGGCCTCTCGGTTTGAGAATATGACGATAATTTGAAAACATATAGATTAGGCTTAGAATCAAGCCGTTGAAGGGTGAAAACTCAAACCAACTACCAAACGGCCTCGTAAGAGGCACTAACACCTCACATGAGACCAATGTAACTCGTAGGAACTGACCGCGTAGTAACGGGCCTCTCGGTTTGAGAATATGATGATAATTTCAAAATATATAGATTAGGCTTAAAAACAAGCCGTTGAAGAGTAAAAATCCAAACCATCCCCTAAACCGTCTCGTAAGAGGCACTAACACCTCGCACGGGACCACTGTAACTCATAAGAACTGAACGCATAATCACGGATCTCCAGGTTTTAGAATATGATGATAATTTAAAAATATCTAGATTAGGCTTAAAAATAAATTATTAGAGGATGAAAACCCAAACCAACCCTTAGACGGTCTCGTAAGAGGCACTAACACCTCGCACGGGACCAATGTAACTCATAGGAACTGACCACGTAGTAACCGTCCTCTTGGTTTGAGAATATGACGATAATTTGAAAATATATAGATTAGGCTTAGAACCAAGTCGTTGAAGGGTGAAAACGCAAATCAGCCCCCAAACGGTCCCGTAAGAGGCACTAATACCTCGCATGGGACCAATATAACTCATAGGAACTGACCGCGTAGTAAAGAGCCTCTCCGTTTGAGAATATGATGATAATTTGAAAATATATAGATTAGACTTAAAAGCCGTTGAAGGGTGAAAACCCAAACTAGACCCCAAACGGCCCCGTAAGAGGCACTAACACCTCGTACGGGACCAATGTAACTTGTAGGAACTGGTCACGTTGTAACGGGTCTCTCAATTTGAGAATGTGATGATAATTTGAAAAAATATATATTAAGTTTAGAATCAAGCCGTTGAAGGGTGAAAACCCAAACTAGCTGCCAAATGGCCCTGTAAAAGGCACTAACACTTCGCATGGGACCAATGTAACTCGTAGGAACTGACCGCGTAATAACAAGCCTCTCAATTTGATAATATGACGATAATTTCAAAATGTATAGATTAGGCTTAGAAATAAGTCGTTGAAGGGTGAAAACTCAAACTAGTTGCTAAACAACCCCGTAAAGGGCACCGACACCTCGTACGGGACCAATGTAACTTGTAGGAACTGACAGCGTAGTAACGAGCCTCTCAGTTTGAGAATATGATGATAATTTGAAAATTTATAGATTAGGTATAGAAACAAGCCGTTGAAGGGTGAAAACCCAAATCATCCCCCAAACGACCCCGTAAGAGGCACTAACACCTCGCACGAGACCAATGTAACTTGTAGGAACTGATCGCGTAGTCACGAGCCTCTCGATTTAATAATAAGAATATAATTTAAAAATATGTAGATTAGGCTTAGAAATAAGCCGTTGAAGGGTGAAAACCCAAAACAGCTGCCAAGCGGCTCCGTAAGAGAGACTAACACCTCGTATGGGTCCAATGTAACTTGTAGGAACTAGCCGCATAGTAACGGGTATCTCGATTTGAGAACATGATGATAATTTGAAAATATATAGATTAGGATTAGATTTAAGCCGTTGAACGGTGAAAACCCACACCAGCTGCCAAACGGCAACGGCCTCGTAAGAGGCACTAACACCTCGCATGGGACCAATGTAACTCGTAGAAACTGACTGCATAGTAACGGGCCTCTTGGTTTTAGAATATGATGATAATTTCAAAATTTATAGATTAGTCTTGAAAACAAGACGTTGAAGGGTGAAAACCCAAACCAGCTGCCAAGCGGCCACGTAAGAGGCACTAACACCTCGTACGGGACTAATATAACTTGTAGGAACTGGCCACGTAGTAACGGGCCTCTCGATTTGAGAATATGATGCACCTCACACGTGACCAATGTAACTTGTAGGAACTGACTACATTGTAACGGGCCTCTCGATTTGAGAATATGATGATAATTTGAAAATATATAGATTAGGCTTATAAATAAGCCGTTGAAGGGTGAAAGCCCAAAATAGCTGCCAAATGGCCCCGTAAGAGGTACTAACACCTTGTACTGGACCAATGTAACTTGTAGGAACTGACCGCGTAGTAACGGGCCTCTCGATTTGAGAATATGACGATAATTTGAAAATATATAGATTAAGCTTAGAAACAAGCCGTTAAGGGGTGAAAATCCGAATCAACCTACAAACGTCCCTATATGAGGCACTAACACCTCGTATTGGACTAATGTAATTCGTAGGAGATGACCATGTAGTCACAACTCGTGTAAGATTTTCGATTTGAGAATATAATAATAATTGCAACTCGTATATGCAATTTTTTAACTTGAGTAAGCTTTTTTTTTTATTTTTTATAAATTACTTGGTTACTAATATCATCTATTTTTTGTATCCTATTTTTTTTTATAGGAGAACATTTTATCATTTGTTTTTATTCACATGGAACACATGGAGAAGTCAATGGTTTACAACAAGGAGATTATTTATTTAATGTCGTTAATATTTCCGATTCTATTTTTTTTATGTTATGGCTGTGCGGGCTTTTATAGCTTTATTGTTAACTTTTATGGCCGTGCGGGATTTTGTAATTTTATTGTTATATTTTATGGTCGTGCGGGCTTTATATTACGCAGGTTTTAGAATGCCCAGAAAATAGAGGAAACTCTGACCAATTTTTTTTTGGTTTGTGAGACTTGTAATATTTTGAAGTTTGTATGTACATTAGTTTATCAACAACGTGCGGGATTCGCAATTTGTGAATTTTTTTGTTTTCAAATAATTAATTTTTTTTCTTGGATCCAAAAATTTGGCACAGTTCAAAACAGTTCCAAAAGTGTATCAAATTTTGGCACGATTTTGAACTGTGCCAAAAATTTATCAAAATGTACTCAATCTGGCACAGTTCAAAACTGTGCCAAAAGTGTGCCAGAAATATTAAATTCTGGTACGGCTTAAAAGTGTGCCAGAAATGTTATTGTTTGGCCAAATCTGACACACTTTTAAACCATGCCAGAAAAAATGGCCATTTTCGAACGCTTGATTCTGTCACAGTTCACAACCGTACCAGATTTGATCGGGCACAGTTTTAAAGCGTGCCAGATTGCTGTTTTTGGTGTAGTGTTGATGGAGTTTTAAGACGATTACTCATTCAAACGGATGAGATTTCAACATCAATGGGTAACTTCTTGTTAGGGGAATAAGATACAGGTACCTTCTTGCATTTATGTAAAATTTCTTTTCAAATTGAATGAGAGACTAGGATCCACTGAGGTTTTTTCACCCCTATGTGGGGTTTTATACATAGACTTTATCTTGTGCCTTTTTGTGTGATTGGTTGTTGATTATATACGTAATTTCTCTCACACACGCACCTATATCTAAAATGGATCCAATATGATCCCTTGTTAAATTGAACTTAGGTCTTGTATCTAGTTAATTCACCAAATTGACTTAGATTTGCTTCCAAAATGTTAATTGATTAGTTAAAGTTAGAATTAACTTTGTTTTGTTAGTTGATTAATTGATACACTTGTTCAATTGTGTGGAATTAGTAAATCTCTCACTTAGATGCATGTTTCTTACATTTGAACTAAAATTGGCCACAAGAATTTAAAATTGGTAATTTATCACTAAAACCTATTCACCCCCCTCTAAGTTTATTTAAGGTGTAAACTTGTAGTAAAATTGCTCCCTTAAGGGTCTTATTGATGATTATACAAGATTGTGTGGAGGTGCATTATGATAGCCAAAACACCATTCACTTGGACAAGAACCAAGTTCATTATGGGAGGACCAAACATATCGATGTCCAGTTTCATCTCATACCCATAGTTATCGATGGGAGTTTTGTTGTTTAAAAAAAATTGACACCAAAGATAACCCGACTAACATGTTTATGAAGGTGGTACCGGTGGTCAAGTTTGAGCACTGTTCAAACTTGATCAATGTTCTACATTGTTGTGACCCTTCAGGGTTGTTTGGTAGCGGTGTTCCTAGATGATTCAGTTGATGTATGGGGGTTTCACAATTCTTTAGCCAACATGGAGATTTGTGAAGATTGGATCAAGATTACGTCCTTAATGGTTTTTTACCTTTGTGGGCGACTAACAAAGGTCTAACTTCCATGCATCAGAAGAGTTCGTGGGATGCGAGTCTGACTAGAAATTTGGGCAAGTTTTGGATTAGGAACACGCGGCCAATAAAAGGGCAGTTTGCTAATGCGAACTAGACGAGCTCTATAAAATTTGGTTTTTAAGTGAGGGTCACTTTAAGCATTTCTCCTATTGGTTCTCCCTTATCTAGTATCAACTTTTAGGTCATTAAACCTAAGTTTAAGAGCTGTTATTGTTCACCATTTATTACTCTTGTTCTGGTATACACATTGAGAGGATTGTGAGGCCTATAAGGGTTGTGACCCTTGTTGATTTAATTAAACAAATAAAGCCATCACCATTCATGCACGTAGCCAAAAGGGTGAGCCACATATATCTTTTCTTGCACTTTGTTAGTGTTTGATTTCTTTTTATTTTCTCATTACTTTGCATTTAGATTGTATATCTCTTGTTATCTCTTCGGTTGGTCTTCATTTGGAATCTTAGGCATAAATGAATTACTCTATTGAGTAAGTATCCGACATTATCATGAAAGTCACAATCATCACTATTTAAGTTTGAATATAATACCCGTAGGACATGACACATGACATAATTAATTAAATAGATAATTAAGGTAAATGTCATGTTCCTTCATTGGTCCGCGCGAGCGGCACCATTTTTCATAGTGTTTTTCGTACATGGACTAAATTTATAAAATTATTTGGAGTGTCCTATTTTTTTACACTTTTGTAAGGACATAATTTTATAAATGTCCGGGGTAGAATCTAGGAATTTTCTGTTTTCTCCTAGATCACAGTTTGTATGTCTGATACCGCTACATTCGGCACGTCTAACACGAACATCCTCGACGGCCTTTATCCGAATTCAATGCGTCCAGTATCTTCACGTGCATCATGCTACATGCGACGTGCTGCTCAGCTCATTCCCACTACTCCACTACGCTTTATCGGTAAAAAGTTTTATTGGAGCTTTAAATATTTGCATAAATATTTGGAAATTTTTTTGAAAATTATTTTTGAAGTCTGGATTAATTTTTATCAAAAGCAGAATTTTTTCTAAGTGTAGAAGCGAAGTGTCTTGAACGACGAGCTCGCTCAAACGACTTTGAATGCCGTTCGCGCGAGATAGGCATGTCGCGCGATCTCGTTCGAACGACTTCTGTCCTTCGTTCGAGCGACATGGTTATCTCGTTCGAACGAGCCACCGCCTCGATTTCGTATAAATATCCGTTCTCCTTCTACACATTTTTTAAGTCTTTCTGCAATCTCAAAATTATGCGAAAACTGTCCAGAATAAGACTTCATCTTTTTAAGGTTTTCTAAACCTTTTTGATTCACAAAACTATTCCCATATATGTGTGTGAATCTTTAAACCTTAAAGAGGATCTTTTACTCATCTGGAGTAAATTGTGAGGAAGCCGTTCTCTTCTTCATTGCTGCCATACTGAAAAGGAATTGTTCCAGCCGCCGACAACAGAACAGACACCCGAGGGTCACTACACCAAATCTGCCCATTTGTCAAGGTCATTGACCTTGACAAATTCACCTTGTCAAGGTCAATGACCGTGACATTTCGAGGCGAGACAACTTTTTTTGTCACGGTCGTGTCACGGTCATTGACCTTGACACAAAACTCGCGTTTTGTGTCACGATCGTGTCAAGGTCAATGACCGTGACACGTTTGTCACGGTTTATAACCGTGACAAAGCCGTGACCCTTTTTAAAAAAAATTGTCACGGGCATTGATCGTGACAATTCTGGGCAGAATTTAAAAAAAATCTGCTGGGTAGTATGGCCACCGCCACTGCCCAGCAGTATATTTGTACCTGTTATAGCAACGTTGTACCTGTTCCAAACATCATATATCCAACACAAACTAAAGATAATGCAAATATATATTCATGACAGTATAATCCAAATCTTCAAAGTAAAAATAATATACATGACGATATAATCCAAATATAATTAAAATGGACAAACTTAAAAATAATGTTACTACATGTCTTAGATAAAACTTAGGAGGTGAGTAGGCCACACGACATACGAATTGACTCACCCACTAATATACGTCGTGCCGCATTGTTCGCACAACCACAATAGGGAGTTCTCCTTCCCGGGTATGACATGCGTGACGAGCACCCTGGACTCCATCTGTTGAAGCACACGTCCATGGACGATTCCACCCTCGACGATATTCGGGTCCCTCAACCCCCGCCCTATCCGCTGGCCATTAAATATGTCTAATATGAACACGCTCGGCCAACCAATTGTCGATAATGGTCTGTTGGAGGGCGTCAAATAGGGAAGTGGATCGTCGAAGTACGAACGTGTCGGTGATGAAGCAGCGAGGTCCACATCCTCGTCATCCTGCGCCTCGTCCTCCCGCACCTCCTCGTCCTCCCGCACCTCCTCCTCCACCGCCTTCTCCTTCCCTTTCCCTTTACCTTTCTCTTTACGGTCTCCACCCAACGTACGCTTCATGAATGCGTACATATCTTGGACCGTCGCCTCCAAACGGGACAGCTTCGCGTCGTGTGAATCCACCGTTCGAGCCAACCCGGTGTCGCTCGTCTCCAATCCGATGATCCTAGATTTGGCCACCCGCGAGCTCACTCCCCTTGTCCTCCCCTTGCGATCAGAGCCAAGCACTTGGCTGAGTGCGTCTGTGGACAAAGATGCCTTGTCGGCATCAGACTGCGTCTCATGCACTTCCTTAAGCTTTGCCTGAAACGACAAAAAGCACATGATTAGTAAACTAAAAAATTATAACGTAATTAACAATAATTAAACTGTCGGATTACTTACAATCGTGGCCGCGACGCTCGGGGACACCTCCTTGTCCTTCCCCTTCTTCGTCCGAAGAGCCACATAAGTATCGAGCCTATGTGGCTTACCCCCTGGCCCACTCCCTACCCTCTGAAATAAAATAAAGTAAAGTAAAATTAGTATCGGCCCCGCAAAGTAAAATAATATCCAATAATATATTTCTGTAGTTATAGATAAATTAAATATTACCTTCATCCTATGCTCCACCTCAGTGTAAGAGGTCCGGCCGGAGTAGTGCACGTCCGTCTTTTTAGCCCGATTTTCCCTCCTCGATTGGCGAGATGCCAATTGTCGATCCTCGATCTCATTGTCAATGAACTTTTGCCATTGTGCCAATGAGATCGGCTCCTTGGGCGGGACGGATCCGCGCCATTGTAAAATGGTCTCTCGTGTTTTTCCAAAGTACCGTGTCCGCATATTTTTTTTCCACATCTTGTGTTGCTCCCTCAACTGCTCGAAGACGGAATCGCGTAGCTTTGGATCCAAGTTGAATTGTTCCTGTCCAACAAATACAATGTTAGTTGCGAATAAATATAAATATAAATATAAATATAAATATAAATATAAATTGAAATTGAAATTGAAATATTCATATAAATATTACCTGTAGTGCCGCCCAAACAGCTAACTTGAGCTCATACGACACCTCCTTCCAACTCATAAACCCCGGGCCGATGACCGTCTTTAGCAGCTCGAGGGATCTCGCTAAAAGCTCCGACTTGTTTTCGACGGTAATCCCAAATTTTCCATATTTGGGGAGCCTAGGGGCGGAGGAGCCCTCGTCGCCTCCGCTACCACCGAACTCAGACGACGACATCATCATAAACAGCATCATCATCTTCGCCCTAACATCTGAAGGAGACATTTTTGCTGTAAAAAAAATGTTATTAGTACAGATAAAAAAAAATGTTATTAGTACAGATAAAAAAATGTTTCGTCTATATTATAACGTATGTGTGAGTTCCGTCAATACCACCCCCGTCACACGCACACACACACACACACACACACCACCCCTACCCACCCCACCCCCACCCCCTCCCCCCACCACGACCGTGACAACTACATAAAATTATGACATGAGATAATTGTAGCATAAATTTCATTATCATGGGTTTTACCTAATTGAATTAATTTCATGAATAAAATTATTATCAATTTAAATGAAAATATCAATTATTATCCAATATTTTTGAATGAAATATTTATTTTGAATGAAATATTTATTTTGAATGAAAATATCAATTATTTATAAAATTGATGTCTACTTTTAGTGTTGTGTATATATGTTAGTCTACTTTTGCTTTTTTTTTTAAATAATCAATTAACCAAATTTCATAATAGTGAATAAGGGTTAATCCTAGCCATTGATTAAGTGTATTATTAGTAAGTACAAAAATTAAATATGGACTCTTAATCTAGGATATAAGGAGTATTTGTTAGTGAAATAATAATTTAGTGATAAAAACACACTCGAACACTACCAAGTTTTGACGACACGGGTCTCTAGAAAGAAAAACAAGCATTTCCAAATTAATATGTCCTCTTTCTTGTTTAGTGTCTCGTGAATTGATAGTATGATTTTAAAAATAGTATACAAAACTAGGTGAGATTTTAGAATTACACGTCGAAATAATACATGTTGTATAATAATAATACAAGTGCATGCTTTGCAATCAAAGGTATTTATCTTTATAAGGATAAAATTATCTTAAAATGATTGGTAGGGAATGTCTATGAGGTGGATGATAATTTATTTGATATTTTATTTTATTTCTTTTGGTTAGGTTATTAAGACTTTATTTGAATTGATATCTTAGTAATTATTATTTAATATTTATTTTGAGCAATTATCTTATAGTAGGATTATTATCCTAGAAACAATTCTAACATTCCATGAAGGAAAACTTTTATTGGATGGTTGAAAAGACAATAGTTCCAATTCATTTTCATTTATTCCCTTAGTGCTACAACAATAATTTGAATTCATTTCATATGATTTCCCACCCCACCCCACCCCTCCACCACCCCCTCCCCCACCACACACCACCACACACACACACGCCCCACCCCACCCCACCCCCTGCCCCCCTCCACCACCACACACCACACACACACACACACACACCCCGCCCCACCCCACCCCTCCCCCACCACACACCACACACACACACACACACCCCACCCCACCCCCTCCCCCACCACACACCACCACACACACACACACACACCCCACCCCACCCCACCCCACCCCCTCCCCCACCACACACCACACACACACACACACACACACACCCCACCCCACCCCACCCTCCACCACCCCCTCCCCCACCCTGCCCCACCCCGCCCCACCCCCCACCCCCTGCCCCCCTCCACGCACACACATACACACATATATATATACAAATACACACAAATATACACACAAATATATATGGACCTGAAAGTAGAGAGAGAGAGAGAGAAAATGGACCTGAAAGTAGAGAGAGAGAGAGAGAGCAGCGTCGAGAGAGAGAGAGAGAGAGAGAGAGAGAGAGAGAGAGAGAGAGAGAGAATGGAGGGAACGGCGCGGGAGGGAAAAAAGAAGGGGGATAGGGTTTTTGCTGCGAACATTGTCACGGTCGTGTCAAGGTCTTTGACCGTGACACGCATTGTCACGGTCGTGTCAAGGTCAATGACCGTGACATAAAACGCGTGTTTTTTTGTCACGGTCAATGACCTTGACAAGGCTGGCCGGCTGAAAGGTGACAATTTGCCCATTTTGGTGTAGTGGGTATTTCTGTGTCACATATTTTCATTATAATCCGTGTAAGCCGTTCTCTTACAAAATTATAGTGAACATAAAAGGTTTTGCCCCTTTGGGAGATTTTTCCTCATTTGTGTGTGTTTGATTGTTCTTGCTTGATTTTATCATCATCAATCACACCTAGATGCATGTGTAGGACTTAATTGATAAAAACTGAATTTAATTAAATAACTTCCGTATTTGAACGCAAGCGCACTCTTCTCAACTTTAAAAATTATGAGGACTTTCCCCCAAAACCCTCGTAATTAAAATATCTCTTTTAAATTTATTATTATTCAAAATAAGTACTCACACTCAAAACAACAAGATCCTACTCATCCAAATTGACACGCTCTCAAAAAGCATCACATGCAACAAAGGCCACTCTCTCCACATCCCTGCCACCATCAAACACAATTCTAGCACGGCCACCAGCGCCATTCTCAATTCCAAAAGTACGGGGAAGGACTAATTCCAGAATTCTAGTGGTGAACCTTTTCCCGCTTGTATTCTTTATTTTGATGTTTTTATTATAAACAAACATTAACAGTGCCAAATTAAGAAAAAGATTAAATAAACAATAATTTCTCATCCAACTTCTTGAATTATTAAAAATCCAATTGTTGGGTTTCTGATTAGTCTCAGACACTGTTCTAAAAAACCCGCCTAGGCTTAAGGCTTGGGAGAAACGTCTCGCCTTACGCTTTTCACGCCTTATTCTTGGTAAAACCCTTAAGACGCACTTTTTTCCCAAAACAACAATGCCTTAGTGAAACGATGCCGCCTTTTAAAGAATTTGTTTACAAACCGGACCATTATCTTATCCAAAATAATCAAATAGTATTTTAATTTGCATATATTCAGACATATTTTTATGATATGTGCAGTTTTTATATTTTAATAGCTTTGTTATGGTTAAAAAATATTAAAATATATTAAGAAGACCTAAACGCCTTTTGACGCCTTTTTACGCATAGGCCCGCCTAGACTTTTAAGGTGTAAGGCTTAGCGTCCACGGCTCAATCACGCCCCGCGTTTTTTAGAACCTTGTTGTTAGACTATGCTACAAAAAAAAGGATTAGTTTCAGACACACAAAACAGAACAAAGAAGTAGAAGAATAACAGTAATTCGATCTTTTTGTAACTGTAGAACATGGCTCTGACTTCTTAATCCATACATAGCCAGAAGCAAGTTGGCCATACACACACCAGACACGAATTCATCCCTTTGAGGGACCAAAGGATACACAGGCAGTCAAGGGCAACGTGTCCTATACTTTCGTTGTGGTTGTCCTATTACCCTTACGTATTTACCCTGCCAAAACAGTTCTTCTCCGCCTCAAAGGCATCAACCGTATTTGGTGCTTTATAAATGGAACCCTTAGCTTATTGAGACATGACACATGCATGTCTGCTTATTTTTATGTTATATAAATTCTGACCATCATCACTTACTTGGACATATCAGAGAGAGAGAGAGAGGTGGATAGACCCTTTCATATCAATAAAAGGTGCGCACTTCTTTTGTCATAATATTGAAGTGTGGCTGTTGAAATTCTACAGTATGTTTCTCACTTTCTTTCACGAATGAATTGATATATAAAAAGTAAGTATGGGTGGTGTTCTTGAAATTTATAAAATGACTAGCACGCATGGTTGTAGACACTTATGGGTGGTTCTCACTTTATAAAATGATCTTGAAGTTAACCAAATTCCATTCTATTGTTATTGTAGAATGGTTGAAAAAATATACGTGTTTAGTAATTTTAACACATCAAATATACTTTGAAGTTATGTGTTTGGTAGAAATGTCATGGTTTTAGACCCCTTATTGATATGTGTTCAGTAAGCAAATATATTAGATTAACAAGTAAATATATGTGCTTAGTAATTAATTCTAAGAAAGTTCATATTATTTTCATGACAAAGGAATGAAAACATCTAACTAATAAATCGAGTTCATTACTAACCAAAAAGTGATCATAGTGCAAAATTCTTGTTTAAATGTGTGTATGATGGGATTTAATGTGTCAGTATAGGGATTGGGTACGGTTCAACTCCTCAAATTCTATAACGGAAGCAGCAATTAGGGAGAAAATTAGGTAATTAAGGCAATTGCCACGTGTCATCTCAAAACGATGTCGGGCTACTGTTTATATATATACATATATTTAATAAAATAAACAGCCTTAACCCATCTCATCCGTTAAATCTGAGTTCAAAATGAACTCAACCATTGTTTTGGTTTATGTTTCTTGAATGTGGATACTTTACAGTAATATGATAATTTGAGCTATTGATTTTAGAACAATATAAGATGAAGCCATATATTCAGAATAGTTTTATATATAAGTAATTAAATCTACCCTATACGATATATAACTTAAAGGTTGTCAATCCATGTTGTATATGAAATTAGAGAATGAAACGAAATTATCAAATGCGTAAAACCAATAGTAGAAAAATAATGTGGCTTAGTCCCGAACTATGTCACTATTTTTAAAGTGTTTCACAGCTCCGTCCAAAATTATTTTTTAGTCCAATTAATGCCCCACCACCCCATGCTAAAACAACTCAAAATTGAAACTAATTTCTATCTTGTAAGTAGTAATATGGTATACTATCACCCGTTCACTATTAGTTGCTCAATAACACATAAGTTTTGGGAAACTAACTGATCAGATAAAGAAAATGGAAAAAATCTCTGAGAGAGATAGAGAGAGAGATAGAGAGAGTATTCGTGTGCTCTTCTTTATTTTGCAGAGCAAAACAATTGCCGTTGCTGGGAGAGAGGGAGTATTTTTCTATGTAGTTCAAACAATAGTTGAAGGCCAATTATGAAATGGAATACAATTGAACGATCAGTGAAGGAGAGCAAGGGAAGTGGGGTAAAAAGTCTCCCACTTTCGGCTGTCAAAAATCAATTTCGCCTAAAGAAGAAATTTCTCCCAAAGAAGAAATTTAATCCACACATAGCCTAAGACTCAAGACATGGACACGGACACAGGCATGGACCGGGTCGGTCGAACGGATGGTGGCGGAGACGCGCATGTAGGCATCACACATAAAATTCTAATGCCCAAAGGGCTTTCCCATTAGTCCAAAATGAGTGTATATTAACTACACAAATCCTAACTTTCCCACCGACGTGGGAGTGAGCAAACCAGTTGAATGGGCAAAAATCTCTCTCTCTCTCTCTCATAAAAGTTATAGACCAAATGGTCTTTGTTTTTCAATGTTTATATATGCTCAACAAAAGTTCCAACAATCCCCCATTTATAAAATTTGAAAATTTATTGAGCAATAATCCATAAAATTGTGTATAAAGGTGTTTTTCGACTTGAACCTTACATAATAAAGATGATTCAGATTATACTAGAGTAATCGTAATTTTGAACTCCATATCTGACAACATCCCACACACAATACTACTCAGATGTAGTCATCAAGCTAGCACGTTACGACCATATGCTTCCATCCCAGTATAGTGAACGCTTTAGAGAATTTGTTCAAAACTACCATAGGAATCGGCCTCACTTCCACATTCACATAGGTGAGTCTATCAATGATACTCCCGTAGCTAGGTACCCCACTCAAATAGAGCTATAGAACTTCGTTAAGAGTTATAACTAACTCAATCTTAACTTTCTTTAGGATATCATGCTCCATAGGGACGGACTCGGAGTAAAATCCCGTATTTAATAATTAGCATTATTCAACCCATATCACTTGTAACTTGTTATTACCCTTTGGACCTATTTCTTGGGATAAAAAAAACATCACAAGTGACTCAAATATCTAAGGACTTTACTCCTATCCCCTTCGAGATATTCCTCACATTTTCTCTTGCTAGTCCTTTCATCAAAGGAATAACCAAATTCTCACAACACCCTTAAAGATAAAGTCTTTAAGAGTATTGTGTTTGAGACATATTTGTCGCTTCTTACCGTTATAGTAACGGTTCTCAACTTTTACAATAGCCGCGATACCATCACAGTGGATAAGAATGGTTGGTATTGATCTTTCCCATAATATGATATCTGGCAGAAGGTTTATTAACCATCCCGCCTTCTTACTAGCTATAGTTAGCGCTATCATTTTCGAATCCAACGTTAGCTGAGCCAAAATAGTCTATTTTTTTAGACTTTTATGAAATTGCACTACCAACGATACTAAATGTGTATCCACTAGTAGCTTTGGAGTCATCAGATTTGGTGTTCCAATCAACATCACTAAATCCTTCAAAGACAGCGAGATGCTTTTGATAGTGTAATCCAAGGTTCATCGTTCTTTTAAGATACTGCATTACTCTCTCAATAGCATGCCAATGCTCCATACTAAGTCTACTTGTAAATCTACATAGTACTCCCATAACATAAGTTATGCCAGGTATAGTGCAATCTGTAGCATAACGTAGGCTACCAATGATGTGCGCATACATATTTTGGTTAACACTGTGACTAGTGTTCTTGAACAACTTTATACTAGGATCAAATAGAGTACTAATAGGTTTACAGTTAAAGTAATTATATTTCTCTAGAATTTTCTTAACATAATGAGATTGGTCTAAAGAAATTCCCTTTTAGACCTAGTAATTTTAATTCTCAATATTGCACTAGCTTCACCCAAATCATTTGTGTCAAAATTAGCACATAATAAAGATATAACATTATCAACGGCATGAATATTAAATTCAAATATAAACAAGTCATCCACATAAAGACATGATAGTGCAACTATTATTTTCATATTTATAAAAAACACATTTGTCACTTTCATTTATTCTGAACCCATTAGAGATGACTAAAATATCAAATTTATCATGCCATTATTTAGGTGCCTACTTTAGTCCATAAAGAGATTTATTTAATTTACACATTTTATTTTCTTGACACTATACAATGAAACATTCAGGTTGGTCCATATAAATCTCTTCTTCCAATTCCCCATTTAAAAAAGGCAGTTTTAACAACCATTTAGTGTATAATCAAATCACTTAAAGCGGCTAATGCAAATATTACACGTGTAGATCTAATTCTAGTCACAGGTAAAAATGTATAAAAAAGTCCACCTTTTCACATTGTCTAAAACCTTTAGCAACTAGACGTGCTTTATACTTTTCAATAGAACCATCGAGTTTTAATTACTTTTTAAGAATTCTTTTGCAACCAATAGTTTTATACCTCGGTAGAAGATCTAATAAATGCCAAGTTTTATTAATTTATAATGAGTCCATTTCATCATTAATAACTTCTTGCCATAAATTGACATCTAAAAAAGAGAGGGCTTCTCGAAAGGTATTAAGATCTTCCCCTAATGTGTAAGCGTAAATGTTGGGACCAAAATCTTTTTCAACATGCGATCTTTTACTTATTCTTAGTTCTAAAATGGTTTCATTTGGTTCTAAAATTTTAGAAATAGAAACGACAGTGCATGTTGAGCCCCCTACTATTTCTCAATTTAAATAGAAATTTATTTTCATAAAAATCAGCATCGTTTGATTCGATAATAATGTGTTTTATAAAATTATAAAATATATATGCTTTGCTATTAACCGCGTTGTCAATAATAATACACTCATATGCTCTACTAGCCAATTTAAACCTCTTAGGATCAGGAATACGTACATAGGCTAAGCACCTCCACATTAAAAAATATGATACGTTTGGCTTATTATTTTTCCAAATTTCATAAGGAGAATTTTTTTAGCCTTAAGAATTCTATTAAGCACGCGACACATTGTTAAAATAATTTCTCCCCAACCCTCGAACTTAATAAAATAACAACTACTAATTCAGTTAAAGTCCTATTTTTTTCTTTCAGTTTTACCATTGATTTTGGGAGAATATGGGGCTTTTTTTCGTGAATAATACTTTGGGTTTTTTAAAATTTAATAAAAGGTCCAAAATCATATTTGGTGTCTCTATCACTACGTATCCTCTTAATTTTCCGATTAAATTGATTTTCAATTTTTAAGAAAATTTTAAACATGTCAAACTTTTCACTTTTATTTTTCATTAAATACACAAATGAATAATCCGTGCAGTCATCAATAAAAGTAATAAAGCAATGTTTTGCCCTTCCTAGTCGTAATTTCATCAAATTCACAAATATCCAAATGAACTAAATCAAATGGTTCAGATTCTCTAATAAGAGATTTATGTGCTTTTTTTATTTTTTTATTGTAGCTTAACTACACCATTCACGTTTTTCAAAATTATTTAGTAATATTTTTGGATTTAATCCTAAAGTACTCTTATTTTTAACAATTCGTTTATTAATATGACAAACTCTAGCATGTCATGTATTAGAAGGACACAATATAAAAAGAGGGAATTTTTTTATTAATAGTATCAATGTTCAATTTGAACATTCCTTCACTGATATAACCTTTGCCTACAAAAACACCATTTTTGATTAAGGTAAATAAATTTGCCCTGAAAGTGTGAGTAAAACGAGTTTTATTGAGGAGATAGACAGAAATCAAGTTCTTCTTTATCTCGGGAGTGTGCAAACTTCCTAAAGGACCACAAATTTTTCGAAAGTGAACTTCAATTCAACATCTCCAGTACCAACAACCTTAGTAGAGCTCATAATCACCCAATAACACCCTTTTATCTTCGGTGTCAGAATAAATCTTAAATTTAATACAATCATAACACATATGATGAAAAGCACAAATATTTACCTACCACCCTTCAACATCGCTTATCATATTAATTTCAGAAATCCTGACACATAAATCATATTTGATTAGGTTCGTGTGAGAAGGATAACGAGGTCCATTAACATTTGTCTCTTACAAAATTAAAGACCAAATGATAATTATTTGTCAATTTTTAGATATGATAAACAAAGAGAGGATCAAGTGAGGGCTCTAGTTTAAAATTCCTGAATGATGGTCATTTTTTTAAAATAGTAGAAAAAATATTTTGGGATTGATTTTTTTTTATGGTTCTTAAACATTTCAGTAAGACTATAAAAAAATAATCAGCTGAAAATGAATTTTTTTACTATTTTAAAAAAATCAGTCAAACTTTATCAATTTTTAAGAGCTTAAAAACAACTTAAAAACTATACAGTTTGATCGATTTTTTTAAAATAACAAAATAATTCATTTTAAACTGATTATTTTTTTATGATCCTATTGAAATATTTAAAAAAAAAATTTATCTCAAAATATTTTTTTACTATTTTACAAAAATAAATTTCATTCAGAATCCTCAAGACCAAAAGTTCCAAACCGTCCATATCTCCATCGCATTTTAAAAAATCTTCCAATCTTATTATATAAATTACAATATACCATCTTCCACATAACATAAATGACTAAGAAGAGAGAAAGAGGTGGACTTTGACCATTAAGGGGGGGAGAGAGAGATTTATGTAATAGACATGAGTCGTCTAAGGGTGGAAGAGCTTATCTCCGCATCTGCATTTCCAGGTGAGAAGATAATAAGTATCATCTTCTCTATGAGATGATTCTCTGTAAATCCGCTTTTGGTGAGGTGGAATAACCAGAATGGCCTTGCAAGGATGACAATTCTTGCACTTGTTCTCACAACCTGGCGGCTGTGACCCCAGCACCTTTTTCCTTTGCTCCACAAAATAACTTGCTGATGACCCAACTGATTAACACAAATCCAACCAAAGATATATAAAAACAGAAAATTCTCCCTACTGTAGAACATAAATAGACATACACACATTACTATGCCTAACATTTGCTTGTGAAGAGAACCATAAACAAGGAACATGTCAAATGACATGTGAGAAAATAAGAACGATAGATAGACTACGCTGTGGAGGGTCAATATTTAATTTTTACCTGATAAGGATGGAAGAAAAACAAGTGAAGAGATGAGGATCACTGTCACTACAACTCTCAGCTGGCCAAGGGGGTAGTTTCTTGATGGAGCCATCAATGTATAGAGATATACACCAATATGTGATTGATGTATATATGTTGCAGGGGAACAAAAGCGTCGATGCTGGTGATAAGGAAAAAGAAATAAAGAAGAAGAATAAATAAAGAAGAGATTTTTTGAATAGTTTGAAAGATTGGGTGTTTTGAAAAAGAAAGAGATGATACGAGCATATAAATTAACAGACAAGGCCAATCACTGTTTCGAGTCGAAGGGACAGTTCTCTGATGCCAAGGGGTTCTTCTACCAATGAATGCAATCTCACATTTTTACACACCTAGAAATTATGTTTTCTTTCTCCATTTGGGAAAATGCTACACTGACTTTACGTGGACTGAAGTGACTAATTGATCTAACGCAATGATTCCTCTAATTACCACTTGCCCTTATTGACCATCCGGGTTAAATGCAACACTGCGTATTTACTATTAACAGCGACTCAGCTTCTATTAAAGTAAGACTATCACTGTACATATATACTAGGTATAAACTCGCGCGATGCGTGGACGAGGAGCAATGTGCTATAATTTTACGATCTTTATTATTTTTTGTGGGGGGTATATGAGAGGAATTTTTATTCAATATGAACATCAACCAATATCATTTTTCTTGGATAGATAGTGCCTTCCAATTAAAACACGAACAATAACAAAATGGGAACACCACCATGAAACGTAAATTTGAGTCACAACACATAAAAATTATGTCTATTGTGAAATATGCAACACCACCCATTATCTATTGAATATAGCTATACAACCAATCCAAGAAAAAGTTTGAAAACAAAGTGCAACATCCATCTGGACATTTTCTCAACTCGAAATCGTCAACAAACAAACCAAAATACCTATTATGAAAACTGATGTTGCTACTGTAGAAATCTTCAACAAACCACTGTGAAGACCTTATGAAAAATCATCCATTGACTATCATCTCTTAATGATCCTAAACATACCCATTAATGGAATTACATCTGCAGGTCATCAATTATTAAAGTGAATGCAATAGCCCATGCGCGATATTGATAATTTAATTAAATAAACAAAACACATAAGTTGTTGGATCATATTGAAAAAACCTCGATATGAAGTCAAAGTGTTGAAGTTGCTCCTTCCATGAGCAATTTGAGGAAAATGAATGAAAAGATCACCACTGACGTGTGCAAAGAATGTACCAAAATACCCAATTCGAATATGAATCTGAAATCCATTAAAATTATAAACGTCTCGATCCAAAAAAGAAGCTCTCAGATCTAAATGAATTTGTGTTAAAGATGATCGTGGGATCAAAAAACGTTCACAACCAAACCCATCACTGATCCATTTGATCAGACTAATCTCCACTGACTGAAATAGTTATATATTGGAATGGAGGTATGGAGAGGATAAGAAGAGAGCGCTGCATATTTAAGAAGAGGGAGAAAAGTAAGAGAAAAAAAAGATTAGGGGACAGTTTGAGTGAGATTATCGAGATATGGAAAATCTGCCCAAATATAGAGAGCGTAGAAATGAATGGACAAAGTGTTAAGGAATTCAAAGGGTCTAATCGGGTGGGGGTAGTAAATAAATGGGGGAAGATAGATGGTGGAGGAATGAACGTAGAGAGAGAGTAAAAGTGGGTTTGAAAAGAGTTATTGGGAGAGAGAACATAAAGAATGGGTGCCATGTGGACACTCTAATCAAAGAGGAGTATTAAATTCATGAATAGCATTTTATAGTATATAAAAGAAAGGATAGAGATGTGCCACGTGGATAGGCTAATTGCAAAGCATAATAAATGTCTTGTTAGTATATAGAGATGTATAGCATTTTATAGTATATAAAAGAAAAGATAGAGATGTGCCACGTGGATAGGCTAATTGCAAAGCATAATAAATGCCTTGTTTTGCATTTTATAGTATATAGAGATTTCTATATACGTTTTTCATATTTAGTAATTTAACGAGACTCACAACAACAAAATATAATATTTTAATGCATCGTGTATGAAAATTATGTATAAAAATGTGCCTTTATATGTTTATCCTAAAAGTAATGATCTATATATACTCTAAAATGCTATACAAAATTTAAACCCCTATATGATGAGAGTCTCCACGTGGCAACTAAAATCTAACGCCCCAAAACACATCCGACTCTTCAGGCGACTTTTCAACTTCTTATACATTTAACCAAATTTTTTTTCTCCCTCCTCTATGAATCTCACCTTAAATGGCACCTGTTTTTTACGATCTCCAAAGTCCCTTTACTGATCTCTTCACCGCCTCTTTCCCTTCATCTCTCCACCACAAACCCTATTTCTCATCCTTACCGCACTCTCAATTCTTAGGATGAAATAGAAAGCCAAAAGCTATAACCCTCTCCTCTAAATGAATCATTCGAACCCTAAAATTCTCCAAACCTCAGTATTCATTGAATCTCCCAAACCACAAAATATATTTGCACTGACAAGAAGCTACCTTCAGCCTCGGTGACCACAACTCTCAATTCTAACTTTTATGGCTTCTTCAGCGCCCCACACCCCCTTTAATTCTGATAACTCCACAATTATCATCCCGTAAGTCTAAGTTGTGAAACTTCTCTATTTTATTTATTTATGATTCATCCACATACATATACCCAAATTCACCTATGCTCTTTTTAATTTATATACAGAGTGCTTTCACAGATGCTCGACATAAAACCTCTCTTGTGAGTATGAAAAATATATAACTCTTCATATTTTTAGTTATTTACATGCGTACCCCCTCTACTGTTGTGCTTACCACTTTTGGTATTTAGAATGATGGCGATTAGGCTTACCAATGCCAAGAAAGTTTAAAGACAAATTTATATAAAAGTAAACACTCAATTTGGATGTTCTGAAAAAGTAGGCTCAAACACAATTCTCCATCGAAAACATTGTACTTTGAAGTGTAAACACCAAATGGCAAAAATGTCAACTTTTTGGAGAGACATTACCAACAAAAAAAAATTCAAAATTCTAGATATTTTAATGGCCTTTGCACATTAAAGATGTGTAATGAATGTATAATTTCATTATTTGAAGTAAATGGATTAATATTTAATAAAATTTTATGAATAATGAGTTTGTATATGTTCCCTAATTTAATGATTTTTACCCATTATTTTCTTTTGGTTACCGATATACATCATGTGCAGATTCATGTTAGTAGACGTGCCACAAATATAAGAGCATCTAACAAGAAACTATAATCTCACCACGAAGACGGTATGTACTTCCTTTCAACTCCTATTTTTTTATGGGTAAATTACTATAATAAGATGACTTTATTGTCATAGTTATGAGTTATAATTAATAAACACATTTGTAAAAGTACCTTAGTCATGTGGTATTGTCACAAAGAAGATGGTGAAAAATAACGTTTGTACAAATTGTGTGAATTTTATCTTTTGTAAATCACATTTAACTTTGGTCAAACGATTTGTTCTTGCGGTATAAAGTAAAATAAATAGTATCATTGCGTTTTAAAAGATTTGCTTTATAATGAAGTGTTTTTTTAATGCTATATGTTTAGTTCAATAGTTCATATTTCATGATTTTTCAAATTTCTACCATATTCTCAATGTATATATAATGAATTGTTATCAATATGGGTAGTTACATTGTGCGGACATAATTTTCTAAGTTGTTTCACTATAATGAGTTTCTTTCGCATGCTTATATTCCACAAATTTGTGGTGTACCAAATTAGAACATGGATTTTACTTAAATTTTCTATATCCTAATATCATAGGGAAGTGACTCAAAGCAAAGCATTTACTTGAGACACAACAATTGTTATTTAAAGTTCCAAGACTTTTATTAGTTCCATGGTTTTTCACTTCCAAATCTTGGCACTATATCACACTACCTACTGCATATTTTTGCATATATTATATGGTGCTGAGTAGCAAAGTTATGATTATTTTTTTGCTAATTTTTTGTGCGGACTATTATTTTCATTAAATATTTACATCATGATTTACAGTAATAAATTTTGTCACTACCTTCATCCCATAAGTAAATAATGTCTCTCCTATGTTATATTCCTTTCTCCTATGCTTTGTGATCAAAATGCATTAGAAGTCTCTCCCTCTCTTTCTCCCTCTCCCTCTCTTCTGCTATAGCTTGTCACCTCATCCCCACACCCCTCTTTATCATTTTGATTACCTCATCAATCTTAATTTTTGGGAGTGATGCATGTTTATTTGAGATTTTCCAAGTTCGTTTTTATTGAATTATTGAATTAGTAAGTCTGTAAGTTCATTAACTGAATTCGGTCATTGGTTGTAAGGCTAGGATATGATTTGGGTTTATTTTAATACCTTTTTGTTTGATCAAGTAGCGCCGCAAACAAAAAAAAATTGAGTCCTCAATCCACATTTTGATGCATTCAACTTCACTCTCTAATGTCATAGGATATCACATGATCTGCGACGTTTTTGCTCTTGATTATCATGCCATCATTACAGAGCCCCTGTTGGTTTGTTCAATTTGCACCCATTATTCGATCCACGTGATGTGGAACCTTTTAATTTGGAATTTCCCTATTCCAACTTATCTATGACAAAAGAATGACGTATGTTTGTGTAGTTTAATTGAAAATTTATCTTATTGATATGAGGATGATGCTTCCTTGGTGGTTATACTTATAAGAGTTTCTTAAATGTCTACTCTGAAACTATTTTTTTATGTTAATACAATTGCACTTGCAAATGTTGTATTTAATTATTTTCCTGATATTCAACTCACCTTTTAATTGTGTAACTACAACCCAACTTAGTGCACCAATCACGGGTGCACCATAAAAGAAAGATTGGTGTTGTATGATTAAGTTAGGGTCCAGGGTAAACACGTGGGGTTTTGATACAATGATTACATTTGTAAAATAGTGTTATAGTCATTAGTAAAATGATGAAATATACTTTTATTCATTACTGACATGCATAATTTTAATATCGAATATGATATATATATATATATATATATATATATATATATATATAGGTTTAACTTATTGTAATGTCGTGATCATGCATATTCTATTTAGAATAATTTAACAACTTTTTAAGTAAAATGTGTATAACAAGTTGTAAATAAATTATATTGTATTTGAGAGTTTTGTACTAAATAATTGGATAGTCACATATGGTTTATATCTCTTCCATAATGTAATGAAATGGATATTTTTTATTCAAAAAGTTCATTTACATTTTTTTAATAAAAATTCACATGTGGTGAAACTAATTATGAATATAAAAATTCACTGGTCTAGGAATGACAACGTGAAATGTGTTTAAATTTGTTGATCTACTTTCAAGGTGAGTATTGGTAACCAATTTTAGTGATTCATTGAAATATTAAATAATAAATAACTAATGATAATACGTTATATAATTTTAAAGTTTTAATTAATCATGTGAGAAGGTCACTAAAATTCACTGTAAAAGTATGTCAAAGAACTCCCGTGAATAGGAAGCCACTTTTTGATTTCGCAAAATAAGATGTAGGTGATACAAAATTATAAGCTCATGAGTGAATTTTTATTATGTTTACTAGAATCTATTATCAAATCTATAACAATTGATAAGATGTTATTTATAAATTTTACAACAAATCTATTTATATGTGTGAATATAAAGAAATTGGGCTATGAACCTACAGGTTATAGGCCAATGTACAATTGTTCACCTCGCATTTATTCAAGACCCTTCATTTGTTCAAGTCATTATCGGGTTCACCCATAAAACTCACTACTTCACAAATAATGTTTTACATGACTTGATAAACACCCATAAGACCTAACAAGATCTAATAAAGACACCAAAAGACATATACCAACTATCAGTGTGTCAACCCGAAGTAACATAAAGTGGCTTGCTTGCTTCACAGTTCATAATGGGTCGTATCATGTAACCCAGTAAGAAAATAAAATGTGCATCAGTTTGTAATTTAAAGTTGTTCACAAACATGACCTAAATCAACATATTGCCACGTTTACCCGTCTCGCCTCATCTTAAATGTATCAAGTTAAGGGATTAATAAATGAGGTGCAATTGCATATTAGAGTTAAAAATTAGAACCTGAACGGGTTGTGTTCGGGGGGCTTAACCAATTGTACCCCGAGAGCCAATAGAGTATATTTTCATCTTTATATAATTATAGGCATTATTTTATGTATATTTCTAATTTATATAAAACTAAATACATAAGGTTTAGGATTCCTTTTATTCGTATAATGCCTTTTGAGGGGTTAAACAAGTCAATCGACTCTCTCACTTCACTTTACCGCTTTACCACAAGTCTTGCACCACCTGGAATCCTTAATTTGTCGCAAACCTCACTTTGTCACGGACCTCACACCATCTAGGAGGCCCACAACATTTTACTTCGGGATGGGGGAGATGACAGTCACCCCCGTGGATATCCATGAAATCTTGGGTCTTTCTTGTTTGGGTGCCCATGTTGTGATAGATCGAAAATAACTGCTGATTGGGGAGGCCTTAGGGACCATGGGGCGACATTTTGGTGAGACTGCCTTGGTCAGGTGGTTGACAAGGAAATTAGAGACATAGAGTATTGATGTGGCGAATCCTCGCTATGTGTGTTAAATGGCACAATTCTTCTTACTTTTTATGTTCGGGACCGTTTGGTTCTCGAAGGTTAGGGAGGATGTGCATCTGTGGTTCTTGCCCTTCTTGATGGACTTCATTTATATCAAATCCTATGAATGGGGGAGTTTTAAACTCTTTCATCTCTATACAATGGGCTGGATGCATTCAGTAGGCGACGCATACCTACTTTGTCGCGAACCTCCCACCATTGTTGTCATCATTGCTCTCGTTGTCAACGTCGTAGGTATGTCATATAATTTCTTAGTCCTAGTTCTCTCTTTCAGTTTCTTCCTCCAATAGAATAAATAGTGTGTGCCACTCATATATAGTATCTCAATTATAATTATTACAACCTAAAAAAAATATTTAAACAATTCAAATTAGGGAAAATAAATAATCATAGGTTTATGTGATAAAATGTTTTACTAAATGATTCAACCTATATTTTATATGCTTCAATAATAGGTAATTGTATTATCTTCATAATAGTAAACAAAACACATAACACTTGGATTTTTTAGGAAGCCCTTACGGGAAGAACCCTAGGATAAACCAACAACAAATTAAATATGTAAAGGATAAAAAATTACTTAAAACTTCGACGCACTAATTGAATTAAAATTCAAACTTCCACAACCAAATTTTATATGACACCCTCTCATGATCTTTAACATGTAGAATATGATCCATAATGCCACAAAGTTTTAGTAAAAAACGAAATCATCATATTGCACCAAAAAAACAAATCTTCTTTAGAAATAAATGATATTTATTCCAAGATTTTAGATAAAAGAGATAGTTATCCAACAAAACTCTTCCAAGGATATGTATAACTCAGGGTGTGTAAGAAAATGATAGAAGGCGAGGTCACTCAAAAGTGTTGTTCATTATTAATAAATTAAATTTCTAGAAATGAAAGATAAAAAATATTGTCTAAAAATTTAAAAGAGTCAATGAGAATAAGAGTTTCTCAACAAGGAATAATGGCATAAAATCAAAGGTTAAAAATATTCTTTCAAAGGATTTTCTCTCGAATGGGTGGAATATTGTTATTATAAAAAAATTATTATCATTATTATTATAATTTTCACCACCACCATAATCATCATCATCATTATAGGGGATTTAACTCAAAAATAGACCGATTACCAATAATTCCCTGAGTGCTATACAAGAATGTAAAGATATACAAGCATATACATACATTAACTACTTGTCCTTGCCTACGTCTATGAAAGAAAGATGAGAGAAGATTTTATTACTATCGAGACTTGGGTATTAAGTAGTTAGCTAAGAGCCAAGTCTTAGGGTTATAATATATTTAATGGAAGTTCTCCTCACAATATGGGGTCTTATACATAAGAATCAAGTTCCATTAAGAGACATTTTTGGCTTGTAAGGAATACTGAATTATCAAATCTATATTTATCAATTGGAGGTTTTCCCAAGAACGTCAAGTTTGTGATGGACCCCTTCAAAATATATTATGTTAGAATGATTGTGGTATTAACTTTGAAGGTTTTCTTAGCTTTTGAGAATTCGTGACCAAAGAAAACACAAGATTATCAAGTGGAAAGTATCTCTTCTCATTATCTAGCAATATAAAATAAAAAATCGATGCTTGTTCCTAACCTACACCTTATTGAAAGTGGGATTGATTGCATTGTCAATAATAGATACATTAAGTAAAGTATCTCAAGACAATCTATGATCATTAGAGTAGGTGTGGATCTTAAATATTTATCAATCTCTTCTGAGATCATGGCTATTTCTAGTCTGTAAAACTTGTGAGAAGGATTAACACTAAGTAGAAAAACTTGAAAATAAAGCAATTTTAGGCTTCAATAAATTCTTGTTAGCTTTTGAACTTGGGTGATGGTGTTAAACACTTGAATAATATTAAGGATTTTTTTTTATCTTTATTCACTTTTATCACTTTGTAAAGAATCCAAATCTTTACCCCTCCCAGTAAAAAGCCTCGTCCATGACTAAGCTATTAAACCTAGGACATTAAGCACTAAATAAGCCCAAGGCACCTATATATTTAACCCAAAGGGATCAAATACCTTAAAATCATCCTAAATGGAGGATAAAGGAGAAAAGAATCAAGTGTCGTGCAATATTTGAATGTTTGTTGCCCGAAAACCAATATTTAATGACATTTGTACTTGATCTCAATTTTGTCGCAAGAAAGATTGTCACCTTCTCTAATGAGCATTACGAAATGTTTAATACGCATTTGATATAATGAGTGCTCATAAGAAATCCTAAGAGACATCATTGTGACACCCCGCCTAATAAAATACCGGGTGATCAGTCCTATACCAAATTAAAACAGGAATCCCAGTTGGATCATCCTTAGCATCACTGTCGAAAACTTTTTAAAACTTACTAACCACCTAGTATTCCAAAAACTGGTGCCAATTTTAACTTTTTAATAAAACCAAAACAGTACATGCGGAATATATAAACCATTCTCACAACTGAATGAAAAAGAACTGAATCATAAATACACAACATGCCGAATAAATCACCGGCCACCAAAGAAATAATTCAAATACAATTATTCAACATCTGAAAACTGTACCGAGAAGTCTGGGCGACAAGCCGTAAATAAAACTGAAACTGATACAAGATTCCTACTCTAGGAATGAATGAATGATGCGTCTAATCCAAACTCCTTCTAGCATCCACATATGCCGCAGCTCCGTGTCCCTGGAATAGAATATCAATCCTGGCGTCCCTGTGGCTGGACACCTAAAAGGTTTTGAAAATAGTTTTATAGCAAGGGTTAGAACCCAAAACATTTTGAAAATATTTAGCAAGTGAATTAACTGCAGTAATTTAAAATGCATGAATGCGCTTCATATTTAAGTTAGTGTCGCACTCCCTTGTGGACATTCTCACCCCTCCACTATTGTGCACACCTACCGGTTACCTTAACCCCTCCTAGTTGTGCTACCCCGTCCAACTAGTCTTGGTATAACCTTCCTTTGCCATACAACTCTAACCCGAGTATAATGATTCTTGAATTTTAAGTTATTTCACCATTAACTTAATTAATTCCTCTTAAATAATAACATATAACCGTGTCACAAGTTATATAAAGTACATACGTCAAACACTGTATTATTTCCACCAATAATTAACTTAATTAATTTCTCATTAATTAACAACATATAACTGTAACCCGAGTTATATAAGGTAAATACATCACGCACTGTATTATCACCTACGTATACTATTTACTACTATATTATACGTACCTTTACTAACATCCACACATATATCATACGCGTATCCATCCTTCCGAGTATACCCTCATCGGATGATTCCCTCTAAAATGCTATCTCACTAGGTGTGCTCGCAAAACCTAGTTTCCCCAAGTTAGAATCGCTCACCAACTTGGACTAAAATATAACGAAGTGGAGGCGGTCATATTCCTTCCCTGAAAGTGAGATAAATCTCTCACCCATATATACCGGACGCTATGACCTGGGGATATACTCGCCCTACTCCTCAAGCTAGGGGATTCACCCACATCGCGCAACCTCCCTTGATAGCATTAGAGTATTTAAATTGAATAAATATCTAGTCACTGATATTTACTATCACACACAATATATACACACATATATATATATATATATATATATATATATATATATACTATCACTACCCGTATATATATATTATGAACCCCTGGTTTTTACCGTGTACTCAAACTCCCGCACACTGCCTGTAATTTAATGTCACACACAATACATACAAGTATATATATATACTACCACTACACCGTATATATATATATATATATATATATATATATATATATATATATATATATATATATATATATATATATATATATATATATTAATAACCCCGGCTTTACCGTGTACTCAAAATCCCATACACTGCCTGTAAGTTTCTGAGTCTGTGGCCCGACTCAAATGTAATTAATTTTCTCACTTAATAACTTATCCTCTTCCCGAGTCTATGGTCCGACTCTAATATAATTAATTCACACCTTAATTAATATAATACTTTCCCCGAGTCTATGGTCCAACTCTCCTTAAATTAATTAACACACATTTTAATTTAATACCTCCCCGAGTCTATCGCCAGACTCTAATCAAATTAGCTAACAAATTAATTAATCAACCCAAATTCCGAGTCTGTGGTCCGACTCTAATATAATTAATTATCACATTAATTAATAAGTACCCTTCACGAGTCTACAATCCGATCCTGATTAAACTAATTATCCCACCCATTAATTTAATCATACCCGAGTCTACAAACCGACTTTAATTAAATTAATTATCGCATTTATTAATTTAATAATTTGGTGTCACTCAACCATTGTCCCCGGACTCACTTACATAGCCCGGAACTTAATATTTGCCGAGTCTTTGTTCTTATCACAAGGGAACACACAATATGCATTCACAACCCAAGTAATCCTATAAAACAGTAGGTATTTACACAACCCAATTCTTCATACTTGTATGTAATATATTTCTCTCTAATATTCACCGTACTTGTTTGCTTTACGAATTTATCTCACTTTCGTATTAATTCAAGTATTCACACAACTCTAAGGGTCCTAGTTACCCCTTGTTATATCAATTCAGTAGTTACCCTTGTTAACCCACTGACCTGACGAATTTAAGCTCGCTCATGCTTTTTTCGTAATTATATTCTTATCATCTCGAATTAGAGTACGTCACAATCAAGCCTATGAATCTCCACTTTAACTCTCTCACAAAATTAAAGTCCAACACTCAATCATAGAACTACTTCCATATCATTATTCCATCAATATTTTTCATCAAGGTCCCAAACACTTCCCCGATAAAATTTTAGACATTTGAGGCTTAAAAAGAAAAATCTCAAATTTTCTGACAGATTAAACACCCTCTAGTAAAATTTCGATTTCTCCCTCTACATAACTCCTATTGACCTGATTCCAAGTTCATTGGATAGCTAAGAGAAATACCTTTCTAGTAATGTATGGCTCACACTCTAATTCGAAGTGAAATTCAAATCGCACACGTTTAAAGTCACGTTAAAAGTCTGGCAGATTACTATGTTGACAGATCAAACACCCTCTAGTAAAAGGTCGATTACTCCCTCCACAGAACTCTTATTGATCTGATTCCAAGTTCATTGGATAGCTAAGAGAAATACCTTTCCAGGCATGTATGGTTCACACTCTAATTCGAAGTACAACTCAAATGGCATACGTTTAAAGTTGTATAAAAAATTCTGGCAGATTGACCTCTTGTGTTCATCAAATAAACCCTAAGTCATTCAAGATTCATGTTCTTCATCCAAGAACTCATAAAGATTCCATTAACAAAACCCCATTTTGTACCCATTTATCCCCAAAATAAATTTTAGTTACACATCACTAAAATATGAATTGGATATCACAATTTAGGAGTAAAAACAGTTAACCACTTGCCTGAAAGTGTTCGTAGTGTCTGATTTCGTTGGCGGAGTCCCTCAATTTGGCTCCAAAAGCTCCCAATTTGTTCTTGATTTGCTTTCTCCAAAATCCCCTCTCAAACCCTAGGTTTGGAGTTGTGTTGGCTGCTGATTTCCTAATCTCCCATTAGGTTAAAAACCCTTAATCCCGTTTTTCACCTAATGGGCTTAATTAAAGTGGGCCAACTCACCCCGTGTGGGCCCGGCTATGCCCAAAAATACCCCGAGACCCAATTACTACCCCCGGGTACTCTTTTCTGACTATCTAGACCCATCCGGACTCAACCGCGCACTCAGAATTGGCATCCGAATTAATTTATAAAAATCCTTATCTCACACCCCATTAAGTCTATACCGACTCCCGGCTGGAATAAGTGCATACCCCGTCATTAATACCCGAAATGACGTAATTAAATTATTACTATTCACTTAGTAAATAAATTTCCCTAAAAATTAACCATTTACTCCTCGATTAATATTTAAATATATATATTGTCATAATTAATTCAATTAAAATTACAACACACCAGTAATTTAAAATCCCGAATTAATTATATATTAAATGCACAAAAGTACGGGGTGTTACAATCATCACATCCATTAATTCGCCCATACCACCAGATGTTACTTTCCTATTGTGTGTGACCCATTAGGTTCACCCTGGGATAAAGCATGTAATCAATCAAATCACTTCATGAATTAAGTAATACCTATTAGGATTATTTATTTCAGTTAAAATTAATTAGGATGTCGTCCAATTAACTCACAATAGCAAATGATGTCTAAGAAGCCCCATATTATGATTTTTGGGGATGATCATTGTGGACTTTTCACTATCGGTTGCCTTACACTCTAATCCTTCCATTATATAAAATATATATAACAAGTTATATAGGTAATAAATTATGAACTTTGTGGGGGATAATGTTTATAAGCCCATGAGAGTAGCCGAACAAGTCCCAATGGATTAAACACTTGGCCTGGCGCAAATCATGCTCAATTCCCACACGAGACTTTTAGTAGTATGAGAAAACTCATGGATATGGTCAAATTCGGTACCAAGAATCTCAGACGATACAATCAAGTACCTTATGGAAAATCTGTACATTACTTTGGGTTCCTTAAAGAACTCAAATTCTATAACAACATATCTATAAATTGTACACCCTGACCCGGGGCAAAGGGATGAAAAAACTTGAGACTTCGAGAGACACTTAGTAAGAATAAGTTACCTCTCTTTGGACATAGAAAAGTTGCCAAACTACATACATCGTTGTTGTGTGTGATTCCATTTATTTTCTGCTATTTGTGATTATTTTCATGAAATCTTTATTGTGATTTTTTCTACACTCACAATTGGCTTCGTCTGTGGAAAATAACTTGTATTCCTACGAAATCATTTATTACCAAAAAGTTCGCAATGTTTAACCACAATAGTAACATTCCCTAAGCCGACGATGTTCAAGAAGACCCAGCTCCTCCTAGGTTCAGGTCTAAAATTTGTCAACATATAAACCCAAGATTTTGCCAAAAAGGCCGCCCTCTGAAGAAAGATATGGGTCATCTAGGCCCACATAGATTTTTATGCTGGTCGATGCCTATAAAGCCAGGCCTTAAAAACAAGAAACGACAACGAGCCGCCAAGAATAAGAGAATGCTGGCCTTAAGGGGCGAGTTGAAAGAACAGAGAGAGATCTCCACATAAACCCAAGGCGACGCCGAGACAGGATTCTTAGTCCTCAGGGAAGTGACTCCCCCATCCGAGGAAGTAGCACTAGGCGCGACCAGGAGAGAAATGAACGTGATAGGTATGAGCGAGCACGATCAGAGCGTGACGAGCAAGAGAGATGCCACAGGAGAAATGATCGACCGAATGAAGATTTAAGGATTCTGGTCCGTAGGGAGATGGACCAACATTCGGTGCACTGAGGAGCCAGATTAACCATAGAGCTAGCCAAAAGAGCTCTAAACTCTCAGATGAAGTCCTCCTTTTCAAGGGAGATCAAATAAGAGGATCCCCCGAAGAAATTCTCTGTCCCAAGGTTCAAGGTTTATGATGGGAAAACAGACCCTATAGACCACAATGACGTACTTATGTCCAGAATTTTCCCTTATAGCCTATACGATGTAGAACAAAAGTGGTTTGAGAGGCTTCCCCACAGGTCTATCAAGAATTTTATAGCACTTGCAGAGGCTTTCTCAAAATGATTTATAACGAGCAGCTCCCATCCTAAACGGATGGATGTAAGCCACTGGAAAACCTTTGAGATTATACCAAAAGATATTAGGAAGTTTTTAATGAGATCGAGGATTGCTCAGAGCAGGTTAACGTAGTTTCCTTTAAAATCGTCCTGCCGACCATCTCTCTTTTACACCAATCCCTCACCAAGAAGGAAGCCATCAGCATCGATGATCTTATGGCTCGTATTAATAAGTATGCCAAGGTGGAAGATATAGTTCATACAGGTGGGGGAGACAATGGTCGAGAAAATGCAAATAAGGGTACGGAGAAGAATGATACCCAGGAGAAGGGAAGCAAGAATGGGGCAAGAATGGCTCTAAGAGTGGAAATAAAAAATGACCCTTCTAAGGCATTTCAGGCTATTAATACAGCCTTGAACGAACCAATTTACAAAATTCTCAACAAAATCAAGGATGAGCCCTTTATCAAATAGCCTAAGAAGATGGGCGGCGATCTAACTAAGAGGAATAATGCGCTGAGATGTGCATTCCACAAGGTGGGTGGTCACCAAACCGAGAATTAAAAAGCTCTGAAGTCACATTTAGAAGAGCTAGTTCAGGCAAGACACCTCAGTGAGTATGTTGAAAAGAAAACAGAGAAGGTCGCAGCCAACAGTGACCAAAAGCCAGAATATGTCCTTTATGATGATATAGGACACGAGTTTGCAGTAATTCATGGGGCGTTCGACCTTAAGCAACACAACACCAAATTTGCCAGATTGTTACGGTCATTGACCGTGACAAGTCCAACTTGTCAAGGTCAATGACCGTGACAAGTCTGGGAGTGACAACATTTATTGTCACGGATAATATTAGTCACGGTTATTAACCGTGACAAACCCGTGGCATTTAATAAAAAATTGTCACGATTATTGATCGTGACAAGTCCGTGGCAAGTTTATTTGTCACGGACTTGTCATGGTCAATGACCGTGATAATTCTGGGCAGAATTGAAAAAAAATCTGCTGGGCAGTATGTCCACTGCCACTGTCCAGCAGTATATTTGTACCTGTTATAGCAACGTTGTACCTGTGTAAACATCATATATCCAAATAAAATAGAGATAATGCAAATATACATTCAAAACAATATACATCAAGATATAATTAAAATATAATTCAAATGTAAGAACTTAAAACAATTCAATTCAAATAATGTCACTACATGTTTAGGGTAGGTCTGAGGAGGTGAGTAGGCCACACAATATACGAATTAATACACCTAGTAATATGCATCGTGCCGCATTATTCGAGAAACCACAATGGGCAGTTCTCCTTCCCGGGTATCACATGCGTGACGAGCACCTTGGACTCGATGTCTTGAAGCAAACGTCCATGAACTGGCATACCCTGGACGGTATTCGGGTCCCTCAACCCCCGTCCTATCAGATGGCAATCAAATATGTCCTGTATAAACACGCTCGACCAACCAAGTGTTGACATCGGCCGATCTAAGGGAGCCAAATAGGGGACTGGATCATTAAAGTCCGCATGTGTCGGTGATGAAGCATAGAGGTCTACATCCTCGTCCTCCTGCACCTTTTCCTCCACTATCACCTTCTCCTTCACTTTCCCCTTATGGTTTCTGCCCAACGATTGCTTCATGAATGAAAACATATCTTGGACCGTCGCCTCTAAACAGGAGAGCTTCGTGTCATGCGAGTCCACCGTTCGAGCCAACCCGGTGCCGCTCATCTCCAATCCGATGATCCTAGATTTGGCCACCCGTGAGCTCACCCCCTTGTCCTCCCCTTGCGATCAGTGCCAAGCACTTGGCTGAGTGCGTCTGTGGACAAAGATGCCTTATCGGCATCAGACTGCGACTCATGCACTTCCTTAAGCTTTGCCTGAAATGATAAAAAGCACATGATTAGTTAAATAAGTAAATAAAAAATTATAATGTAATTAACAAAAAGTAAACTATCGGATTACTTACAATAGTGGCCATGACGCTCGGGGACACCTCCTTATACTTCCCCTTCTTCGTCCAAATATCCACGTAAGTATCGAGCCTATGTGGCCTACCCCCAGGGCCACTCCCCGTCCCCTGAAATAAAATAATGCAAAATTAGTATCGGTCCCGCAAAGTAAAATAATGCAGAATAATATATTTTTGTAATTATATAAAAATTAAATCTTACCATCATCCTATGCTCCACCTCGGCGACGTCCGACCGGAGTAGTGCACGTCCGTCTTTTTTGCCCGATTTTCCCTCTCCGATTGGCGAGATGCCAATTTTCCCTTCCCGATCTCATTATCAATGAACTTTTACCATTGTGCCAATGAGATCGGCTCCTTCGGCGGGACGGAGTCACGCATTCGGATAACGGAGTCTCGGTTCTTCCTAAAGTACCGGGTCGGTATATTTTTCTTCCACGTCTTGCGTTGCTCCCTCAATTGCTCCAAGACGGAATCACCTAGTTTTGAATCCAGGATAAATTGTTCCTGTCCAACAAATACAATGTTAGTTGCGAATAAATATAAATATAAATATAAATATGAATATAAATATAAATATAAATACAAATATAAAATGAAATTGAAATCGAAATATTCATATAAATATAAATATAATACATTACCTGTAGTGCCGCCCAAATAGCTAACTTGAGATCATTTAGCACCTCCCTCTAACTAGTGTACCCCGGGACGATGATCGTCTTTACCAGCTCGAGGGATCTCACTAATAGCCCCATCTTGTTCTCGATGGACATCCCCAATTTCCATATTTAGGGAGCCTAGGGGCCGAGGAGCCCTCGTCGCCTCTGCTACCATTGAGTCCAGACGACATCATCATAATCAACATCATCATTCTCGCCTTAATACCTGAAGGAGACATTTTCTGTAAAAATAAATATTGTTATTAGTACAAATCAAAATGAATTAGAAGAAGACATGCAAATATGTACAATTACTACAAATCCAAATGAATTATTACTGTTTAACACCTCAATTCTGAATTCCAAAACAACAGCATCTAACTCATAATATGTAAAATTACTAAAAATACAAAACATCCCCACCCCCATCCACACACATGCACACTACACAAGAGTGAAAATGATAAAGTGAAAATCAATTAAAAGCATTAAAAATTGATTGATAAAGTAAAAATTGGAATATTTATTACAAATTGAAAAATTATTTCAAATTCGGGTTATCATAAAAAATGGATTGATATTCGGTAGGAGTAGCCAAGTCATCCACACTACTATTTAGATGCTTTGGCGCAAGTAGGACAATTGACCACGACTTATTGTTGATATACTCCAAGTAAAACACTTGGTTGACCCTTTGAATTGCACAAATAAACCACTCATCGCTCACGTGGTCGTTGCTCTTCAACTTGGACAAGTCAACCATGATCAAATTGGTGCCAGGATCAACTTTACAAGCATTTTTATCCTTAACTCTTACCCATTCACAGTAAAATACAACCTCTTTGAAGCTTATATAATCCAATTCAAATATATTTCGAATTACACCATAATAAGTCATTTCAGCTTAAATGAGGTTTTTATCTTTTGCGCTCGCTCGAAAGAAAGTAAGAGCCTTGTATGAAATGCCCGAGTTCTGTACATTTGTACTTTCCTCATACACTTTTGCACCGAATACGTAACCGTTCAATCGATACTTTTTATAATCTTGTGCCATGAACAAAGGTCCAGTGGCTAGATGAGCAAGCCTTGATATTGCATCAACCGTCTTTAAGAGCTGATCATATATATAAATTAATTAGATTAGTTGTAAAGTTTGAGTGAAATGTAACGTAACGTTATATAACGACCATTTTTATTATAATTACCTCTTGTGACAACCACAACCTAAATTCACTGTCTGATTATACCATTATTTTTCATCTTTTATTGTTCTCACAGGCTTCATATTTTCTGCATATTACAAAATTAATCATGTATAAAATAATCTAAAATAATGTAAAACTTAAAATAATTTAAACTTAATTTTTTCATTCTTCAACATCTTCATGTGTGTCAAATAGATAACGAGCTACTTGTTCATGTTGCAAACTCATTAATTTCACTCGTTTTCCCATCACATGACCACTATCATCGACGAACTCATCAGTGTCATCAATGATGGTCGAGTCAGGCATATATTCCTGAGTATAGATTGATAACTCCACGGTGATGTATTCCTCTGCAATTGATCCTATAATGCATCGCGTATTCTTGACGTAATCTTTAAAAACTTTCATCAATCTTTCAAATGGATACATCCACCGATATCTAACTGGACCACAAAGAAGTGCCTCGTCGCATAGGTGTACCAACAAGTGAACACTTATGTCAAAAAATGCTGGGGGAAAGTACTTCTCCAACACATAAATCACTTCGGTCACCGCTAATTTTACGGCCACTATGTGTTCTCTATTGATTACCTTCTCACACAAAAGTGAGAAGGTAATACTAATTTTTATAATAGCCCTCCGCAAATCCTTGTGCTTGGAGAAACAGTGCTTAAACAATAGAGGAACCAATTGCATGATCACATGCCAATCGTGGGACTTACACTTATGTAAATCATGAGTAGCATAATTCACAATCCTTTGCAAGTTCGATGAAAAATTAGATGGGCCCTTCAAATTATATATTGTGTCTAAAAGAACCTTCCTTTTCCCACTCGTCAAAGTAAACGCACCAGGGGGAATTATTGTCCTTCCCCTGCTATATTCTTTCAACCATATTTGTGGCTTAAGTTTCAACGATTTAAGGTCTTTTCGTGCATTTTCTCCATCCTTCAAATGACTCCCCCCAAGGTAAGTGCCCATAATATGTTCAATTAGGTTCTTCTATACATGCATCACATCCAATACATAGCGCACCAGGTTATTCTTCCAATAAGGTAAGTCAAATAAAATTAACCTCCTAGATCATGCCTTTTTTGTCTCAGTTTCATTCCTAGTTGGGGTCTTCTTATGCTTGACATTCTTAAATTTACGATTCTTACCTGGCATATTTGGGCCATATTCAGAAGATTTACTTTCAATTTCTGAACCTGAAATTTATCTCGGTGGTAGTCTACATTTAACCCCGCCCGATAAAAAAATGGAACCTTTATCAAATATGAAATTATGAGCCGAGGGTAAAAAATCTCCTATGACAATGGTATATATTTTTTGAGCTAGCATAAAGACGAAGAGATTTAGTTTCCTCTCCATAAATAGGACACCCCAAATAACCATGTACTACGCAACCGGATAATGTCCCATAAGCTAGAAAATCATGAATTGCCCACATCAACATAACTTTTAGCGTAAACTCTTCTTTTCTAAAAGAGTCAAATGATTGCACACCCTCTTTCCAAAACTCATTTAATTCTTCTACCAAAGGCGCCAGGTAGACGTCGATGTCATCACTTGGTGCCTTTGGCCCATGTATCAACAAAGACAACATCAAACATTCAGGTCTCATACACTGTGAAGGAGAGAGGTTGAGTGGGGCTAGGATCACTGGACATAAAATCTGATTGGTGCTTAGATTTCCAAATGGATTGAAACCATCTGTTGATATAGCCAAACGAATGTTGCGCTATTCTCGAGCAAAATCGGGATACTCATAATTCATCCTCTTCTAAGCTATAGAATTAATAGGATGGCGCATGAGATTACCCCATACTTCTTCCCTAGCATTTTAAGTCATTGCCTCCACTATCCATGGTACTGTAAAAAATTGCTTTAATCTAGGCCCAACGGGAAAATATTTCAACACTTTTTGAGGCACTTTTGAGCTTGTGCCTTCCTTACCAGTAGATTGGACATATCTAGGTTCATCGCATACCAGACAATGATCGAGATTTTGATACTCCTTTCGGTATAGTATGCAGTCATACACACAAGCATGAATCAATTTATACGTCATCCCCAAACCTTTCAAAGTGTTATTCATAACAGGATAGCTATTTGGAAGCGTATTCTCCTTGGGTAGTAAGCCCTTCACCTAATTCAAAATTCTTATTATGCTATTGCCAGACAAACCGTCCTGCGTCTTCAAACTGTGCAAACCAACCACGGCATGTAAAGTTGTTTGATCTTTCTCACGGCCCGAGTAAAACGGTTGGGTTGCCTTAAATTTTAAACTTTGGTAGTCATCGTCAAGGTTTATCGCAATATCTTCACGAGCACTTGAACCTTGTACATCATCAATAACCTCATTCTCCTCCGCTTCATAAACTCCGTACGCATCATCAACTAAATCCTCTAACATATTATGATCTACATCGTCCCCTTCTACATCTATCCTACTTGTTGAAGCTTGTTGTGAAGGTTGTTCGTGGATAAAAGGAACTTTTAATTCACCGCGAAAACTCCAAAATCAATAAATATTTTGCATACCCTATCTTAACAAATGTAGTTCAACTTTTTTCCACTCAAACACCTTATCATTCTTACACCTAGCACATGAACACAAAAACTCTTCATCATTATGACATCTCTTTATGTATTTCACAAATTCATTAGCACCTCTGTGAAACACATCCCCCATTCTATTTGTCTCACCCATCCACTATTTGTATTTTGGATATCCCATCACAGCTACCACAACTAATCACCTATTAAAGGTAAGAAGGGTATATTCATGGATTAGTATAAACAAAACTTAGATTTATAGTATGTTTCATTTAATTATGTCTTATTTATATTCGATTTTTTAATTTCAATTTCAAATTAAATTTATAATAAAAATTCCTATTTCCTCCATCTCCTCTAAAGGGTGAGTGGTCCTATCCCATTCAAGACCTCATATTTCTGTAATATACTTAACAACTCATGCACATTGTTACGATTTGATAAAAATTCGACAGCATATCCCCGTAGTTCTCCAACTACACGACGTAGATTGGCAAGTGTGAGTGTTATTTCAATTGATCAATTGAAATAACCGTCACCCTTATCAATCTAGTATGTACCCAGAGAACATTAGGATACGACTGCAGAACTTTCTCCAAAAGTATCAACTTTAAGCCACTAAGAATATTGTTATACAGAAATTATGCAATCCTAAACTGTCCAAATGGGACAATTCGAGAGATATCATTATAGGGGTAATGACTCTCGAACGGGTCTAAGGGCTATTGAATTTCAAGTATCTATGCGCACTATATGTATTTTCAACTATGTTTTATTTAATTATCATACTATATATATATATATTGTTCGTGATACAATGTAATTTAAAAAAAAGTTGAAAAATCCCACCCCCATATGGACAATAATCCAGTGGTTTTGCCACTTTTAAAATTAACCAATCGAACATCAATCCACTACAATCCAACCGCAATAGCAATAACAAATGTGTATCCCGTACTCCTTCTAATTCATATACTCATTTAATTCTTTTCATCAATTAAACTAACAATTAAAGTGTACAATTATTAATTTACTAATTTACAATGAGGGGCAATCCTACTTGCATATGAAAGGGTCACTAATTATTAATTTACTAAAAAATTAAGGATAAAATACCAAAAACTCCGTCAAACATTTTTTAATATACACTTAGTCCAAGCCTTTTATTTTGTGCCAAAAAGTCCCTTATTCTCTTATCTTTAAAGGTTAGCCCCAGCGGCATGGTAAAGCCTTTTTGGCATGGTGAAGTACTTTTTGGTGCAAAATAAAAAGGCTTGGACTAAACGTGTATTAAAAAAAGTTCGAGGGACTAGTTGATATGCCCCAAAAATTAATAAGAAATCAATATTTAATCAATCAATTCTTTTACAAGGGGAACTACAATATGAGGGGTAATATCTAATAAACCAATAAAAATTTCATTAAAACAAACACACACAGCCCCCCAACCCCTTCCCACCCCCAACCCCCCAGCCCTGCCCCCTCCCCCTACTGCCACTACCCACCACACATACACACACACACACACATATATATATATATATATATATATATATATATACAAATACACACGCACACACACACACACATACACAAATGAAAGAGAAATAGAGAGAGAAAACGTACCAAAATCGTAGAGAGAGATTGTGCAGTCGCTTAGAGAGAGAGAGAAATGGAGGGAATAGAAATCGGTGGGAAAAAAGAAGAGGGATTACTGACAGAATTATCACTGACATGTCACGGTTATTGACCGTGACAAGGCTGGCCGGTTGAAGGGTGTCAATTTGACCATTTTGGTATAGTGCAGATTCAGGGCAACGCCATTAAAATAGCACTCAAGAAGGTGACTCCCGTGATGAAAGATTTTCAGATTGATCTTGCCAAAACCTAGGCAAGAAAGCGTCGGTGACCAAAAGACATTGATTACACCAAGAAAATCATGTTCACCGAAGAAGATTTGGTCGGGGTGGGGACCCCACATCATGATGCGTTTGTGATCACACTCAAAATTGCTAATTGGGATGTTGACAAGCTACTTGTAGACCAGGGGAGTTAATCCAAAGTGATGTACCTACAACTGTTCCATAAACTATAGTTGAATGTCAGTGACCTTAAAGAAGCCACTATTCCACTAGTCGGATTTGCAGGAAGGATCACCATGCCATTAGGAAAAATAATCTTACCGCTCAGGGCAGGAAACATCTCAAAGTTAATCGAGTTTCTATTGGTAGATACTGAGTCCCCATATCATACTTTTTTCGGTAGAGGTTGGATCCACGCCATGAAGGCTGTTCCATCCACATATTATCAAAAGCTGAAGTGCATTACAGATCGAGGAGTGGTGGAGACCAGAAAGTGCTTTATTGAAGCTATTCACCCAAAGAAAGAGAAGAAGAGGGAGCCCGAGAATGCCCAGGAGGAGGATGCTCTCTTTAAATAGCAACTATGGTATGGTCGACTAGGGGTGGAAGAGACCAGGGTACATTCCACCGACAGGGTCATAGAAAGCCTGGAGGAATTTGTAGTTGATGACAACTTGAAGGAAAGGAAATTTTTGCTTGGATCTTTTCTCACCGATCAAGAGAAAAGGGAGTTAGTTGAACTGCTTAAAAGCAATATAAATGTTGTCTCTTGGGAGACTTACGAGTTACCAAGGATTGACCCAAGCGTAGCCTACCATCACCTGTACATAGATCCCACTTTTAAACCCATCACTCAAAAGTCTAGCCGAACATCCTTAGAGAAGGCTAAGGTAGTGGAGAAAGAAGTAGGGAAGCTACTGGATGCAGTATCCATTAGGAAGTTCAATTCCTTGTATTGTTATCCAACCCAGTGGTTGTACCAAAATGTAATGGCAACTGGAGAGTGTGCATCGATTTCACCGACCTCAACTAGGCGTGTCCCAAGGATAACTTCCCTCTCCTAAAAATAGGTCAGTTGGTTGATGCCACAATGACACATAAGAGGATGAGCTTCCTAAGCTCTTACTCGGGATACCATCAGATTCCCCTATATAGGCTCGACCAGGATAAGACTTCCTTTATAACCCCAGTCGGGTTGTACCGCTACAAGGTCATGACGTTTGGCCTCAAGAACGCAGAGGTACCTTACCAAAGATTAGTAACTAAGATGTTTAGAAAACAAATGGGAGAAATGATTGAAGTATACATTGAAGACATGCTTGTTAAAAGCAAGGATAAGGTCGATCACCTCTCACATCTAACAACAACCTTTGAGATCCTTGAGAAATATCAAATGAATCTTAATGTAGGTAAGTTCTCATTCAGTGTCCAGTCAGGAAAATTCTTAGGTTACCTAGTAAGTAAATGGGGAATTGAGGCCAACCCAGACCAAATCGATACTATCACCAGGATTCAGCCTCCTCAGACATTGAGAGATATTCATAAGATTACTGGGATGCTCACGACTCTCAATCGCTTCATCTCAAAGTCTTCAGAATACTGCCAACCATTCTTCTATCTTTTAAAGAAAGGTAAAGGCCTCGTATGGGATGATGACTATTTACGAGCTCTGGGAGAGATCAAGTCTTACCTTAGCAACCTCTACTGCTGGTAATTCCAAATGAAGGATAACAACTATATCTTTACCTGGAAGTATCAAACCATGCCATGAGCTCTGCCTTAGTATGTGAAAAGGATGGAGAATAACACCGGATTTACTATGCCAGTAGCACGCTCTTAGATGATGAACAACGATATTTGCCTATAGGAAAACTCACCTATGCCCTGGTGGTTCCTTCAAGGAAGTTGAAGCATTACTTCAAAGCCCACTCCATAACAGTAATCATATCTTACCCACTCAAGGTCGTTGTACAAAGGGCCGACCTCTCTGGACATTTCTTAAAGTGGTCGATCGAGCTCGGGAGATTCGACATCCACTTCTAGACCAGAACGATAGTTAAGGGACAGATCCAAGAAAATTTTATTACTGAGTTCACATGAGATCGACCATCAAATCAGCTGAACGAAGAGCAATTGATGACATGTCAAGCGTTGTCCAAAGATTGGACATTGTATGTTAATAGAGCCTAAAATTCCAAGGGTAAAGGAGTGGGTATTGTTCTCATCATCCCAGAAGATGACATAATTGAGCAAGGAATCAGATTGGGATATGAAGCCTCCAACAATAAAGCTGAGTATGAAGCACTGACCGCTAGTTTGTGAAAGGCCAAGCTACTGGGGGAAAAATGCCTCCATGTATTCAGTGATTCCAAACTGGTCTCCAAGAAGGTAAGTGAGGAATTCAACACCAAAGATGATCTAATGGCAACATACCTCAGTTCCCGCAAGGATAGAATAGTCAGGTTGGTGCTTTAGCATCACTAAGCTCGTCAATTGACTCTGACCTAAGGAAAACAATTCAGATAGAGTTCCTTGTGCATTCCTGTATTGACCACACAGTCGTAGTCGAGCAAGTCCTCCTCACAGATAAAGCCCCAAGTTGGATGGATCCCATCATCAATTATCTATGGAATGACATACTTCCAGACAATAAGAGGTTGGCCCATCAAATCAGGGTCAAGTTCGCTCATTTTTAACTCAACCCCGATCGGAAGCTTTATAAGAAATCATTCACAAGCCCCTACCTACAGTGTGTTCATCCACAAGATGCCAAGCAAGTACTTAGTGAACTCCATGAGGGCACCCATGGGAGTCATGCAGGTGGAATATCATTAGCCTTTAGCGCGATTAAGGAAGGATATGGGGGGCCTCGCATGAAAAAAGACGCTGGCGCCTACGTTCGCAAATGTGAAAAGTGACAAAAGCACTCACTTATGGTTGACCAGCCCTCCAACGACTTGAAATCATTCACCAGTCTATAGGCTTTCGCTTAATGGGGATTAGACGTCGTGAGACTACTACCAACTGCACCTAGAAATCGCAAGTACCTATTGGTATCAAAAGACTACTTGACCAAATGGGTAGAGGCAGAACCATTGGCAAACATTCGAGATTCTGGCATGATAAGGTTCATATGGAGGAACATCATAACTCGCTTTGGGATACCAAAGGATATCATCAACGATAACGATACGCAATTTGAAAGTGGTTTCTTTAAAGTCTTTTGCGACGAGCACAACATCAAGTACCACTTCAGTTCTGTGGCGAATTCTCAAAGTAACAGGTAAGCATAAGCTTCCAATAAAACCATGATTGATGGAATGAAAAAGCAGTTGGAAAGGGATAAGGGCCCTTGGGTGGATGAACTCCCTTACATTCTATGGGCTTATCACAGAACGCCCATAAGGCCAACTGGGGGAATACCATTTGCACTCGCTTATGGAATAGAGGCTATCATTACTCTGGAAGCAGGTCTCCCTACTATGAGAACCACTTTGGTTGACCAAGGCCTTAACGATGGAGCACTACGCACTAAACTTGACCTAGCAGATGAGCGACAAGAGCTACCCTTGATCAAGTTGACTTCCTACCAATAATGACTAGCTAAATAGTACAACAAGGGAGTCAACTTGAGGAATTTTTTTATAGGATACTATATCCTGTGAAAAGTCCTCGACAGTAGTGTAAAACCATCAGATGGCTAACTGGGACCAAATTGGGAAGGTCCCTTTAGAATAATCAGGGATGATCCTCAAGGAGCATATCAATTGGAAATGCTGGAGGGCAGGGAGATACCAAGAGAATGGAACCCAACCAATCTCAAGAAGTTATACTTTTAGATCTTATTTTTTGTAAATAAAAGACGGTTGGCCCCTCTATTCTCGTATTTTTTATTGGATGCTTAACTTATCTTGATTCTATCTCATCAATTTGTACCTTTTCTAATGATATCTCCTTTGATCATATCAAAATCCCTAACAAACAGGGTTATCAAGTCAACTATAAGTACTTCAAACCACCCTCAGACCCTTGTTGCAAACACAAGAGGCCCCATGAGTTGCGCTGGCAACAACAAAAGCCATACAGGGGATCCTTAGGCAACAAACAGAAGCACATTGCAAATTGTAAGATTTTGCTTGTAAATTCTAAGCGGTTGAACTTTGCAATAAACAAAAGCATTGCAACACAATAACGCATGATGATAAAATACTATATCTTTCATTGATATGACTTGTAAAGATTACAAAATTAGGAACTAGTGCCCAAGAATTACATCTGGTATAAATAAAGATAACACTGTCAGATACAAAAGAAGGGACTTCTAGCCTAGAAGAAATCATAGATCAGGTTGGGAGAAGAAGTCCCGAGGCAAGACCGAAGAATCTTTCAAGCATGTCCCCTGAGAAGCAAAGTAGCCTTCAAGTATGGTATGCACTTAAGCTCTTTCGATCAATAAAGTTTCCCGTTCCATCTTGGCCTTTGATAAATCTTCTTTGACAACCCTCACTCTGTCACATGCTTCCACTAACAGAGGGGCCAACTCTGCCAGCCCCTTCTCCTCAGAGTGTTGACCCTCTACCTATTTCAGATAGGGTTCCCTTTGTCTTTCTAACTGATTGTTCTTCAAAAGTTTCAGGTGGCTAATCAGCCAATTCAGTTGGAATCCCTCTTTACCTATCTCTTTCAAACTTCCTAAGTGGCGATTGATGAGTGCCCTAGTAAGATTAGACATTGGAGTGTTGACGACCTCAGCAATAATGGACACCAGACCTTAGAGCCTGTGGCTCATCATCAGCACGTTGAAGCGCATATAATCAGCAGTGAAAGTTTGAGGATGGTGATGGTCAATCCATTCAATGATAGAGCGGTCGCACGTAAAAATTTGAGGAGATTAGCTAAGGACCATCAGACAGAACTCGTGAGGAGCCATGTCTGGGAGAGGAACCTCACATCCTGACTCGCTATCCGCTGGCAGGTTTTTATTTGAACCAAGATCATCATAGATTGAGTACTCAGAGGGAACTTATTATTTATGCATGGTTTCAACAGGTGAGGGATCACGCTGAGCGAACATTTGGATAATAACAGGATCCTTCACAACCTGCAAAGTGATGAAGGAAAATGAGTTAACGAAAATCTTAACAAGTGTCTTTCATTATTAAGTCACCGTTATAGGTGGCGTTTATCGAAAAATCTTAACAAGTGGTTTTCATTGTTAAGTCATCATTATAGGTGGAGTTTGATGAAAAATCTTATCAAGTGGTTTTCATTATTAAGTCACCATTATAGGTGGAATTTGATGAAAAATCTTAACAAATGGCTTTCATTATTAAGTCACCATTATAGGTGGAGTTTGATGCAAAATCTTAACAAGTGGCTTTCATTGTTATGTCACCGTTATAGGTGGAGTTTGATGGAAATTTTTAACAAGTGGTTTTTATTGTTAAGTCACCATTATAGGTAGAGTTTGATGAAATATTTTAACAAGTGGTTTTCATTGTTAAGTCACCATTATAGGTGGAGTTTGATATTTTTTTTAACAAGTGTTTTTTCATTGTTAAAATTAACTCGAAGGCATAATAAAAATACATATGCAAAAAAAAGAGGGAGAAAATAATAAAATTCCTTAGGGATGCGTGGAGAAATAATGGTAGCTGGAGACACAACTGGAACGATATAAACTATAGCAGATAAATTAGCTTTCCCCTGAGTCTCTTAGGAACCCTTAGCCAGAGGAACCTCAACCCTTGGAGGAATAACTTCCTCAGGAAAAGGCACTATAGCCAGGATAGGGGAGGGATCACAAGGAACCATTTGTCCTCTTAAAGGGGCATCAATCTTCACAAGGGCCGAAGGGACCCCCGGGTGAGAAGATGACCCAACGACAGCATGCACAGCATGAGGAGCCCTAAAAGAAGATAGTGGAGTTAAACGTGGGGAAAGATGCTCACAACAATAAAGTGTTAGAAATAAGCAACACAATATAAACATGCAGAAAACATAAGGAGGAAGCTGACATGAGTAATGTTGATGAAGGAAGACTAAACAATTGCATGCCTAACTAGAGGGAACTGCAAAATTGACCCACCGAAAGATGTGGCCAGATCAGGGGTAGTTACAACCTGAAGGTCAATGAAAAATACTTAGTACAAAAAACGAAATGGAGAAAAAAAGAGCTAAGTTATAATCAAACTATTCCCTCTGGAGGGATAAAAGGGACTGGAAAAACATCCAGAGGAACCATGGGAAGGGAAGATGGCACAAAAGAAGCCATAGGCATTTCCTTTGGCTGGGAAGAAGCTCCAAGGGATTCTCCAGAAGCAGCAGCCCTCCTGGCAGCCTCCTCTGCATGTCTGGAGGCAGATCGATGAGAGTAGGCCAGACCATACATGGGAGAACAGGGAAGAGATGCATAGACTAAAGTGTAATACCCCATATTTTTATAATTTAAATCATTAAAGGATTAATTATTATTGTGGGATTAATTGAATTAAAATGTGAGAATTTAATTGTTGATTAATCCGAATTTAAAATAAATATTAACTAACGTGTCAGGGTTAATACTTATTAATTTAATATTACTGTGTGATATGTAATATGGAATTATACACTTCGGTAAATTGTCAAGAGTAAGAAATACGACAGTTTAGTAAATTAAGTCAGACGCGCGTGTGAGTCGTGTCGGGACTAATCTAATGGAATAAATATATTAATTATTTTTAGTAACTTGTATGGTCATTTCGAGTGTGCCGTTGAGTTCGGAAGGGTCGAGATAGTCAAAATAGTATACCCGGGTGTTTAGTTTGGGTCCAGGGGCAATTTTAGGCCTAACCGGCACCCCGAGAGGGCATTATGGTAAATTATATTTTTAGGCTAATTTAATGGACGAAAATTAAGAGTTAATTATCAGCCAAGGAAAGTCCATTAGGGTTAGAAAAGTGTCAGGAAGTTAAGAACGACCATAAAAGGTGTGAGGGAAAGCTATTTCCAAGAGAAAAGGGCCAAGTTAACACCACCTTACACAACCACCACCACCACCGTGAAGATCGGGACAAGGGGAACACAACCATACCATCAACGTCAAGAAATCAGATGACAAATTTAAGGCAAGTGTTTATAACTTTCTGTACCTTAGCAATTATCATACTCATGTTAGTGTAGGGATGTTCTAATCATGTTTTAGTTCATAAAGTGACGAAAATTGAGGAATTAGAATATGTAGATTGAATCTGAGATTTATTAAATTGAAACCCTTCATGTATGTAGACTAAAAAAATCACGTTTTGATGAACTTATGTGTAGAACGGATCTGGAAATTTTGTGTTCTTCAATAAGAATTTGAAGAACTAGGGTTTTGGTAAATTAAATTGGGAATTCCATGTTTTATTGATGATTCGTAATGATTTGATGATTTTAGGATGTTATATTCATATATAATCGATAGGATTCGAATTGGAACTGTTTATTTGGAGATTGGAATGTTAATTTAGAGGTTTTAGGGTTAAAAATGGGGGAAAACGCTGAAATTCTGGGTAGAAGACGAACAGTGCAATCTCGCGCGATCTCGCGCGAAGTCGTTCAAGCGAGATTGCATCTCGTGCAAAGTCGCTTGACCGACATGTGGCAGTCGTTCGAACGACATGCCATCTGGTTCGAGCGACAGGGTGAATTTCCGAGAAATTTCTTAGGGGCAGTTTAGGAATTTTCCAGTCTTTACGAGTGAGATAAATTTACCAGTTAACAGATTTAAAATGAGGCAGGTCTACGAGGAAGTATGTGGGTTTATACTTTAATTAATCCAGAAAGAAGAGTTACGCTGGAAATTACTAAGGAATGGTAGTAATTTAGTAATACTTTAAAATACGTAATAACGAGAATGGAATACGTATGATAAATATATAAGAAGGCTGGAAGAATACCCATAATTATTAATAGGATATGTGAATACCTATTACTTGCTAGTATTATGTGTATGACATACCTAGCTATTTGCTATCACGGAAGGTGGTGTAGAGACAGTATTATCCTGAGGGGATTATTGACTTGTATCTCAGAACATAGGACTGTGAAGGCTTATTGGTGAGTTGATAAGCCAGCTAACTATGGGAGCGTAGGTATGTGCGTGACCCATAGATATGTGAACTATGTTCCCCTCCATTATGTGTGCTTTGTATATATGGTTCGTGGGATACTTTCGAACCGATAGTCCTTATTAGAGTACGAGATGTACCAAGACATGATAGCAGAGTATGTAATGCACTACATGTTTAGCCTTGGGGTGCTGTATTAGTATATGTATATTATAGTGGTGAATATACTTATATATGTAAAGGCGTTATTCCTACTGAGAGATAAATGGTAGGATATTGGTATAGTACAATCTTAAGTGACGTAAGTTGTGAAAACTTAGTGTGATAAACACTTAACCGAATTTATTAATAAATGCTTATATTATTAATGTGGAAAAATTAGGAACTTCGATATGCTGCTACGAGTTACAACAAGAAGTGTAAGTCTTTATCTAGTTAGAAGTGTTATAAATGGCTAGGTGGGGATAGAGGTACGTTAGGCGTGCACAATAGACGAGAGGTGATAATCTCATGTGAGAGTTCGAACTAACATGGAATTGATACTCGTTTTATTGCAAATTTTAAATACTTGCTAAAATAAATATTTTTACACATCGGGCTCTGACCCGTTTCTTGCATCTCTTCTCTATCTTGCTATATATATATATGTATTATATCAGGTGATCAACTATAGGGACATCAGGCTTAGAGATTTGAATTTCTTGGCGTGCTACAGCTGTTGTGGAAGCTGTAGATCTTCGTAGTAGACACCTCCATCATTTCATTTCCATTCCTTATAGACTTTCTATTTAGGGCATGTGTCGCCCATTCCTTAAACAGTTTTTTCGAGATTATGTTTCAGTTACTTTTCGTTCATTTTCATTTGGATTTATGGTTACTATGGTTTTGGTTTGGATTTTTGAACTATAATGTTTTATCCAGTCTTAGTTATTTCAACATATAATTTTGATTCAGTATTTTATTAATTAATTATCCGTGGATGGTTTATACTAAATTTCTTGGTTTGGTAATTAAATGATTTTAATTAAAACGGACCAATCACTAATTACTCCCTGAAAGAATCTTATCCTTCGTATTATTTCTATTTTTTTTTATTATATTCAGTTTATTATATTAATTTAATAAAATAATAAAATAGAATATAAATAGAATAATATTTTAATATCCATTTCCATATTCTATATAAAATGGCGAATCTAATGAATGAGTCATGAATGACGAATCTAGATGAAATCATGAAAAACGAAACAGAAAGATCCCTCGGCTCTAATCATACCATTCAATTATATTGACAATTTCAAAAAACTGTTCATACTAT